>CM056995.1:259301255-259901255 GCA_029891345.1 Dryococelus australis
CATTTGTTGTGATGTGCGTCGACATAAACTATCTAAACAGAAGCGAAATTCTGGGTAAAATAAACCTTAATGAAGCAAAATTATAACAATCAGTTTCAGCCACAAACACAAATAATTAGATAACTGAATTAATATGCACGAAATCAACTATTAAAATACGATGAGAGTAATTTTAAATATAACGATTTTTTTTGCAAAAAAAGTGTTTTTGAAGCATCCTGAATGGATGTACTCCTAAATTTCAATTGGAAATAGACTCGTACTATTATTATTTTTTTAAATTACAATAAGTAAATCTAAGAAATGTATTTTTCAATATTACAGAATAGACCTATATCTGTTCTTCTTTCTTGGGGGCGCGGTGGTGTAGTGGTTGAAGTACTCACCTTCCACCTAAGCGAACCGGGTTCACTCTCGGATTTTCGCATGTGAGAATCGTGCCTGACGAAGCCGCTGGTCGGTGGGTTTTCTCAGAGGTCTCCCGTCTCCCCCGCACTTCATTCTGGCTCTGCTCCATACTCACCTCGCTTTACCCTCATGGGCTCTCATGAACTCGATGTTAACAGCCGCCTAAATCTGTTCTCTTGCTCTTCTTTCATATGCAAGTTAAATCGTACTTTTCTGACAAAGTTGGTAGTGCCTGTACAGTTTTTTTTGTGAACTCTGCATGTTTTACAGTTCGGCGCAGCCCTCCTTTGGATGCCACTCTACTTATAACTTGACGCGAGAGATTCGCCTGTTCAAAACCGCCCTTAGCGATTGGTTTTGGAGAGCGAATTCTGTAGGTCAATTCATTAGACCGCAGCTTACATTCGGCCCAGCCTCAACATTTCTATAGCGGCTACTGCAGTCAGTGCGAGTGGAGAGATGTCTTGAGAGCCGATGAGGGTGGAGGGATGTATGGAACAGCGCAGGAATGAAGGGTGGGGGAAACGGGAGATCCCCGAGAAAACCCGGCGACCAGCGACATCGTCTGATACAATTCCCACGTGTGAAAATTAGAGGGCGACCCCTCCGGGAATCGAACCTGGTTCGGTTTGCTAGGAGGCGATTAATCTAACCACTACACCACCACGGCCTCTTGCTGCAGAAAACGTGGTAGTACTTTTATTTTGTTTACAAATTTATTAATTTTACACGATCCGCGATAGAGAGGTCGCGTATTTGGCAAGTGCAGATTTTTATCCCGGATACCGATTTTCTCATGTGTGGTTTTACTGTCCCGTCACATTAAAATGGCAGTAAAATGCGTTACAGGGGGATCAATAATCGCCATCTTGGATCTTTTTTCCCCCCCCGTAATTTTTACGTAAGAACGCAATAACGACATTATTCGCATGACATCGCTTCTCAAACTATATCAAAGTATTGCAGCTGCACAGTTTTTTATGAATTTCTGATAAGTAACTTCCGGCAAGAAATGTGTAATTTATTTCTTGCCAAGTATTACAGAAATGATACTAACAAAAATAGCAAGCAATATATATTTTACAACACGTGTAAAGCAGTGCCATGTGCCTTATCGATGCGTAAAATATAATATAAAATCCGCGATTCAGTTTCTAGCGAAAATTCCAGAAATCTAAAATAACTGGGACAGATTAGAAGGAAATAAGATTACTGTTGTAGGTGAAGGTGGCTGATCAGGTCTAAGGCGTGAGCTTCTCGCATGCAAATTATCCATTCGACTGAATTCAAGGTAGTTCTGGTACATCATTAGTGATATTTAGCATACGATGTGATAAAAGAACGCCGATATTACAACTGTCGGAAATGCAGGACCTGGTAGTCGCTCAAGACTCGGCAAACCACAGCGAGATCCGGATGAACAGTGGGCTTCAAAGCGGACGAGTAATTGCCCGCATCTGGCGCGATTTGCGGGAGGTCTTTTAACGAACGTCACAGGCGGACCGGTACATTTTACGACGGTTTTAACTAGTGTAGCGCTTACTGCAAAAAATAAGCTACGTAGACCTAGAACACAGCTGGAGAGAACGAGCCTGTTCCGTCTAACTCGTAGTGTCTAAGCCTATAGGCTATTCACGGTAAGATGATCACTTTTGAAAACCCTGCTTAAGATCTACTTGAATGCACGTCGTGTATTCTTCCGCCTTATTTAAAATTAACATTGACATAGGCCTCATCACTTTATTCATGGGTCGGTCAAGTGAAACTACGAAATTATTAGAAAACTAAATATTTTAAATCGGTTCATTTTTACACTTTGATGCTTAAAAAACAGAAAGCAAAAGAACTAATTTAACTTACCACAAATGTTTTCCTAACACTTTTTATTCGATGTTAATATATGGAATTACGTCCCCTACACCGTTACCAACTTAACTGGGCGCACGTCACTCAGTGCTCCCGTTAGGATGTATGCAAGCAGAGGCAGTGACGTTTTCCTAAGGTTGATTTCAAAAAAGGCTCACTTTATCGTGAACAGCAACTACTTTGCCTTGTCACTAGAGAAAAAAAAAATGTAAATATTTCGGGGAAAGATTACAACGGAGAGTTAAAAAAACATCAATATATTATCGTTTGTGCAGTCACGAAACTAATCTGTGGACCAAACATATTCACGGTAAGACCAGAATTTGAGTTTACAGTTGTAAGACACGTGTGGTTTACTGTATAGTACACGAAACAGCACAGTTCTATGCGCATATGATTTGATCTTACTTGACTGGCATTTTTTAAAATACATTAATGAAGGAATTGTAAATATCAGTTAAATGCAGTTTCAGTTTGTGCGTTTGCATCTACAAATAACCAATAAAAAAACTTGTCTTAACAGCTTTTACATTAAAAGCAATACAGTTCATATAAAAATCGGGCGGTCCTTATGGATAATTTGGTGTGAAACTTCATAAATCGCCTTCCCCTATAGATACAGCGTACTATCCGTTTTTTTTATTAGTATTATCACCAGTATTTCGTACAGGTCTATTATTTTACGTTCAAAGCCAGAGAGGCCTGTGAAAGGAGTAATGTGCATCGTCTCACCTTTCAGAGACTCAGTCTCCGCAGAATATCCACATGCTACATTGGTAGTCTATATCAATCCTTGTGTTTCACATAGCGGAGGCTAGTTGATGATTGCTATTATACTTCATTCCTTATGTTTTTGATATCGCGCTGTTTAATACAGTTTGGAATACGGTTACGACAATCCAAAAAATACTTCTAGGTTTAAATAGTGAAATGCATCTGCTATAGTTTAGAATTTATAGCTGTAAATACTGCAGAGTTTGGCATGGTACGGGTGATAGCGTAAAACCACTAGGGTGACAACAGTAAACTCGACTGATCGTGATAATAACGACTAACAAGCCGCCATTATTGGTATCAGTGCTATGTATCTCTTCCAGTGAGTGTTGAAAATCGATGACGATATATCGCAAATGCCGCTTGCAGGCCTCTATTGATGTTGCAAATATCGATCACGTTGATTAGCAAATACCGTATTTGGCCAACATCGCATACCGCTAATATCGCGAAATGCAATGTATTGCTTATCACCGTTGCGATATGTCATAAACATTGATTCGTGATCGACTAATCGCCATACCGCGCAGCCCCACCAGCACGTGCAGTTCCGGAGAAGCTGCGAAACTCCTTTCGGCAACGTTTGGAGATTTCGCCACTCGGCTGATGACCGAGCGTCCAGGCTGTTACGAAAGCACCCAGGACAGCAGCTCCGAGGCCTTAAGGGGAATGGTGCACACAAACCGTATATTTATATAATTTTTGTCATAACATATTTTGCAAAGGATTTTTCAAAAATGTTGGCTCGACAAGACGTAAATATCAACTTTGTGTACCTTCTTACATTGTTACAAATTCACTGTGTTCGTTATTCTCGGAACACTGATTGAAGATAAGGAAACAAAATTTCTTTCTTTTCTTCCATCAGCGCTCCGAAAATAATGCCGGCTGTAAAAATCTAACAACGTAAAAAGGCGCTGAAAAATATTATTTGCAATCTTGTGAGCCAAAAATTTCGACAAACCCTTTGGAAAACGACTTACATCTAAAATCGGGTAGATATACTGTTTTAATGCACCATTCCGCAGAAGAGGTGCAGTGTACGATGCTTGGGATAAGAATTCCTAAACAGGGGTCTGTAAGAATAAAGGGGGGAAACGGGCCTCACTCTCCAGAGGTCTCCAGGACACCGCGACGTCGAGGCGTCCGCAGAACGTGACTACAGTACTGATACAGTGGTGAATGAAAACTCCGAGCGCTAGGCAGACCTCTCAGACATAAGCGTAGGCTGTGGCATTATCAAGATAGGTTAGCATTAACGCAAGAGATTGCCGTCAGCATTATTTATTGGTCAAAGCATCAAATAGTATTTGTCATAACGTGTACGAGCATCTCCTAATAAGTATAGAGAAGTTCTGTATAGTTTGTGAGTTAATAAATCTGTGGGTCTTGTGTAATGTAATTTGAATGCAAACCCCCTCTTCAGATAAGAAGTAACTACTTGTACGTTAAAAGGGCTAAACGCAACAAGGCGAAGAAGGCGTTACAGAATAGCTGATTACATGAAAGCGGAACTTCCACGTACATCCCAAGCAACAACAGAACATTTCAGTGAAATGACCTACCGCTCTAACAGAACACGCAAGAGGTCAGTATTCAGTCAGGGTTTGGACGCAAAAATATGGACAGCAATAGATATTTTGCTCCACAGACTTATGTGAAGGCCTAGCGACGGAGCTCTGTAGTCGTCTTTAGTGTGACACGTTATGAACTGCCAAGCCGAAGGACAGGCACACTGAGAAAAAAAAGTTTTGTTCAATCAAAGTTTGTTTGGCGCAACCAAATTTATTGTTTGTATGGAGAAGTGAAATATCTTGTTGATGTAACAAAATTATTTTCTTGTCTTTATTTGATTGCTTCAGACAAAAATTGGGTTGGCGTAACCAACGATTTGTTTGGCCCTAAATACATTAAACAGTTTCCGGTAATATAAAATAATTGGAATTTCAACCGAGTTTAGAACATAGTTCACGTGGGCCCGAGCTCTACGCCTTAGAAACCTCAGCTAAAGAAACTACGCGTGAAATTACAATGTTTTTAAATAAACATATAATTTCAAATAGTGGGCAACGTACGCAAATAAATGTTTCAAGTTTTACAGCTTTACTTTTTAGTTATTTGTCTAACTTGTTTTTTAGGTTGTTTATGCAATTATTTAACCTAAATAAATGCACTAACAAACAGTGTTACTATCAAAATTGTTACAAAAATTGTAAACAAAATCTCAAGCGGTATTTTCGAATGTAGGCAACCAAATGAGTGGCAAAACAAATATTTAGTTGATTCAAGAAAACATTTCACTTAATGTAGAATTTCTTTTGGCCCAGCAGAGAGGTTTTGTTTATACAAAAACTATTTGGTTTGTTGAACAAAATTAATTTAGTTGCTTTTCAAGTTTTGCTTAATCAACAAAATATTTTGTTGTGGCAACTAAATATATTTTTGGCCCTATACAAACAAATAGTTTTTTTGGCATTTGTATAAGTGTATATGTGTTCTAGAGTTGAACGGGTTAAATTATTTTCGCTTTTTACACGCCTCATAAACACTTACAAACCAATAAAAATTGTAACAACATATCTTTAATTACGCCATTTATTTTATTCCCCTCGCAAGACTGTTTTGCGTAGTTAAGCTATTCGTGTTACTATAACTGACAACAGCTATTGGCTATTCACGGTAAAATGAGCACTTTTGAAAGCCCCCTCTCGTTTGAAATAATAGTCAAATATACATTATGTTACCCTTAGATGTTAACTTTCGAATGCTATAGAATATGCATACTGTATTTATGACTTAAATGGGAATAGTTTTTTTAGAATGGCGGTTAAAGGATTAAATATGGCTGAAAGGAAAAATAAACTACAGAAGTGCTCACTTTACAGTGAACAGCCTATAGTTCTAAAAGTCGTATTATTGGCATGAGACCGGCTCGTCCTTGCTACGTCCGAGCTGTCTGCACGAACTCGAAACTGTTGTGTTGATAAGAAAGAGAAAAAGAGTTAGAGAAGGGGGAAAGGGCTCTTATTTCACATATTTCACGGGGCTTACATTGTGTTTGTCGAACAGTACACTACTTTTTTTATCACAAAACTGCGTAGCGAGGACACAAGGTCAATACGTTTTCGTGAGCTCCGCGCAACGAATTAGTCAGCTTGCGTGATTTTCTCCGCGTTCATGGACCTAATCACCCCTCCCCCTTTTTCACACACACACACACACACACACACACACACACACACACACACACACAAGGCAACTCTATAATTGTTTCCGTTTGCCTGTGGTGCCACATTATGCAGCAAGCGAATAACTTAAATAGTCACCATTCTTTCTATATCTCTAAGAATCAATAATGGGAAGTACGTAGGTAGGTATGGCCTAACGTGTTGTCGACAGCGTGAGCATTAGTGTCTGAGCAATTTGCTCAGAGAAGTAGGAAGGGGGAAGGAATCAGCCACGAAATGTATAGGCTGTTCACGTTAAAGTGAGCACTTTTGAAAACCCACTCATTTGGAATGATAGTCTGTAAATATATTTTATATTAGCCTTAGATTTTAACTTCAGAGTGTGGTGGAATATACACGTTGCGTTTATTAGTTACATTACAGTGTTTATTTAAAAGTGTGGTTAAAGGATAAAATCTGGCTGAAAGGAAAATGTAATTAGGGCCTCAAAAGTGCTCACTTTACCGTGAACAGCCTATAGCAAGGAACCACCCCAGGGTTCGTCTGTATAGTGATTTCTGAAGACCACTGAAAACCGAAATCAGGATTGCCGGACCGAGATTCGAGCCCTTGGCCCTCTCAAATTCGTATCTCGAAAGTTTACTACAACTCCACCTAGCTTAGTGAGAGAGTCAATTATATGCCACACAGTGTTGCATGAGTAGGGTGAGTGAAGATATTTGGGCGGGTCTTAACAGTGAGGTCTTGAAAGCCGATGAGGGTGATTGAAGTGAGTATGGAGCAGCACCGGAATTGTATTGTAAATTGCTTTTTAACGCCCCCTGGTTTTATGCTTGAAAGCTTAGCAGGGGACGGCTTACAGACTAGCTAATAATCTATCTTAACACCCATGCCTTAACCGGGATTCGAACCCAGAGCCTCCCGCGCCACAGATCGGTAGCGCACCAACCGACAGCGCCACGGGAGATCGCGGCGCCAGAATGAAAGGGCGGGGGAAACGGGAGATCCCCGAGAAAACACACCAACCAACGGCATCGTCCAGCCCGATTCCCACTTGCGAAAGTCCGGGAGTGGCCCAGCCAGAGATTGAACCCGGTTCGCCTTGGTGGGAGGCGAGCGTGCTAACCGCTTAGCCACAGGAAACATCCATGCCACGAAATTGCACATGTGTATCTGCTCAATTGTAAACGGAAAATTGTTTACGTCGGTTTTGGCTGAACTGGTTTTGCCTATAATGATGGCAAAATGACTTCAGCTGAAACTTCCTTAGGCGAAATGACTTTAGGCCAGTTGTCTCTCTCGCTAATCAGAAATGGGGGCAGAATTTTAGGCAAAACGACTTTACGTAAAATTTCTTTAGCCAAACCACTGGCTGGGAAAAATTCTGCTAGGTAAGTTGCGTGTGGTGCGAGGATTTTAGACGAAACGACTTTAGGCAAAACGACCGCCGCGGAATAATATTTATGACAAATTACGTAGGGGTCGCGAATTTTAGGTGATACAACTTTAGGCATAATTATACTATGGAAAACGACTCTAGGCGATGCGTCTTTTGAATAAATGAGTATTATAGAAAGCGACATTAGACAAACGACTTTAAGTGAAATTAAATTTTAGGTGAAAGTGCTATAGGCAAAAATGCATTGGGCGAAACGGCTTAAAGCATGGCTTTTAGGAAAAATGAAGGTGGGAAAACACGTTCAGGCAAAACGACTACAGGCAAAACGACGCACGACCAATGGAAAACCCGTAACTCAGCTAGCTGGGATCGAGCTCATGACCTCCCGAATGTGAATAAGACGTTCGACCGCAAGAAGGGGCCGCAGTGACTGAGCGGTTAGCCTGCTCCCCTCCCACCAAGGCGAGCAGGGTTCAATCCCCGTCACCGGATTTTTGCATGTGGGAATCGAGCCGGACGATGCCACTGATCGGCGGATTTTCTCAGAGATCTTCCGTTTACCCCCCCTCCCTTTTTTTTCACCCCGGCGCCGTTCCATACTTCACCTCAATCACCCTCATCGACTCTCAAGACCTCGCTGTTAAGACCTCGCCCAAATCTCTTCACTCACTCAGTATCACCGGCCACGGAGGTCCTGTTGTGTCGAGTGCGTGAAGCAGCACGAGAGCTAATGAAGGAGCTCGGAACGTGTTTATCAAGCGGCGGGGAACGGACCGCAGTGGCGCGTTATCTCGATAGTATCTGCTGTGACAAGGCACTCCGAGGTAGGCCTGTCGACGTATACCATGCCGTCGACGAGACCATGCAGGTGGTTCGCGGATCATCGAAGGGTTCTGAAATATATTTTCGAAAAATTACAATCCCAGCCATTAAACTGCTTGTATTTCAAAGTGCGGCCCGATTCGATAATCATAGTGTAAAAATATATATATATATATATATATAAATGAAGGAAAATGTTTCATGTATTTATTAACTGTATCAAATTCCGTACAAACATTTTGCTATTCGAATGTCATGTCTCAGTATTTAACGAAACATAATACTTATAATCGTTTCTTTTCGCACCAATAAAAACACTTCAGGAGAGTTTTAAAACAAAGGCCACGGAGATATTTGTGCCAGACTATAACTCACACATTCGTAGCTGTAACAATAGTCGCTGCATTTACCTGCCCTCGCAAGTTATTAGAACACAATTCATGTATCTTAAGCAGTATAGACCTACCAATTGGAAAATTCCTTGAGGAAGCACAAGAATTAAGAAACAAAAGCCATGAGAAACTACTGCTAATTTTTTACCATAAAATCCACAGGAAGGCTGAACATCCGCCATTTATTTTGCAGGCTCCTACTCTCAGCATATCCGGTAATTTCTTCAGCTAGGCAGTTTCCAAAAAGAAAGCGCCAATTTTCCAGATAAATAAATAAAGACTAAAATGTATTTATTTCCTCTGAACGTGATAAAAACTGTGATGGTGTGGAACGTCGTGAAGATACGTGACGAATCTAATTTTTCATCTAAAATATTATTATTTATTATACCGGTGTTTAACTTACAATTTCAATACTTAAACTAAATTGGGGCGAGAAACTACATTAATTTTTTCGCTTAATGTAGATACATCCCTTACGAATTTCAAAGCAGTATTAATATTCTAGATATTATTTAGTTATATAGTAGTAAACATTTAGTATAATTGTAAATTTTCCCTAGTATAAGATTAGGTAATAATCTGTGGTACGTCATACTGAAAGTACGGATTTTAAATTTGTGGAGAGTGAATTCATTTAGACCGCGTTTGTTTTATTCACATGTGAGTAAGAATAACATGTTCGTTTGGTCGACTTATCAGGACAGTGTACCGACCATAGTGTCCAAACCAACGTAAACCGGGGTTACCTAATTTATACCTGTCGGGGTAGATTTGAAGCACTCCAAATTTATATTCTGGTCCCAGAGGAAGGAGGGAAAATTAGGGGTAAGCCATCTGTGGGAAGGGGTAGCCCCGCCCTCAACCAACAGCGAATCACAGCATACATCCTGAGGTGGGGGAGGATAGGCGAGGGGGTGACTAATCACAGCATACCTCCAAAAGGGGTGTTGGGGGAGGGGTGGAAGGGAAACAGAAATGTTATGAAAAAGGCACTTGTGCCACTCTTGCACTGATGGTCTCGAACCCTAGCGCTGGCACTACTCATTTGGCAAAGGAACAGTGAACTGTAACTTTCCATGATACATTTTTTATTCCATCTGCCCAGGTAATTTCGCTATCCCTTCACCAATGGACGCCAAATCAAACATTTCGAGTGGTTCAAACAGGGTGCGAATTAGACATTTTGCTAAAGTGGGAGTGGGGGCTTTGTTTTTAAATGAACGGGAGACTTTTGGAGAAACGCGGTTTCAAGCAAATTGGCTGATATCTGGTGGCGGAAATATGTGCTCGCCTATAGGTTATATATAAACCGCAATGTTATGTCTCCAATTTGTACATGGTCCTAGGTAGATCAAAGGCGACACAAAATTTTGCTTTCTTTTACAACCGGTACTTCTATCTGAAGTACTCATCAAGTTTCGTTTTTATAACTTGTACATGGGAACGATTCGTTTCATCAACCACCATTCATTATTACACTTCAGGGAAGTAAATCACATTCCTGGCAGTGAAATTATTTTTCTCACATTAGCCAGGAGAAAAAGAAATATGAGAAGGGAATTCTGTGGTACTTCCAAAACCCACCCCCTCCCCCAACACACACGCTTTTAAAAATAGAAATATATTCGCACACTGGGTTCAAAGTTATCCTAGCAGGTACAAAATAACTCCGGTTTGCGAAATTATTATTTATTTTGACACGGGGCGGAGGAATAACAAGGGGGAACCAAAAATTATGCCCTGGGCAGGGGTTTCAAAATAGCTTAATTAAACGCAGACAGACTCTACAGCCACGTCGCACCGCGGGTGTGTGAAAAACAGACCCCATCTCGTGCCAACACTTGGGAGGGATATAGCTGGCGCGACCGACAGACCGGACAATAAAACGTGCAGTAAAATTACGCGGCGAGTTGTTGAACCGACGCCTGCAGTCTGTCGCTCTCAAGGACTACCCCCTCCCCAACCCCTCTACATAGTCCGTTCTCATAGCCTCCGTCAGGAGCGCGACGAACCACCGCGCGTTCTGCGTGCGCCAGACGTTGGGCACTTGTCTGAGTGAGGGTTTACGGAGTTTTGCCGGGGTGAGGTAAAACAACTGCTCCGGCTGTGTAGCACTCAACCTGAAAACCTTATATATATATATATATATATATATATATATATATATATATATATATATATGATGAAAATATTGGTATTTAATTAATATATGCACGCCCCACGTATGGTCGGCGACACTTTTTCTGCATTAACGTTGGGGACCACTTTTTCTGTGACTTGAACTAGTGAGAGTTTTAACTTTCACTTCCCAAACGTCACAAATTTAATTTTACTATATAATTTAGCCACGGCTAGCTTCGGAACCTTTCTAAAGTGAGAAAATCAATTCATCATTCAAGTGTAGGCAACACTACCCCATGCAAACTAGACGCAGAAATCGTCAATAGGACAAAATATACCAATGTACAACTAGCATGCAAAAATATCGACATAATTAATAACACTTCTTTAAATTATCAACTACGAGGACTAGAATGAGATGAATCTGTTATTTCAGGCAATATAGCAATATCTAAAAGAACAAATTATTGTGTCATCATTATCAAAGATTCATTGCGTTACGTGCTGCAGCTGGCGCCGATTCAGTTGCCCCACGCCGTAATCGGAGACCCGCCTCGCCCACCCCTCTTCCTGGAACGATGCACTCACGGCCTCCTGATACCATTCTTCTGAGAATCCCGTGAATGCCGACAGAGGCGGGACTTGCTGGTGTCACAGACCTCCTCTCGCCTGCTAGAGTTTCCGATACCTTTAGCGACGCAGCAAGAATGTTCTGGTGAGACTGGCTGGCGCCTCAGCCCTCCGCGACGCATCACGCGAGTTGGCGAAGATTCTAGGTGGCGGCCTAAGACCTATATATACTGCCGCAACCCAGCGGCCGGCATCTTTGACGGAGGCCGTCTGGCCGAGTGTGCGCGAGTGTAGTGAAGTGTGGACGACAACTGGAGATTGCGGGACGACGGAAAGCGAGGTGTTCATGGCTTGAATGGACGAGAGGGTGTGAAACCTACGAGTGAAGCCTACTGTGCGTGAGGACGCTTGGAGGACTCTAGAACATTGCGACTGGCGCGACATGAATGAACTGAGGTGGGACTGAATGAAAGTGTAAAACTGATTTTATTGTAAATATTCGAACTGTCAAATATGGACGCATAAATTACAAAATAATTGAATCGGTTGATACACTGTCTATTGGGACTGATCTTTGATAGTTTAATTTCACTGATTTTCTTGTCGTAATTATAAATTTTATTAATTGGTGCCAATTGTGAACAGTATGTGATTTCAATTTATTGTGAGATTTTGAGTTCAGAGAATTTCGCCGTATTTATTGTAAATAAAATTAGAAAATTATAATTCATTCTTGTATTTAACTAAGACCTCCATCCCTTAACGAACTTTGTTTAGCCCATTGAATTTCTAGAGAGAGAAATTTTAACAGTATGGACAAAGTGATGTATGTTCACAATACTAGCCACATTCAAACACAACATTTTGCTAAAATAATAATGAAGAAACGACACAAATTCTTGAAGATTAGATTAAAATTAATAATTTACCTAACATAATGATAGGAAAGAAAACCTATCCCTTTTCAGAAAATGATTAAATTAATTTTCAATTAACCTGTAGTTATCTAACTATACGGTCATATAGAACCTTGAACGTAATAGCGACTTGTGATGATGATCCTCCTTCATTGTAATTTGATCACTCAAGCTCTCTCTGCTCGAAACACCGGTCCTGGACTTCCGCGGTGGGTCGAAGTGTTTGTAGGCCGTTACACTCCAGAGGCAGCGATGGACCCCTAGCAGTGGCATACGATCTCCCTTCCTCGGGTCATCATTAGTTCCTGGAGTGAAGTTATTTCTCTACAGTTCTTCATTAAATCATATGCTGTCCAATTTTAATATCGACAAATTATATCTTCTATAAATCAGGGCTGGACAGCAGAACCAAAAAATGTTAACTTTCTATATCAGATTGGCCAACATCTCTACGTTCTTTTTGCCCTTCTGAAAAAAAATCATCATATTCCTAACAAAAACAAGCGCAATTTTTCGTAATAGGTGTCGCCTCTTTACATTTTCATTTGCTCATAGACGTGTTACACAAACGTTCCTGCAACAATAACAAACTATAATAACTTTGAAAACATTAAGAAATGCAATAAATTATCAACTTATCCTATCTAAAATTAACAAAACAAGTATCCAAAATATTTACAAATTACCACATGTTGCGGTATATGTTATATATATATATATATATATATAGTGCAACCCTGTTAAGAAATTCCCACTTAATAAGTTTTCCTGCTTAATAAGTTGAATAATGTTGCAACTTGTATATATGTACATGTGTAATTTGACCCTTTTAAAAAGTTTTTCTGGTTAATAAATATTATTTTTTCAGTCCATTAAAAATGTATTAACAGAGTTTTACAGTCAGTATATACGTGTATATATATTATATATATTAACAGAGTTTTACTATATATATATATATATATATATATATATATATATATATATATATATATATATATATATATATATATACATACACACACATGGTGTATCTAAATTTGATCTAGAAACTTTAGCTGCAGGTTAATTAAGAAAATATAATTTGAAAAAATATATACTGACTATGGTCTAAAGTAAATACTAAGGGCGGTACACAGCTTTGAAGTTGGACCTAAAACATTTATTGTAAATATTGGCGATAATAATGTGACGGTGTGCCTGGAATCACTGCACAATTTTTCGCCTTCGGCGCTGCTGAATTACATGTCCTACGTGTTAGTTAACATACCTTATTCTGTGGCCCCGTTTGACGTCCGGCGGTGCGGGACGGCAGGTCGAGGCCTGGCCTCCGCGCCGCGACCATCTGGTCGACGGTGGCGTTGCGTTTGCCCTAATTTCGTTTGTCGTAAAGTTAGGCTAAACGAAATTAGGGTAAACGAAGTTAGGCCAAACGAAATTAGGTTAAACGAAGTTAGGCTAAACGCATTAAAAATAAACGCAGCAGGACAGACGGCTATAGGCTATTCGCTTTTAGGGCAAACGAAGTGTACTCTGGTCGAAAGCACGATGACGAGGGTATCTACCCTCGTCCACCTTCCCTCCTCACCCTAACTTGGGCTTTCGTTGCCTAGAGACGGTGCGACGTCTCTCCTACGTCATCGGGCGGGAGTGAGCCGCAAAGACGATCAGCGCTATCTTGTTGGAGTTTCGTCAACACCTAACATCACGAAACTCTGGAGGGGTTAGTCAGCCTACATATACCCTGGCCTGTAAACTGCTCGAGAGAGAACAATTGGGTGGGCTTTGTAGAGGGAATACTTTATAAGATTAGTATTTTTAATGGGCATTGATTATATTTGCCATTTACTGTGTAATTTTTATTTACGCCCAATAATAGGCATATTCATTGTGCAATTTTTAATGTGTTTAAAACTGTTTTTAAAAACCTTTAAGGTTTTTGTATTGAAATTTTTGAGGTGATTTGCAAAAGAAAAGATAATATATTAGCCCGCAATTATATGGTTAAAAACGAAATTAGAGTCAATTGTTAATTTCTTACAATTGGGAATAACTCATAGTGTCATTTGTTTCTATGTGATGGAAATTTTCCTTAGTTGAGTTTTTCTACGTATTTATAATATCTGCACAAAGTTTTCACGGGTTTATTAGTACATATATTGATATCGATGTAGTGGATGGGGAAGGATGCATTGGTCACTGTCACGAGGCGAATGGATTTCCTCCGGATGCTCCCCCCCCCCCCCCGTGACAATATTCAGAACGGAACATTGGTTGTCAGTAGTAGGAGCATGTCAATCCTAATTCACTTGACTACAGATGTAGTCTCATATGATTAACCTGTAAAAGGCGTGCCGGTCCTAATTTACCTCCTCCTCTTCATCTACCTACACCCCCACCGCTCCCCATCACCTAACTGAGCTGTGTTATAACTTCTAGAATTAATTGGGTCCCTTATGCGAGATACTAGGCTCTCTTCTCCTCTCCTCATATATGGTCAACACCCTCCCCACAACTCTCCTCTGCTATCCTGGGATTGCTTAACCTCTCCCCCACCCCTCTCACGAATACACTTCTTCCTAGCGAGGTAGGCTGTGTTCAGTTCCAAACTTGACAGATTGCCAGCACTGCTGTAGCCAGCGGTCGACATCTTAGTTGTAGAGTTGACCACCAGGAGTGCTGATGTCTCCTGTTGCCATCATCAGCCGATAGGTAGTGCGCAAGTTCAATGAATCGATTACATTGAATTCTTGCATCGACTGTCAGAGTGCTCCTAATCACGAAATTAAAATTTTGGTATAAATTATGTTTCTTTTGTTTTATAAAATAGATTTTGTACATAAGGTTAAGATCCTATGTTTCATCCTATGTCAAACATGGGAAAGCTTAACAATTTTCATTATAAAAAAATGTTTTCTGCAATTGTCAGGTTGGTCGAGAGGTTTAAGACTTCTCGGTGGGCTCGAGTCCCACACCTGTCAAATAATTTTTAAGACATATATTGAAATTGTTGATATGGTGTTATTCGCATTTCGTATGTCTTTCGAGTAAGAGCTTTCTTTCTTTGACTGAGTTCGAGTGATACTTTAACCAATTGTTTTCTTCTGAAAACAGTATATAAGCTTGTGTAGTTATTGTGGAAATACATTTAGTCAAAGTTGTAATGTACGATGTCATGAATGTATTCATTACTTGTTCAGTCCTGCATATAAGTTGTTCCACTGTGATAATTGCGATGCTGTATATGCGAATAAGCATGCCTTGACTTTTCACAATATGGTTTGTACTATACAATTCAAGTAAAGCATAAATACTTTTGACTGGAGAATAATTTTGAGTGTATGTAAGTAATACTCTGTTTTTTTTAATAATTTTTTGAAATAAAGATAAAGTGTATGAAATATTATTGTTTTTATTCATTTTATCCCCTCCAACTTTTAAGTGTTGCTATGAGCATTCGTTTATAAAAGTTAAGAGAATGATAATATAATGGCTAGTAGTTGAGTTTTCTCAGGGTGTTCCCAATCACGAAGGTTGTATGACTTTTTTCTGTAATATTACAAAATTTGCTAAAAATTATGTTTCTTTTTGTTTTATTTAGTAGATTTTAAACATTAGCTTAAGATCCTACGTCATCATCCTGTGACATTAACCAAGGAAGTGGTTAACACTTGAGTTTCCTCAGGGTGTTCCCATTCGCGAAAGTTTTATAATTTTTTTCTGTAAAATTACAAAATTTGTTAAAAAAAATTGTTTCTTTTTGTTGTATACAGTATATTTTGAACATTAGCTTAAGTTCCTAGGCCATCGTCCTATGACGTTAACCAAGGAAAAGGTTAACACTTTTCATTATAATAATACATTTTCTGCAAATGTTGGTTAGGATGAGTGGTTTAATGTGTTATATTTAAGACCTGCTTCCCTGTATGGGAACGTGGGTTCGAGTTCTAAACCTGATAAATAATTTTTAAAGACATATATTAAGATAGTGGAGATGTCTCTTTCTCTGACTGAGTTTGAGTGATACATATAAAAAACAATTGTTCTGTTGTGAAAATAGTATATAATTGTGTGTTTTGTATGAATGTTTTCACTTCTTCGACAGTTGTGATGGAAGTCAGATCGTTACGAGTGGAATCATATAGTGCTATTGTACGCTTTGTAATATGAAGATAACAATGGATGAAGACTTAGAATTTGTAACACCTTCAGCAAGGGTTTCTGAAGAGTCTCTGGAAGCAATACAGAAACATTATTGTTATTTTGGAAAATAATAAGTTGTCATGTAATTTGACATGAATGTAGTCGTTGTTTGTTCAGTTCATCATACCAGTCGTTTCACTGTGATAAGTGTGATACTGTGTTTACTCATAGTGATAACCTATATAGACATAAGAAGAAGTGTAAATGTATTGTTTGTCGATCATCGGGAAGCGAATGCAAGTATTGCAGCAAGACAATTGCGATTAGGTTTAACGTTAGTCAACCTGAAGATAGTAAGTGTCCATCTGCCATTTGTTATAAGACCTAAACATGTGTTAATTGTTATGTTGTATATGCGAGTAGGGAAGCCTTGAATGATTACTGCAGGAAGCGATATATAAATTTAGAGTAAAGCATAAATACTTTTGTTGAAATGTAATTTTGATAATTGTGAGAAATAAAGAAAAAGGTTATGAAAAACTATTGTTTTTTATTTATTTTATCCCTTCCGGCTTTTAAGTGTTGGTATGAACAATAGTTTATAAAAGTAAAGATAATGATAATAAAGACTTCAATATAAAATGTATGGAAAGTTGAATGTCTACATAAACATTCATTCTATCGGTATGTATTAATTTTTGGAGACAATAGGTGAAATGTCTTTCTTATATGTATGGCTAGAAAGATCCTATAAACCCTTGGATTGGTAAATATTGATGAAGATTGATTGAAAAATTGATGTAAAGATTGGTAAAGGTTAGCAAGGATTGTTAAAGATTGTTAAAAATTGTTAGGGATTGATGGGAAGATTGGTAAAGATTGGTAAGGAATCATGGAAATACTGTTAAAGACAGGGAAGTATTGATGGAAAGATTGGAAAAGATTGGGAAAGATTGGGAAAGATTGATGGAAATATTGATAAAGGTTGGTAAGGATTGATGGGAAGATTTGTAAGGATTGATGGAAAGAATGATAAAGATTGGCGTGTGTGTGTTTTGGAGTAGATTTTTTTTTTTTTTTTTTTTTTTTTTTAGGAGCAAGTCTTAGGTGGAGCAGGTTTGTCAAATTGGAATATGTTAGGTTCTTTGTGTGAGAGTTTGTGTTATTCTGTCTGTGTGTAGTCGATGAGCTGTTATAGACTGGCGTAGAGAGATGATGAATGATGTATGGGAGTTGAATATAGAGTAAGCTAGTTAATGGAAAGACATAATTTTTAGATGTTTGATGTGTAGTGTACTACAAGATGGATTGTATATAAGTTATGCTTGATATCATACATACGTTAAACAGAAGTTATATTTCATTATATTAAGTTGTTTACTTAGAGTGAATTAATCATGGTAGATAATCAATACATAAACACTATTTATAAATGTTCTTGTCTTGCAATGAAGCAATCAGTATATTCTCAAACCTATAGTTGTCTTCCAGATTTTTTTTTTTTTTTTCATCGGTCGATGGGTTTTTGGTTTCAGATCAATACCTACATAGTCTTTGCATTTGGATATTCATTATGGGAATATTTCGGTTAATGTATTTGATATGCGATTAAAATAAATATCTACTTATCCTGTATGGTTCTTGTACTATTTATATCTAAATATTCTCGCTAAATATGTATTTTTGTTATGCGAATATACTTATTTTACTCTTAATAATTGATAATGTGTGTGCTCAACTCTCCTGATGTAAGCCTAACGTATCACGATAGATAGAATTTTTTTTTTTAATTTCTCAAAATGATAAGCTGTATAGATAACAATTAAACGTGGTGTTCTTCGGAAGATTGCGGAAATTAGTTAGCCATTCACAACACATTTTTCCTAGAATAATCAAAAATATAAAAATGTCTTTGGTTATGGTAGGGTATGTTATGTAATTCACTGACTTGCATTATGTAATGTTAATGTTTGTTGTGTAATGAGTACTTAGGATTTGTGTTATTACACTATATTAAATTAGCATGTATTTAACTTGAAGCTAGATAAAAATAATGGTGATTATAAAAGATTATTTAATATTTAATGTTTAAGGTGAGTGGGTTTAAATAAATATCACACACAGTAATCCATAACTATATGCGTATTTACGTCGTTGGGAATTGGAACAAAGAATATGTTAATTTAACTGTCTATGCCTTCGTTTAAGTTGACGTTTTGGCTAAATCAGTATATATGCTTGAATTTGACGCTTTTCAAGGAAGATGAATATATTTACATTTAAACAACAGCAAAGCTTCTTGTGCGAATTGTGTAAATACGTGTTATGTTGTTATGCAGATAATATTTGGGTACTCTAGGAGGATCGAACCAATAGTTAAAAAGAGCAGATCTTAAAAAACATTCTTTCATTAAGGGGTTTTTATGAAAATAAACAAGTTTTGATTGCTAAGTGTAGTATGCGATAGCACGATTTGAATGAGACGAGTGTTTTATTTGGGTCTTAATTTGGTTTTAAATGATCTTATATAGTAAATTAAAAGAAAACAGAATCTTGGTAAGGCTTTTTTCTTTTTGTATGTCATTATACTTTATATTAAATATGTGTGATAATGTGTATTGTAAGACAGATGATGGAGATTTGTTCTTTCATGTTGTATGATATGGTGATATAGTTGTCAAGTATTTAGTTTTGTTTATAAAGTTTGCTGGTGTGGGGTTTTGCATTTGTCTGGTATTGTATGTGCAAATGAGTCGTGGGAGTGCGTGCTTGTGCGCATTGGCGTGTTTTGCTATTACATGATGATATATTTTATCAGAGTAATTCATTGGAAATATTCTGTCTGTGGATGTTAACATATATTGAGACCACATACATGATTGTTTTTCCTACTAGGGTGCGTTTACCTGACAGGAATAAAGCAGGAAGTGTTCTCGTTTTAAAATACCCTATGGGCATCATGTTTACAGTAAACCTTAAGTTTTGAGCTGTTATTACTTTGGAGCATGCGTATGTCTCACTGCATATAATTTGCATACTTGATAATTGTAATAGTGAATGTTAACATAGTGTAAGTGTAATACCTTCCACCCATAATAATAATATTAATACTAATTACGAATTCTGACAGATAATGTCTGTCTGATTTGCTGAGTGGATATATTATTTTGGTGAATGTTTAGTTGTTAATTATTAATGTGTAGACATGCATACCTAGTAAATATTCATTGCATGTTCTTAAACAGTTGACTTTGAACATGTAACACATTAGTTGAGCAGTAGACACAGATCAGGTCATATGATAGACATCGAGCGTAAGAGAATGCGTAAGATTGCATTTCCGGTTTCTTTTTTCATATATTTTAAGTGGGTTGCCCGGTAATTAAAAAAATAACATTACATTAATTACTATAACCAGGTATACAAAGCAACACTAAATTTTTGTTACATTTGGATATAAAATAATACTAGGTGTTCTGACTGAGACTCGAACATGATAATCCAAAACTAGCATTACATTAAGCAAGAATATAAATCAGAACTAAATTTTTTGATAAATTCGGATATAAATTAACATTAAGTGTTCTGACCAAGATTCGAACACGATAATCGGAATTACCATTATATTACGTAAACCTAGTAGCAAGGCATCTCACAAATAAAATTTGTTTAAAATCGGAAATTAAATAATATTACGTGGGTAAATATGTCCTTGATGAGTATGCACTTGATAATTTTATGTTTACCTATGATTACAAAAGGTTTTAAGTTATATTTGACTTTGCAGTCTTGTTTGTTGTTGGGGTTTATGTTTGTGTTATGCATTTGATGTGTATAGCTTCGGTATATGGGTAATTATGAGTAAATATGTTTATAAAATGATTTTAGGTGTATTTGGCTCTATTGCTCTTATCTACATAAGGAGTGTGTATCGTATGTTATAAATGTGATTAGTATAGCTCCGGTAGATGGGAAAGTATGTGTAAGTATGCTTATAAAAAGGTTTAAATGCATAATTGTCCTTGCCAGAAAGGGTTTAGGGCTTAAATGATCTTACCATTATGATGGATGTCGGGTACGATGCCTATGCTATGAATTTGATCGCTATAGCTCCAACTGTTCGGAACGTTCATAAAAACGCAGCTGCAACGTTGCTGGTCAAAGTATTTTATTTTTAGATACGGAACACGCCAGAAACAGAAAACATTTAAATTGTGTCAAACGGTATGTAAAGAAGGAGGCGGGAGTTTATTTTGCTGCATCTGCTTGGTACGAAAGAAGTAGATCAACGTTTGCTATCAAACAAGGTGCTTTGCTCTCGAATGGAATAGGAAATTACTTTCTGCTGTTTCCTGCTGACGTTGAGGGTTACGAAAATTCTCACTCGTACTTCATGTTTGGCGACACTGTTTATGAAACAGAGAATGCGTATATACATTGCCCACAGGAAAATGAGCATTTTGAAAGCCCTACTTAAGTTCTCCTTGCACGCACGTTGTGTATTCTTTCGCCTTATGTAAAATTAACATTGACATAGGCCTCATCACTTTGTTAATATGTCTGCCAATGAAATTGTTAAATTATTAGTAAAGTAAATTATTTACCAATCTGGTCAATTTTACACTTCGATGCATTAAATAAACATAAAGCAAAATAAATAAATTTAAGTTATCACAAATGGTTACCCAACACTTTTTATTCGACGTTAAGATATGGAACTACTTTCCATCCATCGTTACCAACTTTAACTGGGCGCATTTACCCCATTTCGCCCGTTGCACTATCTCCACAGACAGGCAGTAAATTTTTTTGAAGGTTGATTTCAAAAGTGTTCACCTTATCGTGAACAGTCTTTATCAAGTGATATTGCCAGCAATTTCTCAGAAGGTTCAGCGACTTTTTTTTTTATATGTATATTCGACCTGCCATTCTCTAAAACGCCATTCTGTTGCTAATGTCACGTCACGTCGTGAATTGAATCGCCTCCCACCAGGGAGATAAGGGTTCTAATCCCCGGCCGGGGATGCCGGACGATGCCGTTTGTCCACGAGTTTTCTCAGGGATCTCCCGTTTCCCCAGCCCTTTTATTCCGACGCTGCTCCATACTCACCTCAATCCCTCTCGATGTTAAGAGCCACCCAATTCTGTTCACTCTGTCACTTTGCTTTTACTTGTGCTGTAAGACCTCAGCTGTTATGAGTAGTTTGTACTGAAACATTTTTTGGGGAATTATTGTTTACGGGAATACGAGTTGATTGTTGTATTGTATTGGGCTTTTTTTAATGTCCCCGAGTTTTATGTTTGAAAGCTTAGCAGGGGATGGCTAAGTTATAACCTAACTTAAATTAACACGCATACCTTATCCGGGATTCGAACCCAGATCGGTGGTGCACCAACCGACTGCGCCACGGGTGGTCGGCAATACGTGTAGATATCTCGATAAATAAATGTAATGGAAATATGACTTTTTCACCAGAAAAGTTCAATATCATTTATCTATGCCCTATTTTTTATCACGTTAAGTGCATTCGTGTAGAAATAATAAACTTTCAAATAGTCAAGTAATGAATTTCTATAACTCGCCTCCGCCGTTTCTGTAGGAGATAAGACAAAAGTACGACTATACTGGCGTAGTTTAATCTGTGGGCTTTCATCGCGTGTAAAGAAGTCCCACTGTTACAGATCTGATTTGCACAGTACAGCGTCACGACGGAAACACTGCACGCTTTGCGCGTAGGAGTAATGAGGCACTAGAAGTGCGTGTTAGTGTCGTCCACATACTTATAATCGCATTGCTTGTTACTCAGACATGTCAGTCTACTCAGACAACCAAGCATTTATAATGTGTTAAGGGTTCTGGCCCCCCAAAAAATTAATTATTTTGTATTTGTTCGAAATGTCAACTCGTAGACGAAAATTTTAGAAGGAACATTTTTTTATACTATGGCCTGTCAAAATACACATAATAAAAACGAATTCACTTATCGAAATGGGATAAACCACTTTGAAATGACGCGAGTTACTTCGAGAATCCTTTAAAATTACACAATATGAAATTTTTTCGCAATTTTTAAAAATATCCTTAAATGAGGAAACTTTTTCATGTATTTTATTTGTGCCAAGCTACTTTTTTTTTTGTAAAATATGTTGTGCTAAGTATGCCTTAAAATTAATTGCCGTGATACTGACACTAGGTATATCATGTAATTTTGTTATGCCAGGAAATAGTATCTATTACTAATGTCTACAAACTGAACGGTATTTCGTACAAGCAGAAAACAGTTTGTTAAATAATTATTTCAATTAGTCTAGTTCCCAGTGGTACGTAACGCATCAATTATTCTAATGACGCAAATTAGGTCAGCTGTAACGTTAATTTTGACAGGATATCTAACATATTTGGTTATTGAATACATCGTGTTAAAGCATTGACATGTGTTTTATAATTTGCCCACGCTTTGCGTCACATCAGGATACAATCATTTCCAGATGTGATTGTTTATTGTTTGTCATTTTGTATTATTTCAGATTCAGATAATTGGATATTTTATTTAATTTTTGGAGGCAAAGCCTGCTAAAAAAAATGCACGTTTTCTACTTCACTGATACAAAGTACTTAAAATACATTTTTGGAACTACGATAAATTCTACTTCACGATTCCTGGAAAGATAAAAATGCCTTCACTGCCATTTATATATTCTCTCTCTACACGATTAGTGCATTCTTCAGAGCCTTGACAAATTCCTTCTGCAGACGTCAAATGGATTTCTCTTCCCCGGCCCAAACCACGGCAAAGCCCCTTTCTGACGTCAACCTGTAACCGACAACTGATAAATGGACTGGCGTTTCGAAAAAAAAAATCTTGGAAGGGGATGAGAGTGAAATTCCTTGTGGGATTATGTTTGCGTCGCTATGATGGCTCCTGTGGCGCCTCACGCCGATAATGTTCCAAAACAAGAAAGACGAAGATGCTCACGAGCTCTCTGACGAAACGGATTACTCCGGAGGGCAGCTTGGAAGCGTCGCCATCACAGTCACGTAACTGCAGTCAACACAGATGCGCGAACGATTCGTAGAAATTTCCACTGTTAATGGCGCGTCTACCAAAGAGGAAAAGTCATGTCACCCACTGTGTTTTTGATCTGAATACCTCTTTATATTTGCTACCATAGTGGGAGGCAATCCAGAAAATCTGATGATAACAAAATCGAGGGATACAGTTTGGCATTGCAGCTCCGAATCTATCGTCTACATTCAAAATTCAATTACACCACTCGATTGCCAAAGGAGCAAAGAATATGTTACGTTGATAGAGGACTGCGAATCATCGCGCGTGGCATGTAATAGTAGGGGGGGGGGGGGTGTGGCGCCGCAATTTTGAGTTCGTTTCGCCGCGTCTCATAATTTCCGCGTAGTATAACTTTTGACTAGAAGAAACTACGACTCTCGTTTACATTTCAATAGACAGATCTCTTCAAGATCAACCGATTGCGTGTATAAAACATTTGTGTGGCATGGTTTTGGTGAAATTGTATGAGTTTAATGTAAAATATCAAGAAAACTTAATACAACGTCGGCCTATACTCGTCAAAAAGCCAAGTCGAAAGCCAGAAGTCGTATACGGTTGGAAAGAGAATCTCAAAAGCAATCCAGTGATATCAATAAAAAAAAAAACCATATGATCAAGTGAAGCGGTGCCGGGAACGTAAAAAAGACATCAAGGCGTCCTAGCTCGTCAACGTAGACGTATTCACGTAAAACAAACAGCCGTGTCCCCAACACAGCCAAACCCATTTTTTTTTGCTTATTTTATGAAACTAGTTAATAAAATGAGCTGATAGTTAACGACCTATTTACACTAAACAGCAGTAAAAACGTTCAACTTCCAATAATAGCACCAGTAAGTTTTTGAGGGAGCGAAAGAAGACGAAACCCAGGACCACGTTCCAAAATACCACTCCAGGAGTAACGTAACACAGCGTAAAATCTGAGAAAAATAGATTAAATGTGGTTTTGAAACGAGCATAATATAAACATCGTGCAGTATTTCAAAGCATTTCCTATGTACAAAATAGCAAATGATAGCTGGTAGTCGACAGTAATATATCCATAACACTGCTTATATTATCCAAGCTTCAAAAAATTATGTTTAGTTATAAGTACAAACAAAATTAGCTACACTTATCACGACATTAAAAAAAATGTCAAAAATGTTGAATCAATAAAAACGATTTTGTCACTCGCTATTTATACTTTCCTTTAACCATGAAAGTGCAAATTTATTGGCAGTTCGCTTAATTCCACCAAAAACCTTACGTCATTTCGCATTTAAACTGTATTACGCGCCAAAATAACGCATGTAAAATTTTATACCCAGAGTAATTATTCTGCAATTTTGGAACACCGTCAAGTGCGAGTAAAGCATGCATTCAATGTTTCGAGACAGAAACGAAATTAAGTTAACTCCCGGAGTAACGTTTTAGAGCGTCCGCTCGGAGCAGAGGACGGGAAGACCTCAATGACGAGGAATTCGTTGGATTCTCCGGAGCTAATCCGCCGATGTACACCAACGTCCAGCACGCTCACCACGAGATACAATCCCCAACCAGTGTTGCCAGCTGTAGCATAATTATGCTACATGTAGCACGAGTTGTGGTTGCTGTGGCTTGTAGTATACAAAGGTAAAAGCAGCATTATTTTTGTGTGCAGTGCAACCACATTATCATTTCACAATTAATGGGACATTTTTATATCAAGGCATGTAAAGAGACCAGAATACTGGCCAGGCTTCACTCCAAGTGAAACTGTGCTAGCTAACAGGCATTTGTATCCCAGTACCAGTACTGGGAACAGTTCCGAAACAGGACCTTTTTCTGCTGACAATAGTGACACACTGGATGAAGCTGTTCAGTAGCAATAAACCATTATTTAAGAATAATAAAATATTGTTGTGCGTGTGTGTATTTAAAAACACCATGAAAGAAACGTAAACGAAAACTAGGTTCTTATTTTAAGTTAGATCATTTAGTGCCATACTTAAATCTAGGTTACCTAATATTAAAATATGTAAATGTTTTTGTTTTCTTATTAATGTATCAGAAGCGCAATATCTATTACCTTAACATGCGTTAAGTCATTTTCTTAAATATAGCATATTTTCTTCGAAAGGGGCATAATTCTTATAAAGTGATAGCACAATTATTTATAGTGAGGTTGGCAACACTGTCCCCCAAAACAGGTAGATCGTCCTGTGGAACAGTATCACAGTCGTGATTGGCTGACTCGCTAAGGGGCAGCTCGTACCGCCGGAAGGATCGGAGAATGCTCACGTGTGTATGATGTGGAAGTAGTAAGAGTGGAATGGACCACCGCATTTTTTTGTGAAATAGTGTTTCCGCGAATACGCGTATCTCGGTAGACAAATGTACTGCAAATACGACTTTTGTTAGAAAGATAAAAAAGGATTACCTATGCCCCTGTTTTTTTTAATTTTTTTTTTTTTTTTTTTTTTTACTTTTGTTATATTAAGTGTATTCTTGGAGGAAAAAGTTCGTGAAGATAGTCAAATATCATATTTATAAAGCTTGCCTATGCAGTTTCCTTAAGCGGCAAAAGAAAAGTACAAAGATACGGGCGTAGTTTAATCTGTGGTCTTTCATCGCGTGTAATATAACTCCACTGTTGCAGACCTAATTTGCACAGTGCAGCGCCACGACGGAAACACTGTACGTCTTGCGCTTAGGAGCGATAAGACACTAGGCGTACGTGTTAGTGTCGCCCGTATCGCTCCCTTGCTTCTTGACCTTGGACGCGGGGGGTCCATCCCACTCTTAAGCTGCCTATAATTGGTGGCGTATTGCTGGAATCTGGAAAATGTTGATTGCTCCTTGTCATCTGTGGTTGAAAGCAAATAGAACAAGAAAATAACAGTTGTCCTTCACAGAAACCTTCGAGCACGGTGCTCAAAAGACGAATTCTTCTACCGTGGAACTCAAGAAAGAAAGAGTTATTTTGTTTATAGCAAGGCGAGATTTAGCACATCAACATCAAATGGAGACTCCATAATTCGTACTATTTATTTGGTTCACATTGGAAACGAATTGTACTTCCCTCCTGATTATGACTTTTGATACATCACGTCTTGAAGGGCTTCATATTTGACGTCTGAATACAATGTACAGTTTTAACTGACAGTAGTCTGGCTTTATCATTAAGTTACGCCTCGGCATTTAAATTTACTAGGACATTACTTTATTAATTCTTGTATTGTTTTATTGTTTCTACAGATAAAAAATTCGGAATTAATTGTATGTGCGACATTCTAAGAGCACAGTAACGAGTGGAATATTTCATCTCTCTCCAATATTTTATTTCTTAGATTTTCACATCATGTAAGAAAGTCTAGGCCCAAAGCTTCCGTCTGCCTGGAGCTCTTTTAGCGTTTCTGGCCGAGAATTGCGGGAGTGATAAGGACGCCGCTGCCACGGGGATCATGTGCACCATCGCCTCTAAGCACAAGAAACTGAAATACCTTGCAGTGTTCTAGTCGCACTACGTGCACCTATGACACGTTCAGTGGTGACCGTATTATTTTATTCGCGGAAAGTCTGTAGGAAGGTTCAGTGCAGGGCAATGGAGTAATTTCTTTATGTATCTGAGGCGTATATTTTGAGGTACAGCGCTTTGAAAAAAAAAAAAAAAAAAAAAAAAAGACAGTTTTTAGCCGTTTTTTAAGTACATTGAAATGGTGTTTGTAACGTCCAAGGTTTTTTTTTTTAATGCACTCAACAGTCCTCATCTGATGTGCGTGTTCCGTTCCTAAAACAGAATTTGGACGCACGTTTAATAGTTTCGTGGCGAAACGTGTATTTCAAACACTCTGTAACGCAGAGGCGGGAGGGAGCCTTCAGATTACAATGTAATGCAATGTTATATTTCTGATGCCACAAAAAAAATTTCTTCCCCCTACGGTCGCAAACTTGGTTGACAGTCTTCGATCAGCGAGCCGACCGCAGTATCGACTGGGCGTCTTTCACAATCGGGTGATTGCACCTTATTGCACGGGAGTGGGAACAGAAACTTGCTACTCGTGGTTGGCTAAGCGGCTGGAAGAAGCAGAGGAGAAAGGCCGAGCTACGTGACGTTTATGCGCTCGCTCGCGACACCAGACCTGATCTTGGCATGATTTATACGGGAGTCACATAGCCCCGACAAATACAGCACGACACGACAAAAATCGCAATCACGACACGACATTTATATTTTTAACGTGACTGCTCGTATTTACAGCCCGACAGTTTAGTGACGCGACACGAAGAGTAGAAATTTTCGGAACTATTTAGGAGACGCTGATTAACTACGCTAGTTTCAAAGGTGTTGGACAGACGGGGAATTTGGAATACATTACTGTGACAAAGTGTTATCGCTAATGCATACAGAGATAAAACTATTATTTTTAAGAGTTAAATCCAATAATTTTCAGATGTTTATCTTTTAAGCTGCTTATTCGCCATTACAGGACAAGCTTAGCATACAATTTCATTTACCAAGGTTGTTCATTGTGTGTGTCGTACAACACGACACGACGAAAATAGGAATAATTTCTAATGCATAATTGCTGGTGGGACGACAGTATTTGTCGGGCTTACGTCAGATCTATATTATATTTCAATACTTGTTTAGATGTAAGTGTCGTGTCTGAACTGTCGTGTCGTGCTTGTCGAGGCTATGTGACTCCGGCATTACGCTCGCAAAGCGACACGACGACAGGTCGCCGCAGCCCGCCGCTACTGAACTATAAATATTTTTTTGGAAAGAAACACTTCGGAAACTACTTGCAAAAGATATTTCTTCTTTAAAAAACCTAGAGTGGAATGTGTAAAATTAATGTTGGATTTTAACAACTATTGTAAACTTCAAGACTGTTTACTTCTAACATTTTCTGAAACCTTGCTTAAGTTCTATTTCCTGGATATCCCTCCGCCCTATGAAAACAAAGCTTAACCGAGTCTACACCAAAGTGACAACGCACCGCATTCGTACGCACTCTACGTAGATAATAACATTTTGCATAAGAACTATTTCTTACCAGAAATTACCAACACACATGTTATATTCTATCCGTTTTAATTCGTATTAATTTTTAATAAAAAAATAAATAATTTATAGACAGAATATAAGTAAAAGTTTTAATTAACCAAAAATGAGTTACTTTTTATGATAAGCGTGTTGGATACAGGAAAATTAATTATTTTATAATTTTACCAAACATTGTTCAATTTGTACGCATTGTATGTAATGACATTTCCCTCGAATAAAATAAATTACTCTTCATATTCCTGTAGCTATTTATCGCACTCTTAACAATACTGCGCCGATTGGCGCCCAAAGGACGATGATTCAGCTACTATCAATCAATGCAGACGATCATTCAGATAATGCCGCAGTTGACCAGTTCCTAGCCCCAACATGGTATTGCAACACGCTACCTGCTCTCCTCCCACATTCTCAGAGATCTTCACACTCAGGCACAGGAGGCCGCGGTGATGCAATGGTCAGACTACCCAACTCCCACCTAAGCGAACAAGGTTCGTTTCCCGGCGGGCTCGCCCACGGATTGTCGCGCGTGGGAATCGTACCGGACAATGCCGCTGTTCAACGGGTTTTCTCGAGGATATCCCGTTATCCTCCCCGCCCTTGCCATCCGGCGCTGCTCCATTCTCACCTCGCTTCACCCTCATCGGCTCTCGATACCTCGACGTTAACAGTCTCCTACTTCTGAAATAACTCAGATATACTAACAGACGAATTTTAACTGTCTGACTATATAGGCTGTTCACAATAAAATGAGCACTTTTGAAAGTCCTGCTCAAGATCAATTTGTTTGCACATTGTGTATTATTCCGCCTTATGTAAAATTAACATTGCCATGGGCCTAATCACTTTATCCATGCTTCGGTGAAGTGAAAATGTTAAATTATTGGAAAATAATTTACAAATCTTGTCATTTTAATAATTCGATGCATTAAAAAAAAACAGAATGCGATAGAGATAATTTAAGTTATCACAAATTGTTACCTAACACTTTTTCTTAGAGGTTAAGATATGGAACTACTTTCCATCCATCATTACCAACTTTACTTAGCGCATGTCACTCAGCGCGCCCGTAAAACTATATCCAGGCAGTGGAAGTGACTTTTTTCTAAGATTGATTTCAAAAGTGCTCAGTTTATCGTAAACATCCTTTAAATACTAATCACTTCTGGTTTGTAAACTTCTCAGTCTTTATTACTGGCCTTCTTTCGCACTCCCAAAAATGCCGTGTTGCCTCAACTACGGTAATGCCCCTCTCAGAGTCACAGACATATCTTTTTTTTTCCCCAACGGCATACGAGCACGCTTCTGGTCCGAATTATTACAAACAATGAAAGCCAATGGATCAAACTACAAATGCTTCTTTGTTGTTCATTTCCTTCCACCTGTCCCAGCCCGTCCCCTGCCAATTTTTTCCCCTTTGCCGTAAAAATGTTTTCAACTTTTTTCGCTATTTTGTATTTTTCGTTGAATATATTTAATAGGATAAACGTAAAAAGTGAAGGCTGTAGATTTTAGTGTTTTTATCTTTCATATAAAATAACATCCCAGGCAATTTATGTAGTGCTACTACTATATAGGAACGACTGCGAAGTCTAACCTGGTAGTCAGATAAACTACGAAGTTGCTGACTGCGTGCCAATTCCACGTCTGTGGTAAGCGAAATCCGCGTGGCGATGCAGCCAGGGAACAGTCATCAACGGTAATGCTTTTAACTTCCCACGTGGAAGGTGTTCGAGGCGGGAAGGGGGGAGGGTGTTGTTAGGGGCGGGGCCGGTACGCTTGTGCGTCTTTGTCGTGCGTGGGCGGCACACGCATCACGCACGCGGGCAGGCACGCACGCACCCGCGGGGGCGGACACGTGGACACACAGACATGCACACGTGCGGGCACACACACACAGTGAACGTGCTGCTGTCGCCAGCGCCAACCACGCCCGTAGCTTCAACATTGCACCCCCTACCCCCCCCCCCCCGCCCCCCACATTTCTTAAAACAAACTCATTCACAAACCATTGGCTATTCCCATCGCCACGTGTCGCTAACGAAACACGGTCGCGCGACCGCAACGCGCTGCCTACAAAACTCGTGTTTTTTTTGGTAGTTGGTTTGGGGGGGGGGGAGGAGGCGGTGCTGCGGTAGCTGGAAAAGGTTAGTCTGCTCGCCTCCTACCGAGGCGAACCGTGTTCAATCCCCGGTCGGGTCATCCCCGAATTTTCGCATGTGGGAGTCGTGCCGGACGATGCCGCTGGTCGGCGGGGTTTTCTCGGGGAGCTCCCGTTTCCCCCGTCCTTTCATTCCGGCGTAGCTCCATACTTACCTCAATCACACAAAAGTGCAATAACAACTTTTTTCATTGCGCTGCATTCTGTGTGTAGGCTGTTCACGATAAAGTGAGCATTTTGAAATCAACCTTTGAAAAATGTCACTATCCCTACCTGCATATATTTTAACGGGCGAACTGAGTGACATGCGCCCAGTAAAGTTGGTAACAGATGAATGAAAAGTATTTCCATATCTTAACGTCGAACAAAAAGTGTCAGGTAACCATTTGTGATAGATTAAATTATTTCCTTCACTTTGTGTTTTTTTTTAATAATAAAAATAAAAATATTTGCAAAACATTTTATTTTGTAATAATTTCGCAGTTTTACTTGACCGACGCATGAATAAAGTGACGAGGCCCATTGCAGTGTTAATTTTGCATAAGGCGGAAGAATACACAATGCGCGTACAAGTAGATCTTAAGCAGGGCTTTCAAAAGTGCTCATTTTACCGTGAACAAACAGAAGGACCTTAAACAATTAACGTCGTCCTTAACATCGAGATAATTTCTTCGGGAAAATGGGAGGGGTGGTGTGGTTCTTTCTCGTTGCTCAGTCACATGTATTATTCAACAAGTGCATATCTGAGTGAAACATTTGTCATTTGCTCGTAGGATAAACACAGAATAGCGACCGCTTACTTATCAAAAGAAACTTAAACATTCCATCTACAATACATGCCTATTCCATTGCTCACTCAGGGTATAGACCCATAATCCCTCTCGTCCAAAGGCGTCTTAGCGAAATTTGTCACGGAAGTTACATTCGTGTATCATAAATAACATATAGTCCATCCACGATCGCCCTTACTTCCATGCATGTACCGCGGGAAATATCCCCACCAGGTTGTCCGGTGCCTCAAAGCACATGACATAGTGGCATATAAGAGTTCAAGGTTAATTTAGTTCTTTTACTACCAACTTTTTAAGAATGCCCTGCAAGTATATCGAATGTCTCAAATTAATGTTTACACTCACAAAGTTAATACCAGGAAAACTATTGAAGACAATATGACGAAGCTGCGTGTATTTGACGCTATAGGCTATTCACAGTAAAATGAGCACTTTCGAAAGCCCTGCTGAAGATCTGCTTGTATGCACGTTGTGTGTTCTTCCACCATATGTACAATTAACATTGTCATGGGCTTCATCACTTTATTCACGCGTCGGTCAAGTGGAACTGTAAAATTAATATAAAAGTAAATATTGAACAAATCTGCTCATTTTTACACTTCGATGCATTAAAAAATACAGAAAGCGAGATAAATAATTTAAGTTATCACAAATGGTTTCCTAACACTTTTTGTTCGACGTTACCTATATGGAACTTCTTTCCCCTTCATCGCTACCAACTTTACTGGACACATGTCACTCATTGCGCCCGTTAAAATAGGTGCAGGTAGGAGCAGTGACTTTATTCTAAGATTGACTTCAAAGTGCTCACTTTATCGTGAACAGCCTTCACCAACCTTAGAAAAAATTCCCTGGCCTTTAAAGCGTAGAAAATTACGTACAAAGTAATATTTTAAAGCGTATTAACGTCCCTCGGTGTTATACCTGAAGATTTATCTTGAGACGGCTTATAAACTAACTTATGACCTAACTGAAACTAATACCCGTGCCTTACCTAGGACTCGAACCCAGAAACTCCCGCGCCCCAGACCGGTAGCGCACTAACCGACTGCGTCACGGGAGGTCGGATATAACGTTAAGATATGGCTGAATTACTTAATATTAATTATCACCAAATAAATTGAAGTCTTGTTAAAATTATTTTGTCTAATTCTGTTTTCTAACTGTTTCATGGCTCAATTTATTTACGTCGTGTAAAGTATACCCACGTGTATTTCAGTCTGCAGGACTGATCACAGTTGCTTGTGGCGGGCGAATACTAGGTGGACTGAAAGAGTAATGCCAGTGTCACAAAGCCCCGACAAAGCACGAAACGACAGCCCCGATACGACACTTAAAACTAAACAGCCAATGAAATACACGACAGATCTGATGTAGACATGACAAATTCTGTCGTCCGACCAGTAATTTTGAATTAGAAATTATTTATATTTTCGTCGTGTCGTGCGGCACGAAACGCAGAGTGTACAACCTAGCAAAATTAAATTGTATGGCAAGCTTTCCATACAATGGCAAATACGCAGCTTAAAAGAAAAAAAATTGAATATTACTGTATTTAACTGTTAAAAATTATAATTTTATCTTTGTGTGCATTATCGATAGCATTTTGTCAACATCATGTATTCCAAATTTCCCCTCTGCCCACCGCCTTTGAAGCTAACGTAGTTAATCAGCGCCCTCTAAATGGTCGCGAAAAATTGTACACTTCGTGTCGCGTCAGTAAACTGTCGGGCTGTCAATTTGAGCAGAAAATACGTAGAAAATATAAATGTTGTGTCGTGGTTGCACTGTAAAAAAAATGTTGAGGTGAAATTACCCTACATGTAAGGTAAAATTACCTCCGAAATGTAGAGTATATTTACATAACAAGTGAAGTACTTTTCCCTAGTCGTTCGGAAAAGTACCTCACAAGTGGGGGAATCCCATACATATATTTAAGTAATGTCCTGGAGTATTGGTACAGTTAATTTTGTATTACCTAAATATACTGACTGATAGTAACTGAAACCTCAACTCTAAAATCCTCGACACCTGCTGGCAGGTAGGCGCGAATCATGGACCACTATTACGACAGGCCGATGCGCTACGCATTACACCACGGCCACAACGTAACGTTACAAGTGAATATTTGCTAGTTACAGGATTGTTTCTACGCCTGTCCTCCCACTTAACTGTTGAGACAATGTCGAAGAGCTGCACGCGTCGTCAGGCAATTTTCCTATTCGTTTATGGGATTTTCCACCGCTATCTACATGAGTTTTACTCCAAAGTGCGGTAATTTATATATATATATATATATATATATATAGCCATTTTGGACAGTTTGTGTGACTAAAATATAAAAATTACTTTTAAGGCAAAAATATATAAATAATCTATGTATGGGATTTTCCACTACAATGTACGAGAATTTTACTCCAGAGTGCAGTAATTTTACCTTACCCGTAAGGAAAAAAAAAATTTTCGTTCAAATTAGCGAATTTTACGTTACACGTGTCAGGTAATTTTACCATAATTTTTTTTACAGTAAGCGATGTTTGTGGTGTCGTAGTGTGTTTGTCGGGGGTACGTGATTCTCGGGTAATTTAAAACATGGCTTTCAAAAGTGGTCCCAATCAAGAGCGAGCCAGGGACAGCACTAATCTCGCATGACCGTGTCTCCAGGACCTTGTGTTTATCCTCTCCTGCGTCTCGGCGGGACTTTCCCTCGGCCACGTGGAACAGAGGTTGCCCTCCGCCCACGCACGACGTCGTCGTCTTGACCCCGCCGTCCACTACAATTTCCGATCGCACCGGATGTCCACGCCACTTTCTCTTTTGATTCAGTTATCTTGCGCCCGTCATAAACCACGGCGCTCGGTTCCTGCCACCTAAGTGATCCGGCCTCGCTCCAAGCGTCGGACCAGAAGCGTGCTCGTATGCCCTTGGGGAAAAAAAAGGTATTTCTGTGCCTCTGAGTGGAGTGTTACCGTAGTTGAGGCGACACGGCCTTTTTGAGAGTGCGAAAGAAGGCCAGCAATAAAGTGTGAGATCTTTACAAACCAGAAGAGATTAGTATTTAAATGCTGTTCACGATAAAGTAGGCACTTTTGAAATCAACCTTGGAAAAAAGTCACTGCCTCTGCCTGCTGCATATAGTTTAACGGGTGCATTGAGTGACATGCGCTAAGTGAAGTTGGTAACGATGGATGGAAAGTAGTTCTACATCTTAACGTCTAAAGTGTTAGGTAACCATTTGTGACAACTTAAATTATTTCTATCGCTTTCTGATTTTTTTTAATGCGTCGAATTATAAAAATTACCAGATTTGTAAATTATTTTCCAATAATTTAATATTTTCACTTGACCGACGCATGGATAAAGTGATGAGGCCAATGGCAGTGTTAATTTTACAAGGCGGAATAATACACAATGTGCAAACAAATTGATCTTGAGCAGGACTTCCAAAAGTGCTCATTTTATTGTGAACAGCCTATAGTCAGACAGTTAAAATTTGTCTGTTAGTATATCTGAATTATTTCAGAAGTGGGAGGCTGTTAACGTCGAGGTATCGAGAGTCGATGAGGGTGAAGCGAGGTGAGGATGGAGCAGCACGGGATGGCAAAGGTGAGGAGGATAACGGGATATCCTCGAGAAAACCCTCCTAACAGCGGCATTGTCCTGTACGATTCCCCACGCGCGAAAATCCGTGGGCGACCCCGCCGGGATTCGAACCCAGTTCGCCTGGGTGGGAGGTGGGTAGTCTGACCATTGCATCACCGCGGCCTCCTGTGCCTGAGTGTGAAGATCTCTGAGAATGTGGGAGGAGAGCAGGTAGCGTGTTGCAATACCATGTTGGGGCTAGGAACTGGTCAACTGCGGCATTATCTGAATGATCGTCTGCAGTGATTGAGAGTAGCTGAATCATCGTCCTTCGGGCAATCACGGGCGGCGCGGTATTGCCAATACTCCAAAATAAGTATACGGATGCGACCGTCCGATGGGTTGCTCTGACAAGGCAGCCTGGGAACAGCATATGCTGAGTGCCGGTACATAAGAGTGTTTTCCAGATTGGGGAGTAAGTGTTAAAAGGCCTTTACAGTTGGGAGGAAAGTATCTACCCGCTTGAGGGGTCTGGGTAGTGCTATGTCCTCATAAGCAGTGGTAATACGCGCGTGGCTCCGGAAAGGTTGCATCAAGGCGATATTTCAGATTCCTCGTCTTCGAGTGTTTCTTCGGTTACCTTCGGCCCCTTCGTTTAAAGAGGACCCCCCCCCCCCCCCCTGCAATTTTGGATTAATATTTTTATAGGTTTTTTATGTTTTTAAAAAATAAAATCTCGAAAGTACTCCTATACCCAACTAGCTATTGACCTTACACAGCAGTACAGACAAGAAAAGGTAACTAAGAACTATTATTAGTATCACAATATTAATTTTACCAGATGTTAGCAGGATTCAAATTTTTAGGTATAGGCTATTCACTGTAAAATGAGCACTTTTTAAGGCCCTGCTCAATGAGTGAGTGAGTGAAGATATTTCGACGACCCTTAACATCGAAGTCTTGAGAGTCGATGAGGGTAATTGAAACGAATATGGAGTAACACCGGAATGAAAGGGCGGGGGGAGATCCTGAGAAAACCCTCCGACCAATGGCATCGTCCGACACGATTTCCACATACGAAAATCCGGAGTGACCCGGCCGGGTATTGAGCCCGGATCGCCTTGGTGGGAGGCGAGCAGGCTAACCGCTCAGCCGCCGTAACCCCACGACCCTGCTGAAATTTTCTTTTCTGCTTATTTCTCTCTTCCTGCCACTTTTCAATACACACATTGCTGTGTTACTAATATATACAGTGTAATTTTCACCACTCTCAAAAGTTAACGTCTGAGGTTGCAATACATTATATTTATTAGTGGTTGATGCCTGTTTGGAGGGCATTAAAAAGTGCTCACTTTACCGTGAATAGCCTATAATTATGAGTGCATAGTTCGTAGTACCCTTGTCTTGTCTGGACTGCTGTATGAGGTCAACAGCTAGTTGGATAGACGGGTATTTTCGAATATATTTTTTTAAACATAAGCTATAAGAACCAAGAATAAAATACGCCGGGTGCCCCCTTGTTCCAACTGGGATTTTAGCCACCGAGAAAGGAGGTAGCTAGCTGGGACCCAAACCAGAACTTCGAAGTAAAGTAATTCATCGTCGTTAAAAAACTACAGCAATGTGGTTTCAAAAAAATGCTAGTATTTTTCACTACCGAAATTTCCTGTAGAAGTATCCCTCTGTAGCAGTCAATAAATGTGGGTTAAGTCACATGTTTCTTCTAAAGGGCCTTCCTATACATGTCATATGTGCTACATTATAAAAAGTTTTGTCTATTCAAATTTTTACGGAACTATGGAATATTTCAATGTAAATCTTTTCATGGCAGAAATAAAGGTCGATATTTTGTTGCCAGTTCAAAAATTTGGTTATTGAACCCTAATTGAAGACGTTGAAAAGTGTCAACGCTTAGCTTATTGGTACATGACGGACGTGACCTTGGGACGTTCTGAATGTTTTAGCGCCCCGACCAAATGTAGCGTGAACTTTTCGCAGAATAAATAAAGGCGATAATGCAGCAACAAATAATTGATGTATGAAGATGTAAGCGCCTGCAGGCTGTTCGAGGTAAAATAAGCACTTTTGAAAGCACTACTTAAGATCTTCTTGTATGCACGTTGTGTATTCTTCCGCCTTATGTAAAATTAACGTTTCCATGGCCTGATCGCTTTATTCATGCGTCGGTCGAGTGAAAATATTAAATTATTATAAAAGTAAATATTTTCAATTTCTGCTCATTTTTACATTTCGATGCAATAAAAAAACGACAGAAAGCGAAAGAAACAATTTAAGTTATCACTAATGGTTATTGAACACTTTTTATTTGACGTTAAGACACGGAACTACTTCCATCCATCGTTACCAACATTATTGTGCACATCTCACTCAGTGTGCCCGTTAAAATGTACGCAGGTAGGGACAGTGACTTTTTTTTCCCCAGGGTTGATTTCAAAAGTGCTCACTTTATAGTGAACAGCCTTTATCAGTGAGTCATTGTTGTGTCGCACATCGACTGTCCTGCATCCTGCCAGATTACTCACGGTCACACGCGCGGCGCTAGGATCCGCGCACACTCATGTCACGCGGCGTCTCCGGAAGGCGACTGGTAGCCACCGCTGTCTCTCATCAACAAACAATATTAGATGCCGCGGCGATGTAAAATTGGCATAGACAAGCTTAACTTGTGTTCTGTTTCCTCAGAAGTTTAAGCGGCGACTGTGGGGTTCTAATACAGCAATACATTCAGAAATGATACACTGTAACAAAACATTGTGTAATTTTACGCTAAACGTATGTGGCAGCAGTGCCTCCACTGACATCGGTGAAATTTTACACCTACATATGTCAATGTTTGTTTACTATACGTCCAAGTAAATTTAGCCTATAAATGAGTAAAATAACAAACACTTTGTAAACCTAACTTTACATTGAATGGTGTAAAATTACTATGGAGCAGAAAATATAAACTGCAACATTCGTGTATTTTCTCTCCATGACAAGTAATATTACATAGACAACACAATTGTAATTTCAGCACTGTGTATGTGTATTTTCTCACTAAACAAAAAGTAAAAATGGTAGATTCACTGTAATTGTAATTACACAATTTCTGTATATTTTTCACTGTTTTACTAAGCAATTTTATCGTCAGCATATCGTCTTATACAACTGCAGCATGTTAATTCACGTACTATGTACGTGTATATTTATAATTTTCATGTTATTTTATTCCGTTTCGTAACTTGGTAGTCTGGGCGCCATTTGGCACCTGGTCTCGCCCTTTCTATATATTACAGCGGCTGACACTGGATGTTCATACAACGACTATGTAGCAGTAAAAAAAAAAACCTTAGGTTTTAATACAGTGAGTGGGTGTATTATTACACATACTTCAAAATGTGTACATTAACACCAACGTCGGCGCTCACGACCTCGATGATAAGAGCCGTCAAAATCTCTTCACTCATTAACACCAACATTGTGTTTATTAAGCCATACATTCATGTGTTTTCACCCAAGACATGTAGTACTCATTGGATTATTAAGAACATTTGTATAAAATTACACATATTGTAGTTTCTTTTACAAATTACACATATAAAATGTAAAATTACCACAACTATGCATGTGTAAATTTACACTTATTTTTTAGAGTGTACGGCATTTAGCTTGAGTTTAAAATACTGTTTTGCGAAATAATAAATATCGTAAACAAAGGACTACTTGCAGTGATTTTTGCTGACTCTTGAGACTTTTCAACTACAGTATTTGCGTTTCAATAATTACATTTGCGAATTTTTAAATAGCCGTTTTTTTAACTATGTTGGGGTGCTCTGAACTGGCGTTTCTTGTGCGCGGCGTCTTGAAAGCACACTACGGGGTATCGTTTGGTGTGTATTTTACTTTCTTGGATCAGCACGTTGGAAGCATGTTTAATAGTTCCGTGTGAAAATGTGTACTGTGTTTCAAACACACTGCGTCGCAGTTCAAACGCCAGGTAGGCGGGGGCCTTAAGGTAGAAGCAGAGTGGTTAAAGGCTATTCACGATAAAGTGAGCACTGTGGAAATGAACCTTAGAAAAAAGTCACTGCTCCTGCATGCCTACATTTCAATGGGCGCACTGAGTGACATTCGCCAAGTAAAGATGGTAACGAAGTATGGGAAGTAGTTCCATATCTTAAATCGGAATAAAAAGTGTTAGTTAGCCATTTGTTATAACGTACATTTAATTCTTTCGCTTCGTTTTTTTTAAATTCATTGAAGTGTAAATATGAGCAGGTTAGTAAAGTATTTACCTTCTTAATAATTTGACAGCTTCATTTGACCGACGCACGAAAATAGTAATGAGGCCCATGACAATGTTAATTTTACATAAGGCGGAGGAATACACAATGTGTACTCGAGTAGATACTAAGCAGGGCTTTCGAAAGTGCTCTTACATACACCGTGGACATCATATGCGTCATTAAAAAGTAGTACAAACACTACAGCAAGTGTCAGAAAATTTTATTGTAGCCGCACATGAAAAAATAATTATTTGTACTACTACTTAAATGTAAAAAAAAAAAAAATTAATTCTATCAATGCGAATTTCCGTTTTAGATGCTTCATAAACCAAATTTGTCGAATAAAAAACGTTTATCGAGTTAGATTCTTATAGTGATTATTCTGATTATATGTAATAACAGATAAGTATTGATGTTTACAAATATTTCAATCACGAAAGTTATAATTTTTACAACATAAATATATGTAAACGAAGTCAATTGTGCCAAATTTGTAAACACTACAGCGAAAATTTTATTGCATACAATCAGAGAAATTATTATGATGGTATCGCTTGAGATTTTTTTAAATAAAAATAATGCGTTTATATTTTGATTAAAAACGGGCTGTTAATGATTAAAAAAAAACGTTCTAACGTAGAACGGTAGAACGTTTTTTTTAATCATTAACAGCCCGTTTTTAATCTAAATATAAACGCATTATTTTGATTTAAAAAAATCTCAAGTGATACCATCATAATAATTTCTCTGATATATATATATATATATATATATATATATATATATATATTATATATATATATATATATATATATATATAAGTTTTACAAAGCATTTGCTTTCTTCTTTCATAAGCAACATAGATCGCACTTTTCTGACAATTTTTATAGTGTCTGTACTACTTACCAATGAACTCATCATGTCCTTACCACAGCAGCTTTGTACGTGCTCTAGTCCCCAGCCTTTGGCCTTCACTGGAGCTGCGACGTGTACTGTAGATGCGAGAAAATACTTCGGGATCATTGGTAGGTCGAGTTCGTGATGGATGCCCATAATGACATTACGATATTCGGCTAATTCTAATCAGTCCAACTGTTAGGCTTCATGGAGCTTGATGTCCGCAGGCGCATGTGGTTACAAGTAGTGCAATGACTTCACGTTGTACAGTTCTATCTAGGATTACCAGACGCCCTATTTTACCTGGACATACTATCCTCTTTTTGAAACCTTGTAAACTGTCCAGCCGTGTTTTACAGAAAAATCGATATGACCTCTTTTCCAATTGAAGTGAAACATAGTGGAGTTTGATTTTTTTCTGGTTTATTTTTAATGTCGTTAAACATTAAGTAACGATGCCAACAGACTTCTTGCAAAATTGCAAACTTTTTGGAGAATATTACGTAATTACTTTGTCTTTAACAGCACTCATACATTTTTGATGGCGGTTTTTTTTCCCCCACGGGTCTAAGTCGAGAATCTGTTCTAAATTTTACTATTATATGCTAGGAAATAGAAACCTGTTAGAAGAATGAAATCGACGAAGAAATGCGATCGAAATGTATCTGAACCTTAGCTGTGCGAGAGTGATTAACTGTCAATTAGCGTCAATGCGTCCAGAACTTTCGTAAAACTGTGTTTTGTGAGCTTAGTTCTATATTATTTGCTTGCAAGATATTCTGTAGGGCCTACAAACTAAATGGAATTAACTTTCGTATTGAGAGTGAACATAATTACCACTGTATCTAGTTGCAAAATATTATTTTGTATTACTTAACCAAAATTGGGATTCAATTTTGCAAGTTATATGTTTTTAACTGACCTGCGACATAACCAACTAATTTTGTATATTTACATTGTAAAATCATGTGTCCTCATCCTTCATGTCATTACCTTGCAAGTGTCCTCTTTATAGAAACCATATTTCACGATAATTTTTATTTAATTTTCTGAAATATATTTACATATGGACCATACAAATGTACATATTTGTAGGGAAATTATTATAGGTTTCAAAATATAGCACCGAAAAGTCGAAAATTATGGAATATGGGTGGGTTTCTAATTAACTTTGCATAATAAGAAAATAATGTTATTTGTATCATATACACACCATTCTCATTAAGTATCAAGTATATATAACAATGGGAACTAGGGTACTGGTATCCTACATACCTTTTAAAAAGAGTACTGATGTTTTTTCCTACGCATTTTTATTCGTCCAAGAGTAACCAATAAATATTAGTATTATTTTCTCTCAAACGAATAAAATTGTTTTGGAAATAACTTTAACACCAATTTTAAAAAGGGATTCGGGATACTACTACACGAATACCGGTTGTTGAATATCATTAATACTTATCTAACACGTAGTGTATATGATATGATCAGATGGCATGTGGTTTAGTTGGCAACGTTAATTGGGAGCATAGAAATTGGGCTTCCATATACCAAACTTTAAGTATTTTCTTGGGTATATTTTGAAAACTAATAACTCGATTACGCCTATTTAAATTAATGTGGTGGTTATATAAATCTCTTTCAGAAAATGAAATAAAAAAATTACCGTGAAATATGGCTTTAATGATAGTTACGAGAACGTGTATTTTTTACTTTTAAGATATTATTCCGCCTCATGGACACGAAACTTAACTAAGTTTATAAAATTACACCAAAGGGACAATGCACCGTATTTGTACCCACTCTATTTGATAATATCGTACATTAGAATTATTTATTGCTAGGCATTACCAACACGTCTGTAGTATCCCTGTTTTTTGTTCGTATTAATTTATTGATAAAATATAATAGAAAAATGGGTTTAGCTGTGTTGGGGACAAGGCCGTTTGTATTGCGTGAATACGTCTACGTAGACGAGCTCGGACGCCTTGATGTCTTTTTTACGTTCCCGGCACCGCTTCACTTGATCATATGGGGTTTTTATGGACATCACTGGATTGCTTTTGAGATGCTCTTTCCAACCGTATACGACTTCTGGCTTTCGACTTGGCTTTTTGACTAGTATAGGCCGACATTGTGTTAAGTTTTCTTGATATTTTACATTAAACTCATACAATTTCACCAAAACCATGCCACACAAATGTTTTATACACGAAATCGATTGATCTTGACGAGAGCTGTCGATTGAAATGTAAACGAACGTCGTAGTTTCTTCTAGTCAAAAGTTATACTATACGGAAATTATGAGACGCGGCGAAACGAATTCAAAATTGCGGCGCCACCCCCCCCCCCCCTACTATCACATGCCACGCGCGATGCTTCGCAGTCCTCTATCAATGTAACGTATTCTTTGCTCCTTTGGCAATCGAGTGGTGTAATTGAATCTTGAATAGACGATATATTCGGAGCTGCAATGCCAAACTGTATCCCCCGATTTTGTTATCATCAGATTTTCTGGATTGCCTCCCACTATGGTAGCAAATTTAAAGACGTATTCGCGTTAATAAGATAGGTTTATATTAACATACAGAAAATATCAGAACGCTTGTGTTATGTGACTTATTTAGGAAACAACTAAACACGCCATGCATAGGGTGATTTTACAAAGGTTTGATTCGAGATGTGTGACCCTACGTTTTACTGGTTTACTGTGCGGAGGTGTCAAGTGGGTCAGTCGACGCTCGGCCGAGGTATCAGCGCAGCGGGCCGCTCGCTTTAAGAGCTCGTTTATCGTGCGCTCTGCGGACAGCAGCGAGCCAGCCGTTATCGGCGCCCCTTTACTGCGTGTTTATTAGTGCACTTACCGCGAGCCGAGAGCGCCGCAACGTAATCAAGTACGCAGAGACGGGAGTGGCGTGCTCGTTCTCTTGATTGGCTGCGCGAAGCTCCGGGGACGGGTTTTCTGTCTAATCGCACTACTCCGTCCGGCGAAAGGAAATAGATGAAAATTACTGGTAAAGGCTGTTCGCAATAAAGTGAGCACTTTTGAAATAAAAAAGTCACTGCTCCTACATGCATATATTTTGACGGATGCACTGAGTGACATGCGCCAAATAAAGTTGGTAACGATGGAGTGAAAGTAGTTCCATGTCTTAACGTCGAATAAAACGTGTGAGGAAAATTTGAGATAACTTAAATTATTTCTTTTGATTATACGTTTTTTTTTAATGCATCTAAGAATTAAAATGAGCAGATTTGTAAAATATTTACTTTTCTAGTCATTTAACTGTTTTATTTGATCGATGCATGAATCAAGTGATGAGGTCCATGACAATGTTAATTGTACATACGGTGGAAGAACACACAACATGCATACAAGCAGATCTTCAGCAGGGCTTTCAAAAGTGCTCACTTTACCGTGACCAGCCTTTATTAATGTCAATTAAACAATAACAAGATATCAGTATCAGGCAAATAATTGTATGCAATACTTCACCAGCTCATAATGAAATAACATCAACACTATAGCATAGCAATATCAATACACAACTCTGACACAAATACCAACACAGCATAACACGGACACTTAAAACGAACAACACCAGCTGTCATTTAAAATATAATAACTTTAAGTTTTATGCTTCGACAAATTTTATGTTTCGAGAATTATGAGTATTAAAATTTTTTAATTATCATAACTGCCACCAGCAATGGCCTTCACCCGGGAACTGGTGACATTTAAAATCTATTCTGTTCTGGCAGTGCTGATTGGTGAAGTGCCTTCCAACATATTGCTCGCCTGTGACTCCATTTTCCTGGCAAGTGCGACTGAAGCTCGCTATATAGTCCATTTTTAGATTGCATTGTAAATACTTTCATAAGATGGAATAACTTATTTTTTAATTCTAATTCCTTCCAATTTCTTTTTTTCATTAGTTACAAAATATAAGGCAATATATAACATGTTTAAGTTGCGCTTGTTTGCTTATTAAAAATGTCTCGTCAAAACACATTTTAAAACGGCCCGGGGGGGGGGGGGTTGATCGTAACGCTAGCGCACCGAACCGCGTCTTGATCCCGATAAGATTCCGTGTTACATATGTGACCGTATCTTCCATAAGTAATGATAGAGACCTGCAAAATTCGCGTTATTATTTGGCGACAAGCTAAACTTTAAACACGTGTACCTTTGCAAGACGTTTGTCACTGGATCATAGTTAATCTGACACGCCCTGGGTAACTGTGCTCCAATGAGTGAACACTTCTCATCTATGCAGGAGCCAATGGAGAAACGACGCCGGCTCCAGTACAGACAGTACTGTGAAGTTTAGCCTGGTGCCGAATAATAACGCGAATTTCGCATGTTTTTAGTAATGAAACTGGCTTTGCGACATCTCGGAGTGCTTCCGTTTTCCTCATATTCAGCTTCATTACAGATTTAGTTTCGTTCCATCGAAAGCTGACGGTCACCTTTCGGTGAAATTTTTTCCCTGTTCGTGAATGCTGTTTACTGCATGCGATTGCGTTTTATTTTACCCCAGTAAATTTCCACACAGACGATAAATTCACCGAAGTACTCGTTATCTGAAACCATAAATCATACGAAACAATATCAGTGTTAGAAGACTCCAGGGGCCGTATTCGAGTTCATGAGGGATGAAAATCTTAATAAAAATGTATAACTGTATTCGATTTTTAATTTATTCACACTGCTATTATTTAAAACATTAAACCATCTATCTCCAGTAATACTCATGTTATTCTTTGTGAGTGCAATATTATTAATGTATATCTCAATTCTGACTAAAGTCCTTACCCATGTCCCTATACCTAGGCTAGAATCACGCAGTGACTTGTGGTGAACTGTTGCAAGGTAAGCTGGCATTATCTCTGTTGCTTGCTAGTTTACACTTCCGCCATTAAAACATAACTCGGCAGCTGACGTCGCAGGACGTGTGTAATGGGTCCCTTGCTGCTCACTTGTGAGAGGTCGGAATGCATTCAGTTCCCCTAGGCTGCACGGTTGTTACTGGCTACTGCTGCGTGCACCGAGGATGTACAGCAGTGAGCAAGCACCGACTTACCTTGCAACACTTTACCACACGCCACTGCAATCACGTAACCTGCACTCATTATTTACACATATAAAGTCTGTTCACAGTAAAATGAGCACTTTTGAAAGCCCTGCTTGAGATCTACTCGCATGCACGTTGTGTATTCTTTCACCTTACGTAAAATTAACACTGCCATGGACCTCATCACTTCATTCGTGCTTCGATCAAGTGAAATTTTGAAATTATTAGAAAAGTAAACATTTCGCAAATATGCTCTTTTCCACACTTCGATACATTAAAATAGTACAAAGCTAAATAAATAATTTAAGTTGTTACAAATGGTTACCTCGACATTTTTAATTTGACGTTAAGATATAGCACTATTTTCCATCCATCGTTATCGACTTTACTGGACATATGTCACTCAGTGCACCCGTTGTAATATATGCAGGCAGGGGCAGTGACTTTTTCCTAAGGTTGATTTCAAAAGTGCTCGCTTTATCGTGAACAGCCTTTACAATATATTGGCATAATTCCAAATGTCTTGACACTAACGCCTCCAGTTCAACAGTCCCGCCCTCCACTGTACAGATGCTCGCAGTCTGCAGAATTCACCCTCGCCTTTATTCGTCGTCTAGTCATCAGTACAGCTGCTCGGTGGTCTAGTGGTCAGACTACTCGCCTCACAACTAGGCGAACCTGATTCGATTCCGGGGGGTGGGGGGATTCCGGATATTTGCAATAGGAATCCTGCTGGACAATGCTGCTTGTTGATGGGTTTTCTCTGGGATCACCCGTTTCACCCGCCCTTGCATCCGACGCTGCTCTATACTCACCTCATTTCACCCTCATCGGCTCTTAAGACCTCGATACTTAGAGCCGCCAAAATATCTCCGCTCAACTTTAAGCAATTGTCGCTTCGGTAGTCGGCTGTGCGATGTACTGTAATAATTTTGAACGTGACTTGGGAAGCTGCAATTTCGCAATAGACCACGTGCTATGTGCCATGAAGCAATACGCGAAATTTTTACGTAATGTAATTATTACGTAATCTTTAATAAGCTGCCAGCCTGGACCATATTTACGATCTCTTTGAATGTTGGTTGTTATGGTGCGGAAGGCATCGGGCTATTTCTCAAGCCAGCAAATGGCGAAATTACGCAAGGATATATTTGACGGTGACGCCTATTCCTGTAGTTTTATCGCGTTTGCACAACCTGTGAAAGTTACTGCTACATACGTCGCGTTCATTTTAACTTTGCGAACATTTTTAATGGCTCATAAAAACCCTTGGTATCGGTAATTTGTAACTGTCTTTGCTGTTATTTGTTTACGTATAATATCTTGTGAGATAGGAGATATTATTGAATTTTATATTATCAATGCAGAATCAATTGGTATTATTGTGCAAAATGTAATCCGTGACACCAATACATATAGTCATCAAATCAACACATGCGTGCATAAGCATAGGATAGCATTACCCGATAATCGAACCTGGAATCTCGTGGATTCAAATCATTTTATCGATTTCTTCCAGGAGCTCACCTACCCACAAAACTGAAGCAATGCTGCAGATATGGACCCACATCAAACCTAATGTTTACTCAAATTTTTCTCCCATTATCGGACAGTTTCTGTTAAAGTAGTATTTTAATACTAGAGTCGATGCAATATTTTAACTTCCCTGCTTAAAGTACGCACGTTCATAATTAGAGGCTATTGACGATAAAGTATACAACGAAGCACTATCATTAATATTATTATTGTAGCTGTAGACGTTCACTTTCGGGTCCGTGAAATATACACACTGTGTTTATTACTTAGGTAGCAACATTTATTTTAAAAAGTGGCGGAAAGATAAAAAATGGCTGATAGGAATAATTATAAGGTCTTAAAAGTGCTCATTTTATCGTGAACAGCTTATAATAATCTTTACACCCTGCTGACCAGCTAGTTTGGCTTTCGATGCTTAACATATGACGTATGGATTACACACACGCAAATGTTCCTCATCTTAAACTTACACTTTTGCAGACCACAGTAAAATGAAATATGAGACCTCGCATCCATCAGTTCTTAGTGCGTGTTCTTGGTGCGTGAATTATCTATATATTAAAATTTTACTGTTTTTTTTTTTTAATGGTTCGTCTGCCTCGTAAACTTTTTAGCTACTCAGAAAGAGTAACGTGCTGTATCTCACTACAGTAAAAAACGGGCGTAATTAAAAGACGGCTATAAAACCCAAGCGTACATGTATCATAGTTACGGAGCTTTTTTATGGCCTGCTTAGTCTAGATCCAGTAATGACGTGAGAACCAGCAAGGATGTAAACAGGCAGTGTAATAATCTTTCACTAATTGCTTACAACTAATGGACTGTTAGCAGAAGCGTTTCTCGTCTACTGCTGCATATCAGGCGATTAGAACTTGAATATTGATTACTATCTTTAGTATTTTTTATGCATAGCCAAGAACTTATGTTGGAATTCTTGGTGTGAATGAAAACATTTGCCACGTTATGATAACATTTTCCACTAAATTGTATCCAAATTTTTATGGTGAATTTGGGCACATTTTCTGTCAGAGCGTATCAACTCAAAGGACTAAATGAAATTTGTAAAACCGCCCAATGTATCGTGTGACACCACACAATGCATTACAGCAGGAAAATTAAATGACAAATCTGACAAGTCTTTCGAGAATTGTAATCATCATTAAGAAAAAGGTGCACAAGATAATACTGCAGCTATTTCTAATTTAATTACATTGACTCAAATTGTACACCTCTCTTTTATGATGGATCAAAGTACATATTGTGGCTTTTCGAGGTACGGTATATAACATTCTAAACAGTAACACGTCATATAAATTTCAAAACGTAAGAACATGACGTCAACGCTACGCTGCTTCCCATAATTGCTGTTTTTGTCTAAGTAGATACCTTGCTTTGAAAATCAGTCGGATTAAGTGATGTATGGTAAGAATGAGAAGGCGAATCTGTGTACGCAGTCATTTTCACTTTTTTTTCAGCCTTTAATATCAGTGCATAAGAGTGGGTCAACTAATACCACATGCTGTGAATTGAGTAAGAAATACTACGAATGAAAAACATCGTGCCTGAGTCAGTCACTGCTAATTAAAAAAGATTAAATATTTGTTGAGCAAAATGTAAATTTTCACTGCATTTTTATACACTGTAAAAATTTTCTGGTGAACTTCCTAAACTGTGATGGAAGTTTTTAACCTATACGCTGCATGGTAATAATACCACACATCAAGCTGCAGATATAGGACTGTTTAGCATCGCTACTATACGAAGTTGGGAACTTCCCTATACAGTTGACTGTTCCCTGAGGAAAAATAGGAACGCTACAATGAATGTATAGGGGAAAACCTTACCATTCCTGCTTTCTCACTAAGCGTATACAATGGTATGGTAAATTTCCGAATATTTTCTTATAGTATACGTGCGTCAGCCCATGAAAATAAGGTCACAATTTCCCTTTTGCCATTCCGAGCATTTCTGTTTTCATAGATTACTTCGCTCGTGGTAAGGTCGAGAAAAAAATTTACCACAATTGAGTGTGAAATTTATAAACCATACTCAGGCTAGTGAAAAAGCGGCAACATCAGGAAATCTGCAGATGCTTTCAGAGAAACTAACTTTGTAAACCCGGTTATGGCTGGTAGTGCCAAGAAATATATTCGTTGGTACGAAGGTTACGGAGTATATATTTGTAATTTCTGTTACTTAATTAATCTGTTAATTTCTGTTAATATGTTTGTAATTTCTGTGTATATATATATATATATATATATATATATATATATATATATATATATATATATATATATATGTGTGTGTGTGTGTGTGTGTGTGTGTGTGTGTGTGTGTGTGTAGTGGGGCGGATAAGCAATATTATTGTGCACTTTCTGATAAAAGCATGAAATTTGGCACTTAAGTGCCTCTTCATATTGTTAAAAGATATAGATATTGGGGCACGTGTGATCTAGCCTTTGAAGGAATTGGCAGCCATTTTCCAATATGGTTGTCGAACGAAATCTAGTATTTGAGAAATGTACCGTTTTTTATGTATTCTAATGTTTTACTATTTCTTTCTTAATGTATAACGTTGCAATATATTCAGGTATGTGAACAATAAACAATTCACCCATGGTCCTATGATATGAGGATGATTTGTATGATGTGTGAATGAAGTCTTGTAAATTATTTAAATAGTAAATAAATTTGAATAATATGTGTTCTTTAATCACTTTCGGCCATTAGACATTAAGATTCTTTCATTTTATCATGACAAGACAAAAAACTTGAACAGCTTACTTGTCCCACACAATACAAGAGAAAAGATTTAGGAAGAGGATATAGTACCTTAGCAAAAAAACTTGACTGAATTTGCTTAACTCTATCTGTTACCAAGAACGCACTCACTGAAACAAATTGATAAAGGTTCTAGCATTGAGGCTGCAATGGCAGCTCATAATGCACGATATCATCAGTCATGCAAATTAAAATATGACAACACAATGTTAAACAGTGATAAGACAGATACAGTTTGCTGGAAGACAGATGCTCTTCCTGCAACGAAACGTGTCCGGTATACATCACCAGCGACAGCCAAAGAGGCAACATGCTTCTTCTGCAATAAGGTAGCTGGCCGCGAAGGTCTTCATGATGATTCCACATTTGAACTAGATGCTAGTGTTAGGACTTGTGCTCGGCGTGTTGAAGATAATGACCTTTTCGGTAGACTAAGCACAGGAGACATGGTAGCACATGAGGCTAAATACTAGTTGTTTGGTGCTTTTGTACAACAAAGAAAAAAAGCCTAAGAGTCGTGAGTCCGAACCAAACAACCATGAGAAATCTTTGCATGTGTATGTCTTAACTGAATTAGTTATGCACATTGAGGAAGTATGTGTGGATGACGAGAGATCTCCTGTATTCAAGCTTGCTGATCTTGCTGACCTGTACTCAAACATATTCACTCAGCTTGGGGTCCAAATTGATGACAGAGTTCACACAACATGACTGAGATAACGAGTTCTGGCACATTTCCCTGACATGAAGACGTATACCAAATGGGAATACTGGAGCAGTTGGACTTATTGATAATCCAAGTGCATTTCGCCGTTGGATTATTGCAGGTCCGGAAGTTGCACGTGTTATTGCAGAATTTGAAGAAGGGAAAGCACAGAATAGAGTTTGGCAGGATACACGGCACCACGACCAGACAAATAGCGTCCAAGCAACATTCGCCAAAGATGTTTGCTCACTGATTAATGCAATGGAAAAAATTCGGAAATCCATTCTAGGAAGAGAGTATGGACCTCATATCCATTGCGACAAAGTAAATTTCTGGTCCTCAGGCTGTCAATGTTGTGAGGAAAGTCAAAGCTGTGGGTCTGGAGCAATTTAAGGCATTTACCACAGAGTGCTTCATTCATAGAACGAGATGTATTGATGACACAATCCACCATAACAAGTTAGAGTTTTCAGACAGGACACATTGAAAAGCAGCCAAATGATGAAGAATCAGGTAGTTACTTTAAAAAATTATGTTATACTATTTGCTAGACTATACGTTGGATGTCAGACACGATGTGGAGATCTTGAACAGTTCTTTTGTCATGAGAACGAAGAATACCCACCAGCTCTTTCTGATGGGGGAATATACGTAAGGGTTCAAAAAGTGATATTCTTAAATGCTTAGAATAATATTTGACTGATCAAACAAATCCACCTACTTGTACCTGTTGCATTCTTGATGGAGCTGTTACAGTTCAGATGCTGAGGCCAACAACTACAAAGAACTTTCAAGAATATGCAACAGAAATATTTATTCCATACCTATCCCAACAACTTCAATGTGTAACACGCCTAGGTGTTGTGTGGTATATCTATAAGCAAGATTTTCTCAAAACTTTGGCACGACAAAAATATGGAAATGGAGTACGTATCTGTGTGACACCAATATCCTCCACCCCTAAAAACCGAATTGTTCACCTTTCTCACAGATTGTGCAATAAAACATTTCAACAATCGTGGAAAGCAAGTTATCTTTACCAATGGTGAGGAAGTTCAAAGTACACAGCCACTGGAGGATTTAGAGTCCGTATCATCATGTACGCATGAAGAGGCAGACAGGCGCATGATTTTGCATGCACACTATGCTATGCAACATGATCATAAAACAATCCTCATTAGAACTGTAGACACAGATGTTGTGGTGCTATGCATATAATATGCTTAAAGATTGCCTGCAGGGAATTAACTATGGCAGGCTTTTTCAATGGGGAAACATTTTCGTTACTTAGCAGCCCATAAAATAGAAGTTGGAATAGGATCAGATAAATTACTAGCATTACCCTTGTTCCATGCTCTCACGGGATAGTCATAATTTCGCAGGACATAGTAAGAAAACTGCCTGGTCCGTTTGGTCATTGTTCTCTGAATTGACAGAGACACTATTAAAGGTGTCATCAACACCAATATCCCTACCTGAAGACGTCTTTTACCTGCATCGACGGATTTGTAATCTTACTCTATGACCGAACAAGTTTCTGCTTAGACATAGATGAAGCAAGGAAGAAGCTGTTCATAAAGAAGAATAACGTGCAGTTGATTCCTCCCACAAAAGCTACTGTAAAGGAACATGTAAGAAGAGCTACATACCAGAGCTCACACAAGTGGGAGCAAGTTATCATTCCGAGGCCAGTGCTTCTATCGCCTTTTCAATGGGGTTGGAGTAGAAATCCTAGTGGAGACTATGAACCATTATAGACCACTTTTTCACAGCAGCCAAGACATGCCAAGAACTAATATCGTGCTAACGCAAAAAAGGTTGTAATAGGCGATGTTGTTGCAAGAAAGTCCAACTTCCGTGGACTGCTATGTGTTTTTGTGAAGGAGTGTGTTTCAGTTGTGACATGTAGTAAAATAGTACTTCTAGTTGTGTGAAATAGATTTTTTTCCCTAAATTCTACGGAATAAGCGCTTGACCATTATTCTTCTCAAAACATAAATAATAAAAATATATTTGTGACAGTGTGTATTAAAACAAGACTATTCGCAATAAAGAGCTGTTAAACTTGCTTTGTCTTACAGTGTAGTCATTCTTGGCCACCATTTTGCAAAATGGCTGCCATTACTTTCAGAGACTAGATCACATGTGCGCCAATATCTATATCTTTATAAAGAGGTACCTCTGTGCCAAATTTCATACTTTTATCACAAAGTGCACAATTACTGCTATTCTTTGGTCTTATCCGCTTCACTAATATATATATATATATATATATATATATATATATATATATATATATATATATATATATATATATGTGGAAATTTACAAAATCTGAAAGGTTAGAAAAAAAACGTTGGTGCAATATGAAACGGGTAAGAAAAGATACAATTTGAACGCTCACACGATTCTCTGCGCGCACTTGATCACACATGTTATGTAACTGTACACGTTAGTGGCGTTTTTATTTCTGAATGGTAAAATACATCTCTTCAACACAAATTTACTTTCCCCAATACTCTGTATGCTTAAAATTTGTCTTGTAACCAAGCAGCAATAATAATTAAAAATATACATACACACATGTACACGTAGGATATATACATACAGATATATAGGAACAGAGGGTATTTAAGAGCTTAAATACCGAAAACTAAGCAATTATATAAAGAAAAATAACTTTAATTTCATAATAAAATACAGTAGCAATAATGTGCCATGTTTTTCCTCTAATGAGTTCGCGATGAATACCGGCTTTGTATCATTTGGCGTAATTGTTCCAAGCCGAAAAGTTCACTTGACGACGACGAGTATAGACTGTTCACTGTAAAGTGAGCACTTTTGAGGCCCTAGTTACTTTTTTCTTTCAGCCTTTTTTTTATCTTCTAACCATCTTTTTTAAATAAAAATTGTCATGTAATTAATCAGTATAGTTAATATATTCCACCACTCTCGGAAGTTAACATCTAAGGTTAACATACCATATATTTATTGGCTATTATTGCAAATGAGAGAGCTTTCAAAAGTGCTCACTTTATCGTGAATGGCCTATACGAAGAAGCAAGCGCGTTAACCCACGCAAGCAAGGGGCCAGCGGATGTACCGGAAACTAGGACAATTCCGAGACAAAAAGGATGTCTGGTAGCGCAACGTACCATGACTGGAACTGTTGTGATGTGTCATCTCCGTTTCAGTTAAGATAAACAAGGACCTGGAGCGTCGCACGGTCGGGAGATTTCATTTCCTGGCGCTGCCTTGCTGCTCACTTTACCGTAAACAGCCTATACACGCGGAAGCCTATACACGCGGAATACAGAAATTTGTGAGCAAAGGACAATAATTACCCGCTACTCCCGTGAAATAGGTCGCTAGGATGAAATATACAGACCGCCAATTTTCGTGTTTGAATCCTACGTAAGGCACCGATATACCGGATAGGACCGAATACGCACGATAACTTCGTGAGAATATTAATTCCTTATGCAAAATCCAGTGGGACATAAAGAAACATAACACTTTACAGCTAATTGATATTTTACAATGTACTTTTTGCAAAGTTTGGAAACGAAGTGGGATTAAACTATAATTCTTCGAACATCATTTTAAATTATCGGAATCTTCAATCCAAGAGAAAAATTTAATAAATGCCGGTCCTCTTAATGAAAAAAAAAAAAAAAAAAAAACAGGGGTAGCCACTACCTTGTTTCCATTAACTATTTTACCTTCAGGAATGTTGAACTTTTAGTGTTGGTTTATTGATCAGCACGACGAAATTAACAGAAATTGTTCTCTTGTTGCAACTGCCGAGGACCTACCGTTTTCGTGTAAAACGCACACAAAATTTAGGCTGCAGCGATACAGTGCCTAGCGCGTATGCAATACCCCATATAATCTATCCACAGTTTCTTCCATTTTTGAATAAAACCTTTTATAAATGACCCCGTATAATACGTGTTTGGTTGTTTCCTAAATACATCATGTATCATAAGCGTTTTATACTTCTCTTAACATAAAAATACCATTTTTTGATTAAATTGAACTTTTTACTTATATGCTATCAATAAATTATAATTATTCATCAGTAATTAGTATGAATAAGAACAGTGAGAAAACACGTGTGTTGGTAGCGCCTAGTAAGAAATAGTTCTCATACAAAATCGTATTACAGCTGAGTGCGCACAAATTCGGCGCGTTGTTTTTGGTGTAATTTTCTACACTTAGTTAAGCTTGGTTTATATGAGGTGGAGGAACATCCTGGAAGTAGAACTTTAGCAAGGCTTCAGGGAAGAGTGAAGTAATCGAGAATGGATGATACATGCGTATTGGAACGATGCTATGTCCAATGCCCATCACACAGACAAATGGCGGAGGACATTTTTAATACCTAATGTAAACAGCAAATGCTATACATTAATGAGTTTACGGTACTGAAGCAGCCTGCTTGTTTCTGGCGACAGTCAGTAAGTAAATTCCTGCAGGATGTGTCTGTATTGCAAACGTGCCTGGTAACACACTCCAAAATACAGGGAAATAGACACTAGTTTTCAAAACAAAGGCCACATAAATATTTTATATTAAAATGCCATGTATACGTAACAATGTGATACACTTCAACCAAACATGGTAGGCTGAAACTCCCTCTTGTGGGCATTAAATAGTCTTATTCAGTTACTGAATCTTATAAACACACGTCGGAAACGATTCGACCAATTGATTTACCTTCAAGTATGGCAGATGCGTATTGTTATGGTAGGCCAAACTGTACAGATACAATTTTAATAGTTAATACATTCATTTTGAAAATGGGCGTGATATAAACATTTTAGGTTTTATGTAATTTCCACATAACGGTAGGGCTCATTCCAACCAAACTTTGAACATAAGTAGTCTCTAAAAGATTATTAAAGATTTTTTGTTGTAGTTTTTGTAACATCCTACCAAATAATACTGTTACAAAAATCACGAAGTAAGTAATTTAATACTTTTGTTTTCAAAATGGCGACAGTTTATTATAGCATTGACTTTATCGATCCAAATTCAACACAAACGATTTGGCAAGCTGGAAGGTCTTATTGAATGAAACTAAATATACTAACTGATTACAGTACTTCTTAAGTGTGTAAAGTAGAAAAATTTCACCTGAAATTTAAACACCGTTTCTTAGTAACTTCTCCTACCACCACATTTACCAAAATTCTTGGACATTTTAAAGGGCGCTGTCATGAAAAAAATTTCCTACAAGCTTGCTTGATATCGTCTGGCATAAAATTTACTTCTATTTAGGCACTTATTTTAAAACCCATCAACTTATTATCTATGTCTTTGAGTACCCCATCAAAATGAGCATCATAAACGTGTGGAGTAAAGAAGGCTAATTAGTTAGATTGGTAACTTATTTTTGTTTTCGAAGCAGTATTGATAGTACTTACAGCATGCACTAAACGTGTTCCAATTGCCAGTTCTAGTTTACTAAATTGTCATGTGACCTGATTTAGTATACTAAAAGGATGACGTATTTCGTTGTTTAGTATAAAGTTTTAAGTAAGTTTAGAACGTAATAAAACTTACTAAATACTAATTTAACAAATTACGAACTGCTACCGTATTTATTTTGAACACAACAGATGAAACAGTTAGTTGGATATGGCTTTATATTATACACATACCAACATATTTTTTAAAATGAATTCATGTAATTGAACAAATGCACTCGTAAGTAAATAACAGAAAACATAAACTTAATTTCACTTATAAGTTATAGAATGTGATGCATTTGTGTGTAAACGTGACCAAAAAGGCAGGCGTACTGAATACTCGCGTTTTTGTCATATAAATATTGATTTATGCATTAATTTCTGATAATTTATCGTGGGAATGCTTTTATAGTGTGTGTGATGCAATGTAGACTACAACATCGCGGTCAACAATTGACCATCAGCAGAGATCCAATCGAACCACACTAAATAACTAAATTACTAAGTTGTCAACTGGAACACGGTCAGTCTCAAACTGCGATGAAAATAGGACTGGTTCTATCTGACGAAAAGCGCAGTCATTCAGATAGTTGCCTTTAACAGGATCAAACCTATACTCGTGCGAGTTGTTAAGCACGGAATAAACACAAGGAATCATGCGTGTTGTGAGCCAAGTTTACAGGCGAGGTGCTGCGCGCTGCTGATATTGCGTCGAGTGATAGCGGTCTGCGCAGCGAGACGTGGCAACGTAGCATTCCCCACACTCCCCCCAACAATCACCATCCACCCCAGGGCGTCATCCTACTGCGCCCTTTAAAAACTTTCATCCTATCCCTAACCTCAAACAATGTGAGGCGCGCCTCCGAGCAACATGGCCACAAGCCACTTCATTGGTGCATTCTGTAGTCATTGCTCCTAAAGGCTGTTCACGATAAAGTAAGCACTTTTGAAATTAACCTTAGAAAAAAGTCACTGCACCTGCCTGCATATGCTTCAACGGGCGTACTGAGCGACATGCGCCCGGTAAAGTTGGTAACGATAGACGGAAAGTAGTTCCATATCTTATCGTCGAATAAAGTGTTAGGTAACCATTTGTAATAATTTAATAAAAAAATTTCGCTTTCTGTTTCTGTGTGTAAAAATTTGCAGATTTATAAAATGTTTACTTTTCACTAATTTCGCAATTTCACTTGACCGATGCATGAATAAAGTGATGAGGCTAATGGCAATGGTAATTTTGTATAACACGGAAAATATACAACGTGAATACAAGTATATCTTAACCAGGGCTTTCAAAAGTGCTCATTTTACCGTGAACATTGAAAAACTACCACATGTCTGACGTGTTTAGTTATTTCCTAAATATGTAATTTATCACAAGCGTTTTATACCTCCGTTATCAAAAAATGTATCATATTTTTCTTTAAAAGTGTAGTTTAACTAGATTCCCTTTATAATTTATTATATTACATTTATAATAAATATGAAAAGAAAAAACAGTGAAAAAACACGTGTGTTGGTAGCGCCTATTAAGATTTAGTTCTCATTAAAAATATTATTACAACTGAGTGCGCGCGAATTGGGTGTCTTGTCCTTTGGTGTTAGTTTTCTAGACTTAGTTAAGTTTAGTCTGCACGAGGCGAAGGAATATCCTGGAATTAGAACTTTAACACGGCTTCAGAAAAGTGTGAAATAACCACGAATGGATTACAGTAATGGAAGCTTTTGTCAATTTCACACAAGTGGGGTGAATTTTTGCGGTTCTAGAAAAATATCGCGGTCATAATGTATCCTTCCGCCACAGCTCTTATGTCAATGATGAAAACAACGCTTGTAAACCAAAGTTGTGAGTCCAATGCGCACTTGCATTTTCCTCTTTTTTTCCTGTCATGGAAGGCACTGTAAGACTGACATCAGCAACTTACATCCAGTATGATATAACTAGGTTGCCTTTTCAACTGATTTTATTTTAGTAACAGCCAGGTAAGTCTTCTGGGGCTCCATTTTATTTCAGCGGTAAGGGGGGTGGGGTGGACTTTTGTTTAACGTCTTTCGTGAGACGGCTTTTTTTTTTGTGGTTTTTCTTACGAGACAATGTAATTTTGAATTGTATATTATTTTGACTAAGGAGTGAAAAATTTTTCTCGTGCGGGAATAAGGTTCAAATTATTATAACTTCGAAAGTTTTAATCTCAACGAATTAACAAAGCGCATTAAATATAACACTGTTCGTACGGATATAGCAGTAAACATACGCGATAAACATATTTACCGAAGTCAACCTTACACTCGTTGGATTTACAATATAAGAGTAATAAAGAAATATAATTTTTACACTACAAAACAGTTGAATGTACGGCTTGTTTAGACAATGTACATTTCCAGCATTCTCTTAACAATTTATAATTACGTTATTTACAATCAGCTACTGATGTGAAATAATATATTTACATTATCATTCAGCGAAATCAACACATTGCCATATTCCTGAAACCAACAAACTTACACTTAAGAACGTAAATTATATTTGTGGCGCTTCATGACAGATGGTGGTTAAGGAAAATGCTGGACCAAGCCGTTTTACGAAGCGGTGAACACGTGCTGATAATATTACATTCCACTCAATAAAAAAGTACTAAAAAGGCACCTACAAACAACTATGCTTAATTAAAGCAAATACAAAACTAATTACCTACCTATAAAATATTCCAACAACACTAGCAAGGTACTCGCATAAAGATGACGATAAAGAGCACTTGTGCAATGGCGTTCACCAGGCTGGAAACTTTTCAGTTATCGTAGGTGTCTGTATGCTCTGCCATAATTGCTAAACATGTGTTGAAAATCAATCCTCTGACGGTTAAGAAATAGTAGATCACTTTTAAAACATAATTTAAATCATAAATGATGTAAGTATAGCAAAAGTTTTAAATATCAACTTTTAGATCTGAATACCTTCTTCTTCCATAGTCGTCATCGAAATCGCCAATATAATAACATATATCCCGCAACTACTCGTCAGCTGATACAGTACTTTGCAAACGAGAGCATTTACTGTTTACATACTATGTTGGTTGGTGACATTGTCTTTTAGAATCTACCCCACTTACATGAAATGGACAATATAGACTGTTCACTGTTAAACTGAGAGAGAGAGAGGACATGACCCTCCACAAAACCTTCATATTGTCCTAAAACTGACCTGTGAATGTTTTAAAATTCAAATTAAATATTACTATAATTGTTTCAAACACTGATTTTATTTCATTGATTTAATTTCGTTTCGTGATTGTTATAATGAAACAGTGCCCCTATCCCCATTTTTCTCCGCCATTCCACGAATCGTGGAATGTTCCCAGTTCTGTTGTCAGTAAAATGCCAAAGGAGTTCCATTGGTATAGTACCGTCGTATTGAAAGTGTAACTTTTACATTTGCGGACACTGAATTTATTTTAAATATTTTCTGTCAGCTTTACGTAGATCAGAGTAAGATTCGACATATTGTTAACAGTTTCACAGTTACACTTGATTGCCGCATGAATTAAGTGAGACGGGAAGCAACAATGCTAAATTTTTTAGATGTTATGGTATACGAGATGGGCGGAGGGTTAGGTTTTTTGCCGGGTTCTAAGAGTTCTCAGTTAACTGTGGACAACCTATGCCGAAACTGCTGTTACGTGTCGTTGGCCCGCCCGCACGAGCAAGCGGGGAGGAGGACGGAGAGTCGTTATATGATAGCGGCGGTGGCGTAGCAGAGGATTGTTCTGAATAAACAGGCGAGCGATTAGCCAGTGGCTGCGTATCTATTACAGAAAGCGAACATACACTATAATTACTTTTGCAGTGATCGCTGCTGACCCTGGTTGTATATATTTTTTCGTCTATCTGAAGAATGCTCTGGATTACTGACCTCGTTCTCTCAGCGTGACTCGGGATGCGCTGAACCTTCCGAACGGCCAGGGCAACGCTATAAATATTGCGACAGGCCTCCGGGTCGGGAGTTGAGTTGGAGTTGATGAGTGAATGAGTGGCTGAGTTCCGAGATACACTGTAAAATAAAGTGTAAAAATAAACGTACAACCTTTTGGTAATTTTACATTTTCTGTGTGTAATTTGTAAAAACAAGTTCAGTACGGGTAAATTTACAGCAATGTACAACTTTGTTCATAACATAGTACATTGATATTATAAAAAAACACAAATATATTGGTATGTTAACAATAAGAGGGGTGTAAATTTACAAATTTGAAAGTACGTGTAAAAATCGACGAACGTGAAATATTAAAACCCAAATCTGTGTATTTTTACAACCAAGCCAATGTTGTATTGAAACATGTACGTCGGTGTAAAAGTACATATTGGTCTATTTCATTCGAAAGGTAGTACAATCTTACTGTAAAAAAAAACACAAATGTACTGGTATATTAACATTTAAAAGTGTGTATAATTACCCATGCAAAAGTATGTGTAAAAATACACTAATGCAAGGCACTAAAACCCTAAGCTTCTGTGTTTTTACAACCACGCTAATGTTGTATTACAACACGTTCATCAGTGTAAAAGTACATATTTTTCTATTTCACTCACTAGGTAGTACAATCTTCTGTAAAAAAAACACAAATGTACTGGTATATTGACATTAACAAGGGTGTAAAATTACAAATTCGAAAGTTATGAGCGAATATTTACACATACAAATTTACGGTAACTTTACATTTTATGTGTAATGTCCTAAAAGGAGTACACTATTTGTAATTTTACACTGATGTTCCTGTGAATTTAAATCTAACTACAAGTATTTGCTAAACACATGCGGTCTAGCGGTAGGGAGTAAAACTACTTCGAACTCCTTTTGTGTTCAATAGGAAATCTTAACTCCCACTGATGGTATATGCTGGCTTTTGTATATAACTATCTTGATGTACAGAAATTCTGTAATTACAATTGCAGCATATCTGCGATTTTACATTTTTTTTGTTAGTAAGAAAATACCCATACGCAGTGGTGAAATAACACTTGTGATGTTTGTGTAAATTTACAATATGTGGTAGGAAATCTATTATTTACATAGTAAAATTACATGCATGGAGTGCATGTTATTTAACATCATAATAAGTTAAAATTACAAACTGTTATGGAAATATTACATCTACAGTGTACATATAATTAGGTATGATGAACATTAAATAGTAACATACTGATGTAGTAAAATTACCATAACAGTGATTCTGTTTATTTATAATGTGGTGGAAAATTAGTAGCAAGTATAGTAAAATAACATGTACAGAGTAGATGTGTTTTAATGTGATGATTAGTTAGTGTAAATTTACATTAAAGGGATTGGTATTGGTAACAAAAAAAAGTAAAATGACACATACAGAGTACGTGTAATTGAACATAATGATTAGTAAAAGAAATAACAAGTATAGTAAAATTACACTGGCATTGCACTTGTAAATATACATGGGACACACAGTACAAGTGCACGTACACATATAAGTGTAAAAATACACGAACATGTGTGGAGATAGTGCTGCCACGTACATTCGTGTAAAATTACACAATTTGTTTTACAGTGTATAGAAGAGGAGCAGCGGGAGAAGTGACGAACGAAAAGGATGTTTGCTACTGCGAGTATCAAGCAGTGAAGGACGCGGCTTACAGGCTGCACTTTAGGACTAGAAGCCTGACTGAAGGGTATTATAAATGATGGCAAAAGATAGACTGAACACGTGTTAATAATGAGTATGAGTTAATGGACCGTGACCAACGGAGACAATTAAGAAGGACGTTAATTAGAGTTGAAATAGACATTAAATATTGCGCTCACTATTAAATAAAAAGTAAAAGTGGAAACAGATAATTTAAGGCTGTAACTAATAGCGGAGTGAATAAATAAGAAATACTTTTTTTTCTTTGATTATTTATTAATACATCCATCCTTCACGAACTCAGATAAGCTCCTCGGGCGTCCGCGTGTAACAATAGGCTGTGTTTTCTTTCTGTACTATAATTCCAGCTCGCGTTTGAAAGGGAGTTAGTTGTCTTTGAGCCAATTACGTCAGCTAGGTCAATCGCGCTCACTTATTGTGTTTATTATTATCTGGCTCTGTGGGCAGTTCCTTGGCTTTGATTACATTTCGGCTGTCATAATTACTATTTATTACCTTATCCAACTAAAGCATTCGTGTCACGAGGTACGGTCTTTAGACAGATGCCTGAATAGCTGCAGGGACTGGATGGAAATATAAACAAGAGCAGTTTTTTGTCAGACTTGAAACGGATGTTTCGTAACGCCACCTGCGTTTTATCACGCAGAATAACATGTACACGTATATACAAAATGGATTAGGATTAAAATAAATTTTACGCGATGGTGCCGATCTTTTTTGTGCGGGTTATGTGACAGGCGGGATTACATAACATTAGAAGCAGTTACGTTTATGCCTGTCAAAACAGCCGATTTTAGCATGGAAACGGAAATATTACGTGTGCAAATAACTCCCCTATGTTGTCGAAAGATTTCAGTATTTGTAAAATTTCAAGATGCGGGGAATGGATTTCGTAACGCTTAGTAATCACTTATTTTCCTTCCTAAAGCCATCTGATCAAAAATTCAGTTATTCACACTTTCTCAATTTCGGTTTTAAATACCATTAAAACTTCTAAGAAATGTTATCACTCGGCTCTTCAATTAATGGTTGCTGCAAAATTGTACACCATTTACCTCCGAAATGCTGGTATCACAGGCCGCAAAATGTTATAACTTATCTCCAGCAGTGCTTGTGACTAATAGCGTGTATAATGGGCAAAGGCTGTTCACGATAAAAGAGCATTTTAGAAATCAACAGTATTAAAAAAGTTACTGCCCCTGCCTGCATATACTTTAACGGGCGCACTAAGTGACATGCGCCCAGTTAATTTGTTAACAATGGAGGGAAATTAGTTCCATATATTTCGAACAAAAAGTGTTAGGTAACTATTTGTGATAACTGAAATTGTTTCTTGTTTTTTTAATGCATCGAAGTGTAAAAATGAAAAGATTTCTAAAATATTTACTTTTCTAATTTCACAGTTTAATTTGACCGACGAATGAATAAAGTGATGAGGTTTATGGCAATATTTTTTTACATAAGGTGGAGGACTATACAACGTGCGTGCAAGTAGCTTTTAAGCAATGCTTTTAAAAGTGCTCTGTTTATCGCTGTGTGCGCTCAACTGTAATTAACAATATGAATTTAAGCTTAATCCCATAATTCCATCGCATACAACTAGCTCCAGAAACTCAACTTGATTATATTCTTACCTGCGCTACTGTGCTTCCTGGAGATGCCAAAGGGCGGCACCCATTTCCCTGTCCATATGAAGTTTCATGTTCAGTCGCTGGGCGCAGATTTGAATACGATCAGTTTTCTGGAACAGATTTTTATATTTTCATGATTTATGGCTCTTTTGTGGAGGCATTTAAAAATCACATCCACAAGTAAAAATGCCTCTACAAATATGCCATAAATCTTAAAAATTTAAAAGTTATTTTATTATATAAAGAACATTATGTATATTTATTAGTTGTATTGTACTTGCAGATATAATTTCAAAAATTCTAATTATTGTACTTTGACAGATATTTTTGTGTGGTTTGCCTAAATATATCATACAAACCTCTGAAATCAGTGAACACGGATAGCAGGATGCTACATAAGCAATGGCACAGCTCGGAATATCATGCACGTATTTGCTGTCATAACAGCAGAGACGAGGTTGTATGGCTCCATACATTTGAGCGCTACGGCAAGAGATATTTCCTCAGGAGCTGAAAGTTCTCGATCCACTTGACAACATTATCAAGTGGAAAATTCGTGAAAGCACTGGCCCCAGGCATCGCTCTCGCAGGTTCAAGAAACTAACTGCTTGAGACTGGTGAACTCTGCAGCATTTTTGGGCGAACCAATCGACAGAAAACGATATCAACGATTGGAAAGACCTCCTTTGCAGCTCAGATAGAGACCAGTAACAGGAGTCTCCACAGGGAGTGATAGCACTTAAATTTTCAAGGTCGTGCCACAGATATCACCCAACAACGCCCGCAGGAGTTGGAAGTGGCGCAAATAACACATTCATTCAACTGTGCAGCAGTCAAACTGGGTGTCACATGGTGGTGAGTAACGTTACATGATGTAACTATAGTGCTCACAAACAGTATTTACTCGAGTGTGTTGTGTTCTCAGTGGAATTCTGAGTCAGTGACTTTCGGTTTGGGCCTGGTCCAATACAGGTTTATATCGATGGCCCTATGGACGCTGACAGCACCAAGACATTACGGACCATGACACTCTTCTCACAGTCGCAACAGTTTCGAATAGGCTCTTTCCTGTATCAGTAGAATAGTCCTCTTTTCTATAAAGCCAGGATGACCCCGTCGTGTTCTAAAGACTAGATCGGGACTGAGTATTAGGGGCGTAGCGGTTTCGCCCTACTTTTGATTAATTAAAATGGTTAAATTGATATCAAAGGGGTAATTAAATCCATTCAAATGGTTAATTAAATTGATCGAAAGGGTTAGTCAAAAAAGGGTTAGATGTTTTTTGAATCAATTAGCTTTCTTCTTGATAGTGTGGTGTCCTGGAGGCGATTGACCAGACTGATGGGTTGCAATGTCTTATATAGCTGTAGAGTTTTGAACAATAGTGGGCTAAGGGTCTTTTTATTATGATTCTTCTAATTTTGAGGTGTTTGTAGGGATGTTCGTGGTAGATAGGCGATTTTTCCCTAATATATTTAACATATGAGAGAATTTCAGAGTGTTTAAATGATTTCTAAGAGTGAACTAAGTGTAAATTTTATGTTTTTTGGGGGGCTATTTCTCATAGACGGTGGTGGAAGATGGGCGACTTTGAAAGATGTGATTTACAAGTTAGTTATGACAAACAATCTGTTTTCCGAATGCAATTAAATGTTAGAGAAATTCACAGTGTTCTATATATGAATACATTATATGCATAGAATCAGAAGTTTCAAATGACCACGTGAATAATAATAGTGATTACATGAGTCTTAAATGTAATGTGAGTCTCGAGCTTAGAAATATAATTTTCATGAGAGAGAATTATAACTAGGTGAATAACATCTGATGTCGACAAGTGCAAATTCACTAAACAAAATCCAGCTAGTCATTATAAATAAATAATATGTACAAATTACATGACTCAGCCTGGTGAATAAGATCTCATGGCAAAAAAAAACTCTGAATACGATTTAATCCCGACACAATATTGTATGTCTATTCTGATAAGTAAAATATATAACGATAGAAAATCTTACCCCGAATGATTTGTCTCAAAATAACCAAGATGCATTGAGCTTAATCCCATATCACTTTATATATGTAATGGAAAAACTGCACAAACATCCTCGAAGGGAAAATTATTTTTTGAAGTAACGGGCATACTACAAGTTTCTGTAAATAGTGTACACTTTTAACACAAATGGTATTTTGGGATTTTTCGTCTACTGGACACAGAAATTGAAAATCTTATCACAATATTGTCTTAACATATGAAAATTTAAATTTTCCTGATAAAATACTTTTATATTAAAACATAAATTGTGGCTAACACTACATATGGAGGTAGGTATGATGGTCTGTACTTGCAGTAACCCCCGATTGTAAGCTCATTGGCTGCCAAGATCCAGAGGTGTGGTGAAGATGAGAGAGAGCTGTACATGTCTGTCTTCTCCAAGCAATCCTGAGGAACTGAAGATGGCAGTGAGTGGGTAGCTGAGGTTACTTTGCTCCAGAGCTCCCTACACCCCCTCCCTTCCCACAGAATATTGCGACCTCAGGCTGCTCTCGATTGTCAATTTATCAGCACTAATTGTGCTCAGATTGGGATGCAGCCACCCCTCCCACCCCTACCCCGCACCCCTCAGACTCGGCCCGAGACCAGGATGCCAACCACCCCAACACCTCCCTCCTCTAGTCCCGAAGGGGACTTTTCTGATAAGCTCTGCTATCAATTGTGCCTGGTGTATTCCCAGCAAAATAAATATTTCACAAGCCATGCCGATCAAAATTTATATCCCTGAAGCTAAATATTACCCGAAATCTTAATCCCCAGGTAAAATTCCAACAAATTTTGCATTTTAATGCAATAGGTGAATTTTAATACCATAAACTTTATACCTTTTCCATCAAAGTTATTTAAGTAGTTACAGGAAATAAAGTCTATTTTTGCACAAGACATATTTTAACTCGTTAAATTTTTTATTTTATAACATTGAAAATTCGCCATTTTTAAAATATGTATAATTCCATTTACCTAATTTTCAACTATTGCGATAGATGACACACCACATGCATACATTTTCAAACTTTCAATCTGTTTTTAAAGATATGTGTATAGCAGAGAAAAATATGTATTTGACTTGTAGACTTGTCTATGGCACTAAAATTTACTTATAACCAAAGTTTCCATTGAAAAGCTGCCCAATTGAGATTTTTAGATCTACCATTTGCTATCAAATGTGTATATACTCTAACTTATTTACAAATTGATTTTCCTAGAAAACAAATTTGGATGTAATATTAAAGAAATAGCACAAATAGAGTTTGAAATTATTTCAATCGAAGTTTGAACATATCAATTTTCACAATATTTCAATTCATTTAAACCTAATTTTAAGGAAAATAGTGGCCATTTTGTAATTGTGTAACCAATCTTTTAAGATAATACATTCCGACTATCAACAAATTATTTACATTTAAGAGATATCCAAGACAAATAACTTTAAACCATACAACTCAGGAATCGACATAACAAATTATCAGACAAAAGTTATTGGGAAAAATGAAATTTTTATTACATAAACACGTCTAAACAGAAGACTGTTAAGACAATCACAGCTCAAAATAGTTTACTCAACAGACTAACCTCCCAGTAACACATTGTTTAATAAACAAACTCTTAAAAAATTCCCTTAAAAATACTTCTAAACCCATCTCACCCTTCTATATTCCTGAAATAGAATTACTATTTATTCATTTTAATCGAATAACAAGTAAAGATGTATTCTATATAACATAGGTAGATTTAATCACAGGGTGAATTAGTATGCATACTCTTGCAATTAACATACAAATATCAGAACAGAATACATTTTATCATAATTAATGAAACTCTTTAAAAAAATACATCCATACAGAAACAAGTTAGTTGTCATTCTGACATTGTGAGGCAAACATCTATTCGGAACTAAACTTTCTCCTCACACCAAAGTTTAATCATTTAATCTGCATTGATTAGAATGGAAATACTGTGGGAAAATGTACAATTTCGTGTACAATGTTCACAGAAATGAGAGGAGCACATGTTTTAAGAATTCATATCGTATGATAATTGCTAATACTGTTTTTGTCAGTTCGCACGAATGGATAACTTCAGTTGTCATGTCAAGATCTGTAAAAAAAATTATCTTCCTCCTGAGAAAGTAAATGTAGCATCTACACTACATAATTGGATTGTATGAAATATACAATAACACCTGAACATAACGATTTTCGACATAACATATCACCAGCTGCCAACCAGTGTTAGTGACAGTACACCAAGTCTTTTCAAGCGAAGTAAAGTCGATATGTATAATGAAACATCAGTTGAAAACAGTAGTGAGGATGCCAGTGATACTGTTCAAGACATTCATTCAATAAATGGTGTGAAGAAGGCGGAAGGCATCAACAAAGCTTGTTACATATTTCCCAAAGACCCAAATGAACTGGTTAATAAACTTAGATATTATTTGCAGTTTGAAAACCACTATAAATACTATGGAATAAAAGAGATGGTTATCATTATAACAACACTTAAGGAATTAGGTTACATCGAATGAAGTAATATCTGCACACACCCAAGAAGTATGATGATACATTTTACTTAACTCTATTATTTAACAAAAAAAAAAGTCATTATTTCAAGTAAACATTGTGCGATAGGAATATGTTTCAATTAGAAATATTATGTCTTCCTCAAACCAATTAAATAATTTGAACTTTCTTGGAGTGTTAATTACGTTTATAGAATAACCAGTCCTATTTGAGTACTAAAAAAGCCTTATTTGAGTACTAAACAAATTTATTTGAGAAATAAAGTATGGTTTGAGGAATAAGGTATGTTTCGAGGATTGATTTTGAGGAATAAGAAACTGACAAACACCCTATAACATATAACCAGTATTAAAATTTTTGGTATGTATGTTTGTGAAGTGCCCTATACTTACTTGTTCTATGATGTTTGTAACCTCCTGTACTTGGTTGTGTTAAAATATTCTACATACATTTTTGGATCAACCTATATTTGTATATATTTTGAAACAATTGTCTAAATGTTCTATGTTTTGTAACATCCTGTAGTTTCCTACTTTTGTCAATAAATTAATGTTTTAAAATGAATTTTTATTTGTATTTAATATACTCCTTATTAAAAGTGAACTTGTTTTGGTAAGAAAAAAATTTTCTTCCCAGAGACAATTGAGAGGAAAGTAATTAATATGTCTCCAACAGAGAGAAAGAGGAAAGTAATTAAAATGTTGTACCATAAAGAGATTCTTACATTTTCTATTAAATGTATGCTGTATTAACATGAAATACTGTTATACTGAAAAAAGCCAAAGGAAACTTCTGGAAGTAAGCACTCTAACCACTTTTCCATAACTAACAATATAATATATGATATCAGATAAACTGTGCTCGAGTCTGGGTTATGTCTTGCATGAATTTAATCTAGTTTCCCCTCTAAGGGTTCAAACATAATAGATTATACATAATACACATTATGTTGGTATGTCGATATGTTTCGAACATCACATTATATTATGATGTATTACTAACATTATTTTGGTATTATACATTACATCACAATACAATAGTAACATTATGTTACTAGATTACAACACATTATGATACATTTGGTTACAATGTTATGATTAATTATGTTGCTACATTACAACACATTATGTTATTTTGGTTTGTTACGACACATTCCATGTTACTATAAATTTTTTCATGAAATAAGGAACGTAACTCTGTTAAATAATTTAAAATAAATTCATTCGTACATGTAAAAAAGCTAGTTTAAGTGTGTGAAAAAGCAAGTTGAAATCTAAAACATTCTACCTGCAAACACCTCGTATTGTGAAAAGTTTGTATTGTAATAATAGTTGTGTAAGAACATTAAATAAGAATATAGCCCAAACCCATTGGCTTAAAACTGGACAAATACATGTTGAATTCTAACCTATACAAGGTAAATTTAAAAAATATATTAAAAATCTTTTTTAATGCATTAAATTTGCTTAAAATTTAATTAACACCATTTCTGTTATGTAATATGTAGGTTTAATACATATAGATAGAGAATTACGAAAAATAAAATTTGGCGAAAAGGGAGTGTTGTGGGCTATAAATAGCACCTCCCACCCCAGCTCCGCATTTGCTGATCTGACTTCATGGGGGTAATATCTCCTACTCTCTTGCACACGGACAGCCTGTGAACCGAACCGCAGTGCCTAGGTCAAAGGCACTGGTCGCCTGTCCTCCAGCCACTACAGGAACCTGACTTGGCGGGGCTTTGCGAACATGGGACCCGCCTGTCCATCGCTTCTGTTGCGACTGTGAAACCAACCCTCCTCACCTACCACAGAAGTTACGTGCAGAGCTAGCTCGACCACTTACTAGTTTGCCGGATTAGGCCCGACTGCCCTAGGTTCGGGTCGCCTTCATTAACCATATTCACTACAAGAGTTTAAGTTAGTGAATTATTTCAAATATAGAATTTCGGGTTTTCGGTATTTTGTTTAAATTTGTCACATTTTCTTTAAACTTTGAGAAAATTGTATGAATTTAATTAAACTTTTAACAAAATTGTCACATCTTGAAAGAAATTTTTATCAAATTGAATGATTTTTCTTTAAAAATTGTTACACTGGAATGAAATTTCTTTAAATAATCGTTACACATGAATGAAATTTCTTCAAAAATCGTTAGAACTGAATGAAATTTCTTTAAATATTGTTCCACCTGAATGAATTTTCTTTACAAATCATCACAACTAAATTATTTTTCTTTAAAAATCCTTTAAACCGAATGGTTTTACTTTATAAATCATTAAAACTGAATGATTTTTCTTTGCAAATTGTTAAAACTGAGTGATTTTTCATTAAAACTATATGAATCCATTTCACACTTAAGAATATTTGGTAAGTTAAGTATTTTTTTTTTAGATTTTAAGGGTATTAAAGGGTGGATGTTTAAGGATGTGTGAGTGCAGGGGAAATGTCATGTAAATTTAATTCCAGATGTAATTTTTTCATGTGCTTTTGAGTTAATTTAACAGAGTTGAGAGGAGAGGCGAACCACTAGTAGTAGCATCTTGCTGTATATGGAATACGGCTGTGTCAACAACGCATACCTACAGGCTCTTTTCACTGTTTAAATGTTCACAAAAGTATGAGAAAAAGCATCCAGAATATATTGCCAAGTACACTGGGAAAAATAATTTGGTTAGGTAGTTGTGAGACTGAGTGTGAGTGCTGGGGAAAAGTTATGTCAATTTTAGTTAGTTTTATGTAGTGATAAATGTTTAAGGGAAGGATGCTGTGTGTATGAGGTATAAAATTTAGAATGGCTAAAAAAAAAGAACTATGCCCCTCATTCCAACCATGATGGGGGAGATGCATAATCTCAGCTCCCAAGCTTGTGCAGTGTGAGCTGACTGGAGAAGGATGTGTGATGACGAATATATGAACGTTGAGTATTTATAATGAATTAAATGATTTTGAAGTGTATATATATATGATGGAATGGTATGGTTATTAAGTTAATTTTTAGACATTTCGTTTTCAAAGTTGATGAGTAAATGCAATTGTGTGTGTGAGAGAGAGAGAGAGAGAGAGTGTGTGTGTGTGTGTGTGTGTGTGCGCATGTGTTTTGTGTTTTCATGTATTTTTTTTAGTTTCAGAAAATTTTACTTCTAAAGTTTGTATAGTTGTAAATATATTGAATGTCTTAAATAAATATGTAGGCTTCCTTTAAGTATTGTGTGTTTAGTTTATAATGTAAATAGTTTGAATTTTAAGTTTTTTTATGTTTAGTTGATGGTGTAAAATGTTTAAATTTTAGACAGTTCTTTTTAATGCTTTGAGTGTAACGAAATAATTCCCCTTGCTAAAATTTTTGTTATTAAACTTATTTTAGAAAAATTTATAAAAATACTTTTTAAAGAGTAAATTTTTGTTTGCAGTGTGTGGCTACTAAAATTTGTTTAACAATGAATAAATCTGAATTTTTTAATGATGTAAATTATTTCATAAATGATTTTGATTGTGTAAGATTTAAAAAAATGTATGTAAAGTATTCTCTCACAAAAATAACATTTAAGGCAGGCTTAAACTTAAATGCAATAGCGTGAGTTTAAATTTCACTGTTATATTCTAAACAAAACCCACACTTGCCTGGAGCAAAAAGTAAAATCTTATGAAAGACGAGGGCAAAACAGGTCGCAAAGCGTGGTCAATTCACTACAGGTATATACACTGCAGACAGGTAATTCATGCCGCAGAGAAGTCGTCAGATTGGCTTGGCCAGAGGTGAAATGTTCATTCTCCCTCCTGCTGGCGTGAATGTGCGCCCACAGGCTTTGCGCAACAGTGGGGGAGAAGGGATAGGATGTCGGGTGGGGTGGAGGGGAAGTGCGAACTTTCTCCTTTTCCCATCCCTCGTCACAATGCTGAGACACCTGCAAGGTCTACACACTATGTCGTTGGAGGGGAAATGGAGTGGACAGGGGATGTCTGGCGGGCACGGGAAGGGTAGAGCAGCCAGACAGTGGCGCACCTGAGCACTAGTGGCAGTTTAGTGTACTAGAGCTCACATTCTCTTGCTATCACAGTTCTGTGCACGGACTAGACTGCCTTGTTCCATGCTCGCGTCATTGACCCTCACTGAGAGACCTTGGCCGGTCTATTTCTTATTATGTTTCTCCCCGCCTGCTAGATAGCTGACTCTCACCCACTTTTAAAAGTATTTTGAACTCCCTACCTTTTTAGTGACAGTTCTCGATCCTGTCTTTCCCCAACAAACACATAATTTAAAATTTAGAAAAACATTTTGCCCTTTTGTCTTTTGTCTAGGATGTTAATAATAAAATTATGTTTTCACTTACATTGTGAGTGTGTGTGTGTTATTAAGAGTAGTTTCTTTTTTTTCAGAACAAGGAGATCATTTCAATTTAATTTATTGTGGTGTTGCAATTTTTATATCAGTAAGACTAAAGAAAGTTTTTAGTTAGGTGAAAGTGAGTGAGCGTAAGCGATCCTGTACTGACATATTGCTTGAAGATCTTTCCGATTCGGAATTGTAGATGGAAAGACAAACAAGCTGTCGAGACAGTGTCCGTTCCCCTAAGCAGACACGAGTTAGTCTTTTGGAAGACGATCTCTACTTAAGTAATTCGAGCACGGATTCGCTTACAGAGATATTGTCATAATCAAAAGGTCAAAACATGTCTGCTTCCCCCGTATCAGATCTTGAGACCAAAATTTCGCTTGCTCCCTAAACACACTCAATTCTTGGTTATCCATTACCTGGTACTGTACAAGAGATTTTAGAATGACTCCTCCCCATATTTTTTGTAAAATACTTCGCTGTAGTCGACTGGTTTTCCTAAATAAATTAAAGTTCACTTAAAAATATTTTTTTGATGTAAAATAATACAGTGCTTTATGGTAGTAACACATATTTTATTTACAGGTAAGTGAATAAAGTGTGGTTATTTTTCTCTGTTTTCAGCATGATCTACATATATGATGACATTAATTGTACTATTGTAGGAGAAAAACAATTAGATTTGCTTTCTGTATCATTAATGAATAGAACGTTTCAGATATACTGTGTGATAAAACAAATAACTTCATTAAATTTACAATCCCTAGAAATTAGCTATTGCTCAAATTTGGAATTCCTAAAATTATCTATAACCTTTTTTATAAGCAGTTCCGTTATAATTTGCTATAGTATGGAAGGAATGATGCCTTTGCTGTGTCGCTTCTGCAGTAAAGAATTTAAAGATTTATGGAACTTAACACGTCACGAAAGAACGACCTGCAAGTTGAACAGTTCGACTGTGAATTTGAAAGTGAATTCTGCCATGAGCAGTTGTCTGGAGGGATGATTTAAAGCGACACTATAAAAGCTGCAGCAGTCGTTCTCCACATCCACATCCACATCCACATCCACCTTCACAACCAACTCTACCTCCACAATCTGGTCCACAATCTGCTCTTCAGTTAGCTTCTCAGACAGCTTCTCAATTAGCTCCTCAGACAGCTCCATATAGTCCACCTACTGCAAAACACTTAAAATTTCCAGCTCCACCCACTGAAATAACATTCAAAAAGTAGATATGTCAATTCAAGGATGAAAAGTAATTCGATGCCCCAGCTTCAGTGGAAAGTTTATCATCTAATCTCAAATATGAGAGATAGTGGCTGGCGCATTGTGTTCACCGGCAGGTTAACATGATGCACGGTTAAGGACATCCATATGTTACAATATGATTCGCTGGTGGTAAGTAATACAAGTTTCTTAGCGATAAGAAGGTTTGTAATCCGATGCTGCTCCATATTCACCTCACTTCACTCTCATCGGCTCTCAAGACCCCGGCTTCGAGAACCGCTAAAATCTCCTCGCACGCTCCGATGAACAGATAAAGAAAAATTTACTACAAGGTTTTAATACAATTAGAAATCCGTAAATCAGACGATGTCTTACTAGAGGTTATTAAATAACGTATGTTTAAATATTTTTCCCCCTCGATAATGTAATTAATGTCATAATATATTCTGCCTTGTCATCTACACCCCAGGACATGTTGCTCTGGTGAGTGGTGCAGGATAGTGTAGGGAGGTTGGGGAGGGAGGTGTTGGTAGGCAGGGCCCTCCCATTCGGAATGCAACTAGGCAGTTGACGCCATCTTGCCTTAGTGTCGAAAAATGGACTGTCGCAGGCAACCCGTGGTCGCAATATTGTGAGGGAAGGGAGGGAGTGTAGGGAGCTCTGGAGCGAAGTAACCTCAGCTACCTGATGAATGCTTGTGGAGGAGACACGTGTACAGCTCTCTCTGTCTCTCTCTCTCTCTCTCTCTCTCCTCTCTCTCTCTCATCTTCACCTCACGTCTAGAATTTGGGGGCCGACGAGCTTACAATGGAGGGTTATCGCAACTATGGACCATAGCACCATTCATAGCTAGTGGTAGCCATGATTTACATTTTAATATAAAAGTATTTTATCAGGAAAATATTAATTTTCGTGTGTTAAGACAATATTGTGATAAGATTTTCAATTTCTGTGTTCAGTAGACGAAAATTCCTAAAATACCATTCGTGTTAACAAGTGTACACTATTTACAGAAATTTGAAGTACGTCCATTATTTTGTAATATAATGTTCTATTCGAGGATGTTTGTGCAGTTTTTCCGTCACATATATAAAGTGATATGGGATTAAGCTCAATGCAACTTGGTTATTTTGAAACAAATCATTTGGGGTAAGATTTTCTATCATATAGTTTTACTTATCAGAATAGAGATACACTTTGTGTCTGGGTTAAATCGTTTTCAGAGTTTTTTTTTTACCATAAGATATTATTCACCAGGCTAAATTATGTAATTTGTACATATTATTTATTCATAATGACCAGCTGGATTTTATTTAGTGAGTTTGCACTTGTCGACATCAGATGTTATTCACCTAGTTAAAATTATCTCTCGTGTAAATTATATATCTAAGCTCGAAACTCGCATTAAATTTAAGACTCACGTAATCGCACTTATTATTCACAGGGTCATTTGAAATTTGCGATTAGATGCGTATAATTTATGCATATGTAGAACACTCTGAATTTCTCTAACATTTTATTGCATTTGGAAAACATATTGTTTGTCATTACTAACTCGTAAATCAAATCTTTCAAAGTCGCTTATCTCCCACCACCGGCTACGAGCAATATCATCCCATAAAACATAAAATTTACACTTAGTTCACTCTTAGAAATCATTTAAACACGTTAAAATTCTCCCGTGTGTTAAATATATTCGTAAAAATCGCCTATCTACCTCGAACATCCCTACAAACACCTCAAAATTAGAAAAATTATAATAAAAACACCCTTAGACCAATCTTGCATTAAACTCGACACCTATATAAGACATTTCAAACCACCACTCTGGTCAGTCGCCTCGAGAACACTACACCGTCAACATCGTACAGAGCTCCTGCTACCTCCACCAAAAAAGAAAGACAGAAAGAAAATCAAGAAAAAACTATTGGTTAATAATTAACCCTTTCAATCCATTTAACCCTTTGAAAAATCTAACCGTTTTTATTGAACCTTTTAGATGAACCCTTTGATAGCAATTTAACCCTTTCAATTAATCAAAATTGGGGTGAAACCCTTTCGTCCCTACTACTGGACTGCCTATTTTGGTTTCTCTCGAAGTCTCGAAATAAAAGCAACGTAGCAATGTTTGCAAGCGAGAGCAACTAGAACAAGAGAATGAAAACAAATTCCATAACTGCAACTTAGTGAAGATCGTAACCCGAAACTTTAACGCTTCAACTAAAGCAGAAATAAGTTGACGATCACGTTAGTTACACGACAAGTGCTTTTGGCACTAACACCAATGTATGTCGCGTGAGTTTTGGCCACTTGGCGGTCATTTGAAAACAGTTCTTTCCATTAAAGTAAAAAGAAATCATCCGAAATTTAGGTCGGATTGATTAAATCATGAGGCTCTGAACAACCAAACTACTTGATCGGAGGCTTTTGTGGCCAGAGTCATATTCGCCTCGGCTTCTGGGTTGTGACGATGCATATTTTGTAACCTTTCTCGATGATTTAGAGGAAAAGGCATATTACGAAAGTTATTGCACGTCTGATAAGATAGTAATGGAAGGTGTACGAAATGCGGCAGTGACATTATACGAGCCGATGAGATAGTAAAGTAGAGAGAAACCCCAATAGTTACCTGTAGTGCCGCTGTCCTTGGTCGTGAAATCAGCATTACGAGTCCACACGTTCGCAATTTGCCACCGCGCGCACGTAGATATGTTCTGCGTGCGATGAACTACCTTCCGCCCCGTTATAACGCGTAAATGGCAGAAGTGTAGGAAAATTTATAAGTAAGGTTATTGGTTGCGCGGGTGTGGACGTCGTTAAAGGAAGGTATGGTCATGCAGAGAATTTGGCACCTTTAGTGCTGTCTAAAACGTCCCTTCCCAAAAAAAAAAATATTTTATAACAATTATATCTGTGTTTATCTACACAAGTTGCTCGCTATCAAAACATTTTACAAAAAGAAATTATACAATTACAAAAATACCGTATAATATTATTTAGTGAAATCTGACTTTATTATTAAATGTATGTGAAACATGAAAATAAGCAGTTATGCCGAATGAAGTTGGAGGAGTAGCAAATGCATATATTGCCCCCCCCCCCCTTCCACTCCCATTAAACCCTTCCGACGGTAGAAAAAACACTTTTAAAAACCAACCTTTGAAAAAAAGTACCTCCCATAACTGTATCTACATGCTACAGTGCACATTGGCATGCAGAGCCCTAGTTACGTTGGCAGCGAAAGAATTAAAATGATTCTTGTGACTTGCTATTGTGTTGCATGTTTAATGTTTAAATATACAACCACTGAAGTCAGTAGTTCTTGTATTATGTTCTTTAGAGTAAGCGAGTGAGCGAAGAGATTTGTGCGGCTCTTGACAGCGAGGTCTCGAGAGCTGATGAGGGTGATTGATGTGAGCATGGAGCAGCGCCGGAACGCATGAGTGGGGGAAACGGGGGATCTCCGATAAAAACCCGCCAACCAGTGGCATCGTCCGGCAAGATTCCCACGCGCGAAAATCCGGGAGCGACCCGACCGGGGTTCGAATCCGGTTCGCCTCGGTGGGAGGCAAGCAGGCTATCCGCTCAGCCACCACAATTCGTAACCATCCCGCGGTTTCACTTACATGACGCATGGAAAATAGTATCGGGCGCACAACTGGCAAAATGATAGGAAATTATGTGAAAAGTAGATCCTGCGCTCGGGCTTTCAAAATTGCTCAGTTATAAACTGTTCACGGTAAAATAAGCACTTTTGAAAGCCCTGCGTAAGATCTACTTGTATGTGTGTGGTGTATTCTTCCGCCTTACGTAAAATCAACATTACCATGGGCCTCATCACTTTATTCATGCGTCGGTCAAATGAAACTGTGGAATTATTAGAAAAGTAATTATTACACAAAACTGTTTTTTTTTTACACTTACGTGCATAAAAAAACTAAAGTTAAAGAAATCATTTAAGAGATCACAAATTGATACCTAACAGTTTTAATTCTACTTTAAGCTGTGGAACTACTTTCCAGCCATCACTTCCAACTTTACTGTGCGCATGTCACTCGGTGAGACCGGCAAATATGTGCAGGCAGGGGCAGGGACTTCTTTCTAAGGTTGATTTCAATAGTGCTCACTTTATCGTGAACAGGCTTTACCCGTAAACGACCTGTAATACGAAAAAAAAAAAAAAAACCCTGTATGCGTTTAGTTCAAGCTGGTCAAGGGGCAGGCAACCTTGCCCCCTTGGTGCGCGCGCAGGAAGGAAGGAGTACCAGTGGTGGAGCGATACCATCGCGCCGAGCCCACAGAGGAATAATGCCGACCAGTCAGTCACGTGCGAGTATTCCCGGGTCACGTCAGCCGCCCGCGGCACATCGCTCCGCTCACGCACGCACGCACGCACGCTGCGTCTCACGAGCCCAGCCGGCAAACTGTAAACAATTAAAGAGGGCTGTTTCACCCGTCATACAGAAATTATTCGTTTTAGTGTCATGGCAGAAGAGTCAGGGTCATCAGTGCCTCTTTACAGAAGGTTTACATTCCGTGGTTCTGTGCAAAATTGTTTGTACCTGAATGTTAATAGATGTTAGTTCCCTGGTCGTGAATAAAAGTGAAAAAAAAATTAAAGTATATAACATTTGGAATTACGTCCACTGTTGCTAAATATGCATTAATAGTTCATGTCCGTATAGGCTGTTCACGATAAAGTTAGCACTTTTGAAAACAACCTTAGACAAAAGGCACTGCTCCTATCTGCATATATTCTAATGGACGCACTGACTAACTTGTCGAGTAAAGTTGGTAATTATGGATGGAAAGTAGTTCCATAGCTTAGCGTCGAATAAAAATTGTTTGGAAACCATTTAAGATAACATAAATTATTTATTTGGCTTTCTCATTGTTTAAATGCATCGACGTGTAAAAATGAGCAGATTTTTAAAAATATTTACTTTCCTTATAATTTCACAGTTTCACTTGACCGGTGCATGAATAAAGTAATGAGGCCCATGACAATGTTAATTTTACATAAGGCGGAATAGTACACAACAAGCATACAAGTAGATCTTAAGCAGGGCGTTCAAAAGTGCTCATTTTTACCGTGAACAGCCTATAATAAATGGGTACGGTCATTAGCTAAGTTTCTGTTGTCGAAATTTTCAATAAATCCTCCTAAATTTCAATCAGGAATAAATAAATAAATAAACTCAATGTGACGGGCGACGGACTCTGTTTAGGGGCCTCGCTAGATTTCATATACGTCTTAATGTAAGCAGTCGTGTATAACGTTATGTTAAAAGAAATATGTAATATTTTAATGTAAATAGATTTTTTTAGGACATAAGAGAAAGTTCGTATTTCGTTGCGAAATCATAAACATGGTTATTGAAGCACAAATGTGTTCGTTGAAATGTGTCAGTCAGCGAAAATCGCTGTAAAAAGAGTAAACTTCAAATGGGAAAATAATCTTCGCTCAGCTTTGACGGATGGGAACGTAGGGTTGCAGTGTAGGGGTAGGTCTCCCCCGAACGCTTGCCGTTGAAGGGAAGGAAACCATGCGACACTGATCACACTATACACACCAAACTGCTAACATCGCTCTCTACTACCGCGCAGTTAAATACCGTCGGCGCGACTTACGTTTTTTCCCGATGGGTAATATTGGCGCACGGAGCAGCTCTCTTGCTGGCCTTCTCGACCGCTGTCGCTAGTGAACTGAACAACCTGCAACCCTTCCTGCAGCGACAATGGGCTATCCCGACTTGCCTGACGCCTTTTGGACTTCCGTGCATTATTTTCTCGCATGGATTTCACTCTAGGCCCCTGTTAAATATTTGTATTCTTCTGTTAAGGCAGTGTTTCAAACTATAGCGACAGTGCTGTATTAAAAGATATAGGCCGCCTTCTGTTACTACTGACGAGCACTGAAATCACTTATGGTTAGAGACCCGCAAAATTCGCGTTATTATTTGGGGAAAAGTTGAACTTTAAACGTGTACCTTTGCAAGACGTTTGTCATTGGATCATAGTTAATCTGACACGCCCTGGGTAACTGTGCTCCAATGAATGGACACTTCACAACTGTGTGCGCCAATCACGTGCAGTTCAGTCATATAGGGCAAGGCTTCTCATCTATGCAGCAGCCAATTGAAAAACGACGCCGGCTCCAGTACAGACAGTACTGTGAAGTTTAGCCTGGTGCAGAATAATAACGCCAATTTCGCATGTCTCAACTGATGGTTTATCAGTGTTCGCCAGCAATATGGGAACAGTCGTCAGTGAGCAGCAAACCGGAGCGTCTGGCAGTAGTATACCCGCATGCAGGAAAATATAAACAAGTATGGCGGACACACTAACCTCGCTAACTTTCATACAGCATTTGGACTAAAATAGTAAAAATGTTACTCACCTTTTACTGCTTTTTGAGCATCTTTTGACTGCACCACAATATTGTAAGTGATTGCCTCCGCACCTGTACTTTTCTTTAATATAATTTCCTCGAACATGACTTCAACTTCGCGCCAAACCTAGGGTTTGCTTGTCAACACTGACTTTTTAAAAGCCAGTAAAATCCGCCATCTCAGTAACGGTCGTAGCCTCGCGCAGGGTACCTCTCAGATGCGACCATCAGTGCCGTCAGCAGCTATTGGAACAATAGGTGACGTTGCTGAAATAACTGACCAGTGTAATCCGCGAGTAACGGAAGGCGGCCATAGCCACCGCTTACAATTATGAGGAAACAGAACACTCACCCGGGCGTAATCTTGAGACGACGCTACTACTTGTGCCATTGTTGCCCAGGGATGGCACTTCCCCCCAAGTTTCTGGTAGAGTATGTCGGGTGATGGCTCAGGAGGGAGCGGGGCTGTTTGTGCGTGTCCCCCTCCCTCTTACTCTTCCAGCATGTCATGTCCTACCTGCCTGGGCTGCCCAGTCATTTAATTGAGCCCTTTAAAAACCGAGCCCCCTGCTGCGCCCAGATCGCCCCTAACCTAAATCTCCAGCCCTACAGCCGCAGCATCTTCCCCTCCTAACCCCCCACCACACCCCTCGACCTAACACACCTTGGACTCTTCCCACTCTCTTCCCAACACCATTCTGTCGACACAGCACTGTTGCTGCACGAACTTACGTATAGGCTTCCTACGGTAAACTGAACGCTTTAGAAAGCCCTGCTTAAGGGTGCGTGGTCCTGGCACTTTTTTTTTTGACGTGAATACGTCTTTAAATTTGCTACCATAGTGGGAGGCAATCCAGAAAATCCGATGATAACAAAATCGGGGGATACAGTTTGACATTACAGCTCTGAATCTTTCGTCTACATTCAAAATTAAATTACTCCACTCGATTGCCAAAGGAACAAAGAATATGTTACGTTGAGTGAGGACTGGGAAGCATCGGAAACCGTGAGGGGAGGGGGGGGGGGGGCTATCTGAGTTCGTTTCGCCGCGTCTCATAACTCCCTCGTAGTATAACTTAGCTTTTGACTAGGAGAAGCTACGTACTCGCTTGAGTTTCAATCGACAGCTCTCGTCAAGATCAATCGATCGCATTTATGAAAACATTTGTATCGCGTGGTTATGGTGAAATTGTATGAGTTTAATGTCAAAAATTAAGAAAACTTAACACAGTGTCGACCTATACTCGTCTCAAAAAGCCAAGTATAAATCGCATACGGTTGTAAAGAGCACCTCAAAAGCAATCCAGTGATACCCATAAAACCCCATATGATCGAATGAAGCGGTGCCGGGAACGTAAAATAAACATCAAGGCATCCGAGCGCGTCAACGCAGACGTATTCACGCAAAACAAGCGGCCGTGTCTCCAACACAACCACACGGTGTTACGGACGATAAAAAAAACACGCGAGGTGCTAAACCGGCGTGCAGTGCTTCTGTTGCAACGCTTTCCTGCTCAAATGAGATCTGTAACATTGAGAATTTTGCAATATTTTTCTCTGTTATAATAAAGTTAACATTATAAAAACAAAACTGAACGGGCCTATGTAACTGTTTATTTTTATCTTTTCTGGCAAAGCTTCGTATCCCCACGACCTTTATTTGCCGAGACACCGTTAACGCTCAAACAACGAATGTACATCAAATATGTCCAGACTTAAGATCTACTTTTATGCTGATCGCGTATTCTTCAACCATATGTAAAATTGACATTGCTATGGGCCTGATAACATTCATACGCCGACCAAGTGAAATTTCGAAATTATTAGACAATTGATTTACAAATTCGCTATTCTTATACGCTTTAAAAAATCGAAATCAAAAGATATCGTTTCAGTATTCACAGATATTTACGTAACACTTTTAATTCAGTGTTAAGACATGGAAATACGTACTTTCCTTTTGTCATTACCAACTTTAGTGTGAGCATTACAGTCACTGTCCTGTTAAAAGTACTGTATAAGAAGATAGAGACAGCGACATTTTCCAAAGGTTGATTTCAATCAAAGTGCTCAGTTTATCGTGACCAGCCTTTAAGGCCTTCGGCGCGACTGAGTGCTATTCGCCTTCAGCATGATATATATATATATATATATATATATATATATATATATATATAGTTACCTAGCACAGAGGGCCTCGTAGGAGGGACGGAGAAACCAAGAACAACTCTACACTTTTTAAATTAAACCGTTGAAAAATTTCACCATGTACGACATGCTTAGACCTTTCCTAAATATAACATGTATTAAAAGCTTTTAGTACTTGTGTTAACGTAAGAGCACTTTATTTTTCGTTAAATTTTAATTTAATATGAATGAAAACAATGTTGGTAATGCCCTAGTAAGAAAGAGTTCTTATTTGAAATATTATCACACTGAGTGCGCACGAACGTGGTGTAATTTTGTAGACATTTTTTGCATGATGCGAAGGAATATCCTGTAAGTAGAACTTTGGCAGGCTTCAGAAAAATTGGACGCAACTGTGAATAGACTCGACCGAGGCTCGACTTGGAGGGTGCTAGGCAATCTCAAATCTCAGGGTCATCTTGGGGGGGGGGGGGTGCGAGGCAGTCCTAGGGTCGACTTGGAGGGTGCGAGGCAGTCCTAGGGTCGACTTGGAGAGTGCTAGGCAGTCCTAGGGTCGACTTGGAGGGTGCGAGGCAGTGCTAGGGTTGACTTGGAGGGTGCGAGGCAGTGCTAGGGTCGCCCGGACTGCCTGGTCGACCTTGAAACTGCTGTGTCGATGAGTTTATGTTGATGAGTTTGAAGAGCTTGTGTTTCGAATGTTTCCCAGGTTCCTCTTGAGTTTGTCGAGCAGTACTGCTTCTTCATCTCTGGCCCTTTTCAAAAATATAGTTACGTCCACGGCCTCCGCCACTTCCCCCCCCCCCCCCCCCAACACAATTTCCTTTTTCTCCCTGCCTCCAGCATTTCCCACACATTATTGCACGCTTAATTAATTATCTGTTGTCGTAATTATTCGACTCTTCAGCTCACGAGCCAACCACCCAGGGACTACACGAGATAACGTAGTAAGTCTGCTAGTGGTCGTGACGTAGCGATATTTCACTTTTACTGCTGGCGATCATGACGTTAGCGGATATTCCTGCTGCCCGCGGTAAACTGAGGAAATACAGCAGAGAGAGAGAGAGAGAGAGAGAGAGAGACAGAGAGTGAGAGAAATGAAGTTATTGGGGGGGGGGGATAAACAGAGTTTAGTAGAATATAAAGCAAGATGAGGTGGCTGTTTTGACAGCTACTCCAGTTTGCCGATCGTGGTTGTCAAACTTTATAACACAGTTGGTAAATGCGTGTGCTTGCATAAACGAACGCATAAGAACATTTCAGAAAATTATTTAACCTGTAACGTATTCGAATCTACAATTCGTACTTTGGTCATTTCCGATGTAAGTTTCACTGTCGGCAGTAACTATTTAGAGCTCCTGACTCCACATCGTACTAAAATAATGAAATCAAAATTGTGGGAACCCCAAAAACCAATTTTTTTTACATAATTTTCCTCGAATTTCTCTGCGTATTATTGTATTCAAAAATCATAATTATAGTACAGGTTATTTTTAACAAAATTACTAGGACGAGTAACACATCAAACAAAACTGCACAATTATTCAATGTTTAAAATGTACTATTACTGCTAAACATGATTACATACTTCAAAAATTTTATTACCCTTTCTTCGAATATTTTGAAGGATATACCAATACGGTAGTGATTAGGTGATTTCGTATTTAGTTTATTGGTAGCTATGCAAAATTTCTTTAATTATAATTAAAAATACCTAATTACCAAAACTTATAATTCTTTCTCACAAAATAGGGTTGGGTCACTATTTTTTTAGACGCACGTTGTTCATACAGCACAGCTCCTTCGCATAATTTTACTGTACTATTATGTTTTCCCAGTACTTTTTCTGGACATAGGGGAATGTATACTGCATTCACAGTAATTATATTTATAACTTTCGAACTCAACAAATAAAACATATACGGCGAAACGCCTGTACTTGGAACATGGAAAATGAACTCAGTGTATACAAAAAGTTAGATTTCTGTTTTTACATAATAGTACTTACAGGATTTTTTATCCCACACTTTAGAAATAATTTCAATGCCTTGCGGATTATTCGTTAAATTTCTGTCCAACTATATATGTTACTTCTGTATGTATGAGCAGCACGTGATAGTGGCTGAAATCCTGTGTGATACGGACCGTGGTAATATAGTGGTTAGACTGCTCGCCTTCCACCTAGGCAAACCGGATTTGATTCCCAGCGGGGTCGTGCCGGAAAATGCCGCTGCTTGGCGGGTTTTCTCGGGGATCTCCCATTTCCCCCCGCTTTTTCATTTCGGCGCTTCGCCCTCATCGACTTTTAAGACTTCGATGTTAAGAGCCACCCAAATCTCTCCACTCATGCCCCTGTGTGAGTATAAAATAATTCGTGTGTTACATGTGTAAAACACATGTAATGTTCAGAAATTGATGAAGTGTAGAGATTGACTCTGCGTGGCGTTAGTTTTAATCTTCCGACAAAAATTAGCTCTGTGATCGTTTTCGTTTTTGCGTCTCACCACACACAGACAAGCCAAGATATTAACGCTATAGGCTATTCACGATAAAGTGAGCACTTTTGAAAGCCCTCTCATTGGTAATAATAGTCAATAAATATTTTTTATTTGAGCTTTAGACGTTACCTTCCGGGTGCGGTGTAATCTACACACTATGTTTATTACTTACATGATAATTATTATTTTAAAAAGTTAATTAAATAATTATAAATTGCTGAAATAAAAAGTAACTAGGGCCTCAAAAGGGCTCACTTTACCGTGAACAGCCTATAGGAACTGGTCATTCCCTTTTCTCTCCCACTTCACGATCCATGCAATGCTCTATTTAAATTTTGTACTTAAATGTATGAAATAGCCACGGTAAGCCAATTAAAGGTACTTCCACACTTTCTGAATAAAACCTTTTGACAAATTACGTGATGTACGGCATTTTAGTTACATAAATAAATCATATGTAACGAGCATTTTAAACTACCGTTATCACTAGCAATCATTCATTTTAGTTAAAATGGAATTTTTACCTACATTTTGCCAATAAATTATATATTATATTTCCTACTCAATATAAATTTTAAATCGAGAGAATTAAGGTACGTTAGTAATTACTACAAACAAAATGTTCTTATGTAATGCATTACTAAGCTGAGTTTCTTAGCGTTATTTGTACAGTAAACATTTCTTGCGTTGTTGGAAACATTCTATTGTTATTCATAAAAAATGACTGTCAAGCGAAGAAATTCGGAGAGTTGGGTTCCCACTGCCGTTTTCTTCCAGGCTTGTTTATATCATGTTTACATCTAGCAGGACACGTAGTGGGTAGACCAATAGTAGAATTTTAGTACGGCTTCAAAAAAAGTTGGTAGGAATCACGAATAGTTTGTAAAGACAATAAACGGCGACATCCCCCCCCCCCCCCCCACGGAATATTAGGAACGTATTAAAAAAAAAATTGCCACGAAATATATTGTTAAAGAAACCTTTACGTAATTAAGCAAAGCATTATGACTCGTGAGTATTGGGGATTAGTGGCGGACATGCTTGACTCTTCTTAGAAAGATAAAAAACGGTAAGTGTAGACCTACCTCGTCAAAACGTATATTTACAGGCATCTAGGATCAAACCCAGAAACCTTCGGAACCACTGAGCGTTTTTATCGTGCGATAATCATGACAATAGTATTTGTAAACACCACAAAATACACGTTATTTAAACCTTGAGTATCTCTTCTACGTCCCGAACGTGAGCCATAACACTACCAAGTTCAGCAAACCATTTATAACATGCGTTTGCCAGCAAATGGCCTCAAAACTATGAACCTCTCTACCGAATGAACTGCCTTGACATTTGACAATAGACAATTGTTTAGAATACGATAGATGTTAACACACCCGTTATGATGAGTTGCTCTTTTTATATTTTTGTTTTTCAGTTTTTTTATTTTTTATTTATGAGGTCATGAACCCATAATCTTTCAATATAAATATTTACGCCAACTGGGTTACCGGAAGAGCAAAGCGGATGCGAACGTAGATACTGTATCCGAAAGCCCGGCTGGTTTCACTTGCATGGCTTTCGTGAGCCCCAGTGGACACGGGATGTAGCTAGACGCTGGCCAAATTCACGCTTCGTGACGGGCTAAAGTTGACTTGCTTGTAGACGTGACGGCGAAACCACAGTTTCTTGCACACGTCCTCGAGAGGACGTCGTCTACCTGACTGAGCGCGTTTAACTTTGGCTCAAGAGTCACTTCGGAGGCGTGTTATGCAAACTGTCGTCTAATGGTCAAAGTCAGTCAAGGCATAACAATTGGATTCTAGACTGCCGCCAAATAAAAACGTAATATTTGTATATTTGTAATATCACAAATTAGGTCTTGTTTTCAACTTACGTCATCGAGAAGTGCAAACAAAACTATTTTTACAATGCTATCGTAAACTACCGTAATGACAAAATAATAAATGATAAATAGCTTTCGAATTGTATTCGCGAAAAGAAAGTAAGGAAACATGCCTGCCCGAGACTTTAACCTTTAACCTTCAACGCGAGTACTATCCTGAACGACTACTACACTTTACAGACCTTTATTTTGTTTCACTCGTATGACTATAGTTTATTAAGTCGGGCGAGAATGTAATAATTTCACCTCTTGCAGAGAATTGATATTAGTGGTTTATGCAACTGCTGCATTTCAAGAAATTAAGTCGGCAGGTGGATTGCACAGTTACACGATTTGAATGTTTATAATTATAAACCAAAAAATTATCATCGCAGACTGTAAGGTTGGTTACAAAAACAAATGGGGAAAGGATATAGGTAGAAGTGTAAGCGCATGAGTTTATCTTACCTGCGCAAAGTAAAGTGAAAGGCAGTGATGTTTTCTATACTTGTAAGAACATTATACGAAAACACACCTCCCCTCCCTCCCCGCACAAATTCTATGTTTATTATTCAACAGCACGTAATTCGTAAACACATCTACTACATACAAAATAATTATCTCAGAAATTAATAGGATGTAACTTTGACTTTCTGACTTAAAATTATTTCTGGTAATTACAAAAATATTTCTAGACGTATTACAAGTACGGCTCTTGTAACGTTACAAAGCAGACATTTAGAAAGTATATTCTTATATTTTCAGAATGTTTTCAACTGTATAAAGAATATCTCAATAAAATATACAAAGAAATTTTACAGTGTAGCACACGACGACTAGCTATCGCTCATCAAGCTTAAGCAACGTAATATTATTCCAGTATTTTTGTGATTCGTGTGTTAATAAGATACTTTCAATAACCCTGCGTAATTACCGATGTCCCCTTCGCATTCTCGAAAGTACACTTCCCGTTTCTGAAATGTTTACAATACCTTTAAAGCACTGATTGCTAAACTACATTTAAGTTAACAAATTGATGCTGACATTATACAACTAATGTTAACTGTCACAAATCATAACGATTTTTTGCTTGTGTACGGGAGAGGTCACAACAAGAGGAAAACAAGCAAGGTTGTTCGAGTTCAAGACCACACGCTTTGTTACGAAAGAATCAAGATGTGGGAATGGAACGGATCAAGAGTAATGAAGGTATCAAGAAAAAGTGCGCCAATGTCCGTGTCAATGAAATAGAACACAGCAATTTTCACGTACAACTTCTGTAATGTTATCGTGCTTTCTGCTGATAAACTCGTACTTCACCAGTAATGGCGTAAATTACTCATTCTTCTTTTAAAAAACGGGGGGGGGGGGGGGGAGTGGTGTTTACCAGCTGAGGAACTGCAGTAAGAACGGAAATTTGCCTATTGTCGATTATCTACTTGCCATCGCAGCGTCATCTCAAATAATATAAATATTAACGAGTGATGCTTCTACACCGCCCCTTTTATACCCCCTCCCCCCCAACTGTAAAACAAAAAAAAGTGCTCCTTGCTGAGTAAACTAGTTAAAACTTTTAAAAAGCATAGAAATTTATTCTTTATGCGGGATTCAAATCCAAGAATATTTAGACCGTAAGCAAGTGTGTGCGGGTGTGCGGGTGTGTGTGTGTGTGTGTGTGTGTGTGTGTGCGTGCGCGCGCGTGCCACCACCAAAGAGACAGGCAGCTATGAAAAGGAAATTTAATTATACGATACTAGCTGGCATAGGAGTGGGACGTCATTTACGTGCCAAATAAAGCTCAAGTATAAAAGCTTCAGTCACAATAAATACAGTCATTCAGTTCACGCAGGATGTAATCAGTTACGAAAGTCCGTTAAGAACAAGATGACGTAAACAAACCTCAATCGAAAAAAGCTATAAAAAAGTTTTGTTCTGAGGAATATGGTACGTTTGGGAGAAAACATAACACTCCATATATATATATATATATATATATATATATATATATAAACGAATTGAATCGACAATCAACAGTCGTAGGTTGCTGCGAAGAAATAAGTCAATCCATATACATACTACTTACGGTCTAAAGAGATACCTAAGGTTTGTGGTATACGCCTTAAAAAGTTGGAGTTGAACCACTAGTTAATTGTCAGTATTGCAGAATGTAATTTAACTAGAGTCTGCACCCACTGCAAAACCTGTCGCTGTCATACATTTATTTCATAGAGTCATGTTTTGCCATTCTTATTTCGTGTAAAAATTCGTTGAAGTTGATTTATAACGGTTTTTTAATGGCCAATTATTATTCAGAACGTTAGAAAAAATGAGAGGCTGTCTTGTGTTAGTTACTGGGATTCTACATTTTTCCCAGGAATTAGTCCATAAATTTGTGAAAATTAATGTGGAATGCTTGCAGGATGGCAACACTCATTAAGTTCGATATGCTTTTCACTTTTGTTCGTTTGCGATGTCATAAAAATATTAGTTCGAGGAAAATACCAAAACCAATTAACATGTTTTTTAACTCGTAAAAACGTTATAAAAGAAAAAAAATTCTCAGGAATATTTGAGATAAAAAATTTCAAACTAGAGTACATAGGCATTTCAAACGCATCATAATAATATGGTACCAGGGTTAAGGAAGGTATTTATTAAATGCACAACCAAAAGGCGTGTAACATATATTCAGTTCAGTATTGGCGGATATCATATTCAAGGGTACCGACACTACAGTATCTCTATTTTCTTTTTTGAGATATCGTCATGTTTCTCCCGCGTAGAATACAAGTCCCATTATTCGTCCCAGAGGCTCGAAGCTCTATAAAGATTTCGTGAGCCACTAAATTTTTGGATAGAATGACTTCGCCAACTATTGAAAAAAACAAATAACGCTCATTAATAAAGAAAGCTATTTATATTATAAACAATTTTTATTTAATTATTAGATATACTTAAGTCACGAGTAAATGATGTTTAATTATTCTCATCCTCATTCATAAAATATTAGATTTATATGCAGGCATGCACTGTCAGCGCCTGGCGTTGAGTTGTTTTGTTTCCGTTGTTATTTTCGTTGCTAGAGAAAGTGGAGTTAATGTTTGCAATCAATTGCAGGAATTGGAATTGAGCTTTATTGCATTTTCAAATGCTGATTGCCTAAGAATAAATAGCACAAGTGTTATTGATATCAGCGACAATGCCTTTTTAAAAGAAAGAAATATGTACAAATAGCATTTTAATAAACGATTATGCAGTTAACAGAGTAGCCAACCTATGTATGTTCTACCATCAATTGTTAAACATACTTCTAGTTCCAGTTAACCATTTGTAAATACAGTATTTAATTACAACATTTTACCAAATTGTTATTAGCAGTAACTAAAACGTCTGTCTGAAAATTGAAATAATTATATTTAAGAGTTGTACGGTTGGCAGCAAATTCTACCTTATAGAGGGAAATAACGGCCCACCAAAATAGCATTGAGCTTTGCCTCGTTATTTTACTTGATTTATGATTCGTCCTGTCAGTATGGTGGGCGTCGCCTGCGGAATGACGGTTGTTCTCAAGAAGAACAGCAGCAGCGATAAAAGGTGGAGTGGAGAGATTTGGCCAGTTCTTGACATTGAGCTATTGAGAGACGATGACGGTGTAACGAGATGAGTGCGGAGCAACGCCTGGAAATGAGTGGCGGGGGAAACGGGAGATCCCGCAAGAAAAGCCGCCGACCCGTCCAGGCACGACTTCCACGTGCGAATATCCTGGAGCGACCCTACCGGGAATCTAACCAGGTTCGCCTAGGTGGGAGGCGAGTAGTCTGATCACTACACCACCGCGTCCCCAGCGGCGGTAAAATCACGAATGTTAAACTTAAGAGTAAAGCAATCCTTCTGAAGAAGGTGACGGAAAAAAAAATGTCTTGTGTGTTACTTTTAAAAAGAAATGCTGAATATTCCGAAGTACGATGATTTCACTTGTCAATTAAAACACCTTATATATAACTAGGGGACCCAGCTCGTGACATTTTTTTTGTATTGTCACGAAGCTAGAACAGTTACCATGTAAAAAATTTTTGGTTATCATACAAAGACTGAAACAATTATTGCATAGATATATGTAGGTAATAATGAAATCTACTGGGTCACTGCGGCCCCACTTAACATAGTTCTATCTACTGAGCTACTGCGGCCCCACTTGTAATCTCTCTATTCACTGAGCCACTGTGGCCCCACTTGTTATAGTTCTATTCACTAAGCCACTAAGGCCACACTTGTAATCGCTCTATCCACTGAGCAACTGTGGCCCCTATTTGTTATAGTTCTATTCACTAAGCCACTAAGGCCACACTTGTAATCGCTCTATCCTCTGAGCAACTGTGGCACCACTTAATTAACTCAACATTGAAGCGAGACATTAAAAGTAAACAAAAATGATATTCCATTACCTTTATATCTCTGTGCAATATTCTCTATGCATTAATACAAAACTTTTCATAGGAAAAAACTAATTAAGAAGTGAGTTTTTAGGGCAAAAGGTAATGATTGCGTAATCTGATCTTGCTGAAATTCGAACTTGACCTGCATTTTATCCTGAGGATTTGCTCTGCAAGATTTGAAGAACTTCTGTTGAGTTTCAAGGGACTTAATGGTATTAAATACGGACAGACATGTAGACAGACAGAGAACGTCTACTTATTATATAGGATATTTAGAGGTTTATTAAGGTGTAGTCAGCTAATAAATTTTCTATGACGGTTATAATACGTAGGTGCTGGAAATAGTATGCATGTTGCTTGCAAGTTGTGAGAGTCCGAAGTAAATTTGCTACAGCACCACTTTAAGAGGAATGGAGGAGTCTATCGTGCCACAGTCAGGTAACGTAGGTGCACCCATACTGGTAGATTTCCTCTAGGTGTGTGTAAATACGTGTGTACAAAACACACATACGGTACACTAGCGATATACGAACACAAGGTGCCAAGCAACGGCAGCCAAAAATTACTGCATCACTCCTTAATATATCACTTGGTTTAAAACCGAAGTTTTATTGCATCAAACGCATGGGAACTTATCCATTACTGTATAATACTTTGCATTGTCAGAAAGTAAATGACTTACTTTCAATCTATTATCCTTCTCTTAAGTTGACCTGTGAACTGTAGGTAACGTGCTCATTTGAATCTAAGTTATTAATGTTTGTCATGCACAGAGGAAAGGTTTTATTATTGAACTGATTGTGCTGACAATTTTGCCAAGTGGCAGAATATCTTTATGGAGTTATATTATTCTGCTTATTAAAAACTGTATAACTAAAGAAGTCATCATTTTCCAAGCCATGTGTAGTCATGCCAAGAAGTCACTTGTACATCAACAGGCTTCGCTTAAAAAATAAAATAATATCTTTTATGACCATAACATATGCATACTTTTGTCTTGTATTGTAATCGGTTTAATGAAAGTAGTTTAAAAGTTGTGTAATACATTCGTTTAAAGTGAAAATCAAAGTGATTAGCTTTGGTTGGAGCGAGCTAGTTTGGAGTTTAACGTGTAGAGAAACTCAGGTGATTTTAGAATAAAAGATATTTATGACACTTATATAACCGTTTCAGGAAAAAAAAAAAAAAAAAAAAAGTAAGTAGGAGGAGCTTTCTGGTTATATAATAGTTACGTTAAGTGTCTTACAAAAGAGACATGTTTCTTAATATAATTTTCGTTGGATAAGTTCCTCCTTGTGTAGAAACCGAAGGCTGAGTTGAAAGGCAATTTCGACGGTCGGCTTCTATTTCGTGGGTCCCAGCTAAGCTCATCTTATCACGTTGGCGTCGCCGTGTCGTTTACAGTTCATGAATGTTAAAATATTAAAATGTGAGAATTGTCGCTTGGTTTATTCAATTACCACTGTCCATAATTCTATCTGTTCTCCATAGGTTTAAAATCGTCTTAGGATATCATTGTCGTTACTATAGTCTGTTAATGGTTAACTGAACAGTTTGGAAATCAACCCGTGTTGTAAGGTATTCTACACCATGTAGTTACCGTTATATGCTTTTGCGTGTTTAAAATATTTAACTTTGTAGATTCCATGTTGATTACTTTTATCCATAACGTGTTTTTTGTTTTTCCGACATTCGGGACCATGTATTTGCAAATAAAAACGGACTTTGTTTACTTCCCGTAAATAATAATTTAGAATATTATATATTACTTGTTACGCCCCTTTAAGGCGTAACAGGGCTAAAGGAAGGCAAGGAAAAGGACGTATGCCATTTTAAAAAAAATCAAGACACCATGGAAACTAAAAATTCCAAAATCAATTAAATATATTGAAGCCCATCTATAAATTATCACCGAGAACAACAACTTTGCAACTTGATTTGAAAAAAATAAATTGCATTTGTAAAAATTTATGTTGCTTACTACCAATCGGTGAACTAGGGGAAGGAGATAACACACATGCACTGGAAGAAACAGAAAAACAACAATATTAATATTTCCTGAGAAATCACCCAATCTGAATAAACACTTGTGAACTCCTATTAAAAAAGGTAAAAGCAAGCACCATTACAACTTTAAAAGTAAAGTACGCCTGACGATTCAGTAAAAAGTAGAACATGGAATACTAATTTCAAGAATACCATTGGGAAGGAGCAAAAACCCTCATTACACTTAACCATGAGCATAAAGGCACGTCATAAAATATCCACTAAACTGCTTGGCAGTAAAATCCTTTTGGCAAATCGTAGTCCAGGAAACCATTCCTACAGCACGCAAAGAAAGAAAGAAAGAAAAAAAAAAGAAAAAAAAAAGGAAGAATCCACCTCTTACAAACATTCCCATAAAATACCATATCGAAAATTCGCACAAGCAAAACAGTGAAGAAACACTTCCCTACAAAAATCCATATACACAAAAATCGCTTTAAAAAAACACTACTACAAGGGAAACTCTACCCCCAGCATAAAAACAACTGCGTTCATTGCAATACTTAACTTGAGTAGTACTCATATTACGTGAAAACGCGTCTAACATGCTGAAGCCCCGAAGTACAACGTGGTGTAGACATGATCTATCGTCGGCCAGCCCGTGCAACTCGATGAGGAACATTGCACACTCGCTCGGGCTGGGGACGAACATTTATACGCGAAAACGCGGCTCGGGAAGGTTAAGGAGACGGCGGGAATAGCGGAGAGGCATATGGAAGGTGCCAGAGTGTGCGAGGCTGAACTCGTTGCCAGCGCTCGGCCGCGTCAGGAGCGCCACACGCCTCTCTTCAGTATAGCTCGGCGCTTGGAAGCGTTCAGACGTGCATCACCCGGGGGGGGGGGGGTCGAAGAAAGACGAAGTACCTTTTTCTGCAGCAAAAATACTGCCTCTTCAAACAAAATAACAGTTTATTTAACTGGGGTCTGGGCTGCAAAATACAGACGTGGCAAATAACCAAGTAGACTTCCTAACCAAGTTCATTAACGTAATGTAGTTCTGTAAACACACCAACCCCATAATAGCAGCATTTAATAGTACTCCAGAAAATTGTCGGCATCACACATTTCACCAGCTGGCGGGACGAAAAAAATAAATCGTTCAGGCAGGACAGTTTTTTGGCAGGAAAGGAGGACTCACATAAAATTGCTTGAGTTTGCTAATTGACACGCGTGTCAGACTTGAAGCAGGGCTTCATACTGAAGAACTAGAAATTATAATTTGTTATAATTAATGATTTTGGTTTGATTCCTTGCAATAATTTTAGAAAAATCTAAATACAAAAAGAAAAACTGATGAAAACAATGTTTATTATCTCGTTGAAAAATACCCTAATTCAGTTTAACTGATACTTTCTGTCTGTGCTAAGGTTTCAATTTATTAAATTTGTTCGATGAATAACGTCATTCTTACTTATATGGATGATTCAAGACAAAGAAAGATATTCAGATCTGAAGCCTTAATCCGAAGAATGATCTGAAACGGGTCCATAACTCATAATATGAATCTCCCAACTACTTTCTGCATAATCTTTAAATTCAAATGAGTCCAAAAAGATCTCACATCATTATACATAGCACTCTTCCTGTAATAAATAATACCCGGAAAATATAAAATAATTTCGTTAAGTTTACAAAATTTTAGAATTTCTGTTCTTAGAAAATTATTTGTAGTGAAAAAACAAATGTTTCCCAGTAACAACAAACTATAAAAATTTTGTTTAAAATTTTTATGTCTGTGGATACTTAAATAATCGGCAGTCAAGTAGAAACATTTGCATATTACTTAAAACAGTTTTAATTTTTCCTTAAACGTTGTGAATTCAACTTGCTCACCATTACATCTAACAAATTCTGCGCGTTAAAGAATCTACCAATAGAGTAAGCAGAATAGATAAGTTTTCCATAATCTTCGTAGTTAACTACATTTATATATCTGACAGGCATTAAAATTCTACTTCTTGAATTCATTAGCCGATTATGGGGCTTCCAAGCTACATTATATTGTTACGTGGTAGGACGCCTGACGGTCGTATCTGAGTTCGTGAGGGATGGAGGATTTAATAAAAAATAAAAGGAAATAAATTTTATTTATAAGTCATTCTCTCTGCTATTATTTACAGCATTAAATTATCTGTCTCCCCTTTCGTTCTTTTTATTTAAGAGTGAGAGCAATATTTAATGCCTAGTTCAACTCTAATTAACGGCATTCTTAGTTGTCTTTGTTGGTTACAATCAATTTATTGTTACACTTTATTAACACGTGTTGTTCAGTCTATCTGTTGCCATTATTTATAACGTCTTACAGTCATGCATCTAGTCCAACAGTCCAGCCTGCCAGCCGCGTTATTCACTGCTTGATATTCGCAGTCGCAGACTTCCCTTCCGCTGTTCACTTCTCTTGCCGCTCGTTCTTCCAACTCGCGGAACTCTGTCAGTCATTCACTCATCAACTCCAACTCTAACCCCCGGCCCGAAGGCTTGCCGCAATATTTATAGTGTTGGTCCTACATTCTGGAAGGTTCAACGCACCCCGAGTCGCGCTGAGAGAACGAGGTCAGTAATCTAGAGCATTCTTCAAATAAATGCAGAAATAAATCTAACCAGGGTCAGCAGAATGCGCCGCTACAGAGATTAATTTGTCGGCTCGCTCTCTGTAACTGATGCGCTGCCACCATCGCTCGCGCTGCCGCCGCTATCATATAACGGCTCTCCATTCTCGCTCGCGCGGGATGCGAAGTCAACGTCAGCGACATGTAGCAATATGCACATGAAAAACTTGAAGATATCTGGATCTGACAGTGCGACAAAGCAATTCCCAATTCGCACATTGACTGAGGCGTCCTAAACGAATGCCAAGCCAAGCTACCATTCCGTAATTCTCACAATTTAATATGGCTTATTATGACAATATGTTAATGTCTGAGTGAAAATCTGACTGCCATAGCGTACTAGGTGACTGACGAAAATATATGTGGGAAATAAATACTTTTGACGGAACATAATCCCAGTTGCTAAGAGAGGAAGGACTAGTGAAAGTGCAGCTGAGAAATGCGAATATGTACAGTTACTGTTATATCTGTTCCAAAACTAGAATAATAATAACACTCTCATGTCACTCATTTTTCGAGGTGCTAATGTGCAGCTTCAAGTATGTTACTCTTTTTTCGTGTTGCAGTGGACCTCGCCTTCATTATCCCTATGAGTATTTATCTTAGGTTTTTAAAAGGGTAGCATACCTGGAAGGGAAGGGGAAAGAGAAAGGGGGGGGGGGGGAGACTCATCGCCTAATCTTGGAGAGATGCATATAATAAGTTCCATTATTAGTTTGTCGAATTCAAAAAGAAGTGGGGGAAGATTTCATGTAAACATGGTAAAAAAATTACCATTATCAAAATTCTGAAATGACTTTTCAGGATGAAAAAAAAATTCCATCAAAGAGAAAAGAAAACTTCTGCTTGCATATTTTTTTTAATGGTAAGCTGTTAACACGCAGTCTGCTCTTGTTAAAACGAATTAGAGAATTGTTGGGAAACCAAAGATAAACAAACGTGTACATCATATAATGTTGACATTTCTGCTAACAAATCGCCAGTTGGGGACACGACCAGAGGACTGAAAACGAATCAACTTCGTGTTTAGTGCGTGAGGTGAACCTGCCAAGGTGCATCGCGTGGGCACTGCAGGACTTCCGACAGGCAAGACAGTTGGTTGTCTCGCAAGGCTGTTTCTCCCCCCCCCCCCCCCCCCGGCCCAAGCTCTTCTTCTGGAGACGACCAGAAGGTGTTAGCCAGACACCTTATCAGCCCTCTTCCCCTTCCCAGACTCCCAGTCCTATCTGTTGGCAGAGGCGCCAAATGGCTGGCAGGCGCCACTACATAAACATGCCGCCTCACTCTTTGTGTCTGCCGCTTGACGCACATCTTCCTTATTTCGCCCCCTGGTATTTCCCCCCTCTCGCACTCTCTCTCTCTCTCTTTAAAGTGTTCATGGGGCAGGTGCTGGCCTTTCGCGTATGTTAGGGCCTCCCTAGTTGTCATGAAATTATATAATATCTCAATGTAAGTATTTTTATTCAGAACAAATGAAAATCGATATTTCGTTGCACATTTGTAACTTACGTTACAGCACCATAAATATGGTCGTTGAAAACTGTCAAATTCAGCAAAAAGTAAAAATCTGCTGTAAGAAGCTTTCTGTTTAGTTTGTATTGTAAATGAGTTTTTAACATCCCCCGTTTTTATGCTTCAAAGCTTAGCCGGGGACGGCTTACAGACTGACCTATCTTAAAGTAACACCCATACCTTACCCAGGATTCTAACCCAGAGCCTTCCTCGTTCCAGATCGGTGGCGCACCAGTCGACTGCGCCATGGGAGGTCGACTCTCTCTCTCTCTCTCTGTTTACGATTTACAATAAGTGTTCTTTTGTAAAACAGTGTTTTAAAATTCGGTGACAGAGCTGTACATTTCCTGAACAGATTGCTGCTTGAAACCCCTATAGTCGCCGCTAAAAATTCTGAGAAAACGGAACACACGAGAATTTTGTTTATACTAGTTTCCATCGCCATCGCGGGGCCACGGCGGCTGAGCGGTTAGCCTGCTCGCTTCCCACGAATGTGAACCGAGTTCAATCCCCGGTCGGGTCACTCCAGATTTTCGCATGTGGGAATCGTGCCGGACGATGCCGTTGGTCGGCAGGTTTTTTTCTTGGGGATCTCCCGTTTCCCCCGCCCTTTCATTCCGGCGTCGCTCTCATCGACTCTCAAGACCTCGCTGTTAAGAGCCGCCCAAATATTTTCACTCACTCACTCACTCACTCCATCGCCGTCGCAATGCTTCTTCACGGCCGGAAGTGATCTTCATGCGTATTTCAATTGCTAGGAGAATGGGGCGCCTTAACCTTCAAACAAGGTGGTGATATAGATATGAATTTCCTTTCGTGTCTAGTAAAACAACGTATACATAAATTCGACCGACTGTATAACAAATTAATATCACATTTTATTTGCTGTTCTTCTTCTTATTGCTGACATAAAACGCCTGATGAAAATCTTCTTATTGTGATAAATGTTTTTGCATTAATCGTGGTAAAGTGAAAAAATACTGTGATTATCTTGAAAAAAAAAAACACACCACGAAAAAACGAAAACCAACATTTTATATAAGTTTCACATTTAGTTGAGCGTTGCTACAGGTAATTCTGTCGTTGGCTTGAGTCACCTAGCATGTGTGTTTACATACGTCGCGTTCCTGAATATCTGTTACAAACTTGGTGAGATTATTCTGATGCAGAATGAGACGGGAATCACAAAACGTTTTAACTTGAAGTACCTAAGGAGAGAGGTATGTGCTGCTAAAGCAAGAGGGTTTATAATGAATATATATACATATATATATAACACTCTCCTAAAGGGTAATAATCGGAAATATTAATAAATAATAATCATATATTAATACACGAGAGTAAACAAGACATTAGTGGATGATCTTTAGTTGATAACATATGTTAAACCTAAAAATGTTTGGTTCATAACATATTCCGCTCCATAGATCAAATCGGGATTACCAGATTATGATCGTAAAAAAAGTTACTTCTAGCTTTTCTCCGATTTTGATGCTGTAAGTCAACGTATACACATGAATAAATAAGGTCGGGTCACCTTAGTAAAACACATTCAGCCAGCCGTACTGAAGGAATAATTGAGATAATTTTCAGACCGCGCAGCGGCGCTTTTGCATGGGATGGCAGCACATCTGCCCATGGCTAATACGTAGATGTGTGACAGCGTATTGCGAGGACGATAGCAAAGGTACACTTATCACGTTTGTTACAAATCGTATTTACAAATATCTTTGTACATTTCATATAACACACACTGCTAAGACACATTTTCACTTGTATGAATAACGTCTATTGATAATAATAGTATAGGCCGTTCACGGAAAAATGAGCACTTTTGAAAGCCCTGCTTAAGATCTACTTGCATCCATGTTGTGTATTTTTCCGCTTTATGTAAAATTAACATGCCATGTGCCTCATCACTTTATTCGTTTATCGGTCAGGAGAAACTGTGAAATTATTGAAAAAGGAAATATTTTTCAAATTTGGTAATTTTTATACTTGGATGCATAAAAAAACCAGAAAGCGAAAGAAATAATTTAATTAATCACAAATGGTTACCTAACGCGTTTTATTCGACGTTAAGATATGAAATTACTTTCCACCCATCCTTACCAACTTTAGTGGGTATATTTCACTCAGTGCACCCGTTAAAATATATGAAGTTAGAAGCAGTGACTTTTTTCTAAGTTTGATTTCAAAAGTGCTCACTTTATCGTGAACAGACTTTAGTAACAACTCGATTGTGAAAGGAATCTCTAACCTACTGTCGCCAGAAACTAACAGGCAGCTCCAGCACTGTAGGTAAGCTTATGAATGCATGCTACATGTTGTTTAGAGGGAGTATTAAAACTCTCATCCACCATCGCTTGTGCAGTGGACACAGCAGCGTATTACAGACGCATGTATTATGTATTGCCTACGAGCCAGCCACTGCATCGCTGCTGCTGAATGTTTTGTGTACGTTTTACACAAAATCGGTGGGTCCAGGGCAATCGCAACAAGAGGATCAGTTTTGTTAATTATGTCATACTATTACCTTGACCAGCATCAAATGTTCATATTTCCTGAAGCTAAAGATATTCAACGCAGTAATATAGTGGTCACTCCTGTTATATTCATTACGGTGGAAAGGATTAATTAATGTTTTCTCTTAGATTAAAGATTCTGATAACATAAAACAACGTTCTGAAAACAGTTTATAATTTTCGCTTCATTCCCAATATTTTGCTAAAGTACATTTTAAAATCTCGGCATTCAAGTGCTCCTATCTCCCTTAATACTCAGTTCAGGTAGAACGTGTCCTATATATTTGTTAAGTGATTTTGCATACGAAGTTTGTCGGTGGAGTTCCACCTTATCCCGTCACATACATAGGCTATACTTACACCAATAACCCAGTACAATGAATACCATGACCCGGGAACATTTTTCGCGCGGAGGGATACACGTGACGCGGTGTCAGCATGGTATATATTTGGCAGGTCCCCAATCCCACTGTACGAAGTTTCTGTGGTGTCAGAATGGGGAAAAAAAACAGCCAATCTATCCAAGTTTGACAGACGCCAGATTGTGATGGCACGGTACCTAGTAGGTACCAGCATATCTGAAACGGATATATATATATATATATATATATATATATATATATATATATATATATATATATATATATATATATATATATATTATATACACACACACACACCCACACACACACACACACACACACACACACAGGATGAGGCACATAAGGCAGACCACATGAATAACACTGCCACTTTCAGGAATAATATGTTTCAGACAAAAGTTGCTTGAGTCGAAGGAGCTGTTAACTTGGTAGTGATAATGTCCCTGCACGTGGAAGGGTAAAGTAGATACAAAGGTCAAGAGTGTTCATCTAAATGGAATGATAATTATTATTTACACCCCTCAACAGTGCGTATGAAGATGTAATAAATATGATGACATTTGCCGATCATTCAAGATCGCTGAAGGGCAATGACGAAGCAACTGCGCTGCCGCATGGAATAATGGGCCGACGTAGCGCCGTCCCGTAGCGACTTTAGCCGTACTGTAGGTAGCTGGGGTTTGTTTGTACAAACGCCGGCCTCAGACTACGCTTCCTTTGCAACTTTTATTATGGTATCAGGTGTTAGAACTGGTGACCTTGTGCATTGATACATACTGTAAAGCGATTGAGCGGGTGATATCGCACGTCGAATTTCATCTGGACTTATCGTAGAACAAAAATGATAGGTGAGTGTAAAAACTTGGCTGACTTGCAAAATAGTTATGACTCGTGTTTGTAAATTACTCATCGGCTACTATCTTACAAAGAAGATATTAATATGAGTACTGCTATTCGTGACACTCCGTTCATTCCACAATCCATTTCCAAGTACACGCAGTTAAAATAATTTGATGACCCGTCTCTTTCGGTTGTAGAATGTAAATAACCCAAAAAACATGCCGCTAACCTTCCAGAACTTCTCATTTTTCTATGACAGTGGGGAACAAAAACCGGGTGTACGAGAGCTGTACGAAACGTTTACGCATGGTCAGCCCACAGTAAAATAATTAGTAAGACATCCAGAATAAGTTCGTTCGACTCTTTCGGAGAATTTTCGTTTCGGTTAGGTACAAAAAACATCTTCCGTGCAACGGTTTGAGAAAGCGCATATCGATTTAAAAAAATGCAGTTGGAATCAATTTCTTTGTACCCGTAAAGTTTCACGACTATTGATGTTATGGAAAGTTATGGGAATAAAAATGTTGGATTTGGAGATCCCGACAAGGTGCAATACACGAACATATGCGACTCAAAATAAGAAGTGGCGCGTTAGTATTTTTAAAACATCTGCGCGACATATATGCAGATAGCAGATATGGCTAACGAATTTTTAAAAAGATGATTGCAGATTGGGAAGGAAAACATAAAGTTCAGTTTACTTTATGATGATTGTAATGGGCATAGCCTGATTGAAAACACGTCCAATCCGGTGTGAACTACTGACTTCCCTTCCCTCTCCAATTCCTTCTTCAATAACGTTTGTTCCACGCAATACAGAAATTCTATTTTTGACGTGAATACGTCTTTAAATTTGCGACCGTAGTGGGAGGCAATCCAGAAAATCCGATGATAATAAAATCGGGGGACATAGTTTGGCATTACTGCTCCGAATCTGTCGTCTACATTCAAAATTCAATTACGCCACTCGATTGCCAAAGGAGCAAAGAATATGTTACGTTGAGTGAAGTCTGCGATGCATCGCCCGCGCCGCAATTTTTAATTCGTTTCGCCGCGTCTCATAACTTCCGCATAGTATAACTTTTGACTGGGAGAAGCTACGACGCTCGTTTGAGTTTCGACCCACAGCTCTCGTCAAGATCAATCTATTGCGTGTATAAAAACATTTGTGTGGCGTGGTTATGGTGAAATTGAATGAGTCTAATGTAAAGAATTAAGAAAACTTAACACAATTCCGGCCTATAGTCGTCAAAAAGCCAAGTAGAACTACAGAAATCGTATACGATTAGAAAGAGCATCTCAAAAGCAATCCAGTGATACCCATACAACCCCATATGATCGAGTGAAGCGGTGCCGGGAACGTAAAATAAATATCAAGGCGTCCGAGGGCGTAAAAGTAGACGTATTCACGCGAGACAAACGGCCGTGTACCCCAACACAGCAAAAACCAATTTTTCCTCCTTTTCCAATGTTGGGAATAACGATTTTAACAAAACAATAGCGTTATCCGCAATTAAAATGATGGCAAAGAGTCGGGGATATCACAGAGATAATAAATAATAACTCACTCCCACATATAAGATCATTTATAATACAAAAAGTTCTAACGAGCTACCTTAACTCATGCTTCTAATAACAAAATTAAAAATAATTATCATTTTTAACTCGTTTTAGATTTGAAGGGGATTCTACGCTTTTTATCTTTGTCTGTTCCCGAATTATCGTGAAATAAAATTTGCTATTCACTTTTTAACGAGAATTAAGTCAATACAGTATTAAATGAAAACTGACTGGAATAAATTATACCCTGTTTCAGTAAGAAAATAAATACATGTTAGTAAGACAAGCACCAAAACAGAATCTGTCACAATGCAATATAAGGCCAATTTATTCAAATGTCTCTAGGCAAACTTATTGTTACAAGACGCCAGAGGGACGTATCCGAATTCGTGAGGGATGGAAATCTTAATACAGATAAAAGAACAAAACATTACTATTAATTTATTTTCACTGATATTACTTACGCACCAAATTATCTACATCCTGTATTTATTTTTTATTCTCAATGAGCGCAATATTAAATTATATCTTAACTTTAAATAAAATCCTTCTAAATGTCGCTAATTTGGTTGTAGTCACTTAATTCACTCTCATTATTTTCAAATGTTCAGTCTGTTAGTTGCATCATTCTAAAGAATTCACGACAAAGCGAGCACTTTAGAAATGAGTCTAGGAAAAAGTCACTGCCCCTACCTGCATATATTAAAACGGGCGCAATGAGTGACATTCGCCCAGTAAAGTTGCTAACGATAGAAGGGAAAGTAGTTCCATATATTATCATCGAAGAAAAAGTGTAAGGTAACCATTTGTGATAACTTAATTATTTGTCTCGCTTTCTGTGTTTCCTAATGCATCAGAGTGTAAAAATGAGCAGATTTGTACAATATCTACTTTATTAATAATATCACAGTTTCACTTGACCGACGCATGAATGAAGTGAGGAGGCCCATGGCAAAGTTAATTTTACAAAAGCCGGAAGAATACGCAACGTATATAGAAGTATATCCTAAGCAAGGCTTTTCAAAAGTGCTCGTTTTACCGTGAACAGACTATAAACGTCTTACACTCACGCAATCAGTTCAGTAGTCCCGCCCACTAGTCTCACTTTACACTGTACCGATGCTCGCAGTCACAGACTTCACTCCCGCCGGTCACTCTCACCGCCACTTGACGACGCTCTGCTCGCTCTTCGCTTCGTTGTTTTCTTATATCTGTCGCTTAGGTTCACGCTCTCCTCCAAACTCTCGAACTCTTTTTGACGGCGTTTATCAACACATACAGGACGAGATCCTTGTCTCAACTGCTTCCTAAACGTAGGTGTTTAAGTTGGAAAACAGCTAAGAGCCCCCCCCCCCCCCCCCATCAAATGGTTGAAAAAAGGGATTTAGGTTGGTTCCAATGAAAAGGATTGAAAATTTCGTTGCCTTGGGTTTTATATCAAAATATAACCATTTACATATCAATAAACGTTATATAAAAATATAGTTTTCCTACTTATTACATGTAGTACAAAAAAGGTATAAAATATTTATGTTTAAAACGTCCCCCAAAATCTACATTTTTACAAGATTATATCTCTTTCTAGCTATATGCAGGTTACATATAATTATTTTACTTTTAACCATACTTAACTAAAATGGCAGCAAGCCCCCTACCCCCCTTTAAAATTCTGACGGAACAGCAGTCCATGCCCAAATGAAAACCCTGTGCTATCTCCCCGAATCTGGACGAGACACCTGTATTTATATTTTATTTGAAATCACCTAGAACATTACAAGATGATCTTCGCTCTGACGATATCCAGAAGTCCTGGAAGGACACCCTGGTGGTGCGTGACTGGCAGGCTGGCGTCACGCGGTCAGGGTGACGTACGAGGTAGGGGAAGGCAGTCATAGATTTCGTGGGCGGCAACGGCCCCGCGGCGCCCATACTTGCAGACCCGCAGGCCCGCCCAGCGGACGTGAGGCGTGGAGCTCGTCAAACACACCCCCGTCGCAGCGAAGGTAAGCCATCCCAAACGGCTAACATTTTCTCAATTTCGTATGGCCCCGTCGGTTTTACTTTCGTTCTATGTGCAGGGATAGCCGTCACATCTTAAAACCGATCGGCTCGGGCGCCCGTCGCGGCTCACTTAGTCTCGCCGGCACGATTTGGAAGGTTCCCTTGCACCGCGAATCTCGCTGAGAGAGGCAAGGGCGATGAACCAGAACATTATTTCCTTGATAAAGTTGATTCACGGTATTTTCGGCCTTTTCTGAAGCCGTGCTAAAGTTTTCCTTCCAGGATATTCCTCCGACTCGTGTAAACTAAGATTTTAAGGCTCGGCCTCACACGCCATGTTGAATTATTGGTTCTAGCTTTTTTCAGTTGTCTACCGACACTTATTACGAAACTGCTACTATACAATCATGACAATATACGTTACGCTGAAGTACAAACATAAATTCTGAAAATTCATTAAGTAGTCATACCGTATTTTGTTGAGAATTATGAACAGATTAATGCCAAATCTACAATCACCATATCACATGTGGATGAAGTTTTATGACTCAATTTGAAGGGGATTGTCAATTGTGATAATGCTTTAGTAACAAATATTTGGTTATTTCACTGAAAAGGAAGTTATGATATATAAATGGAAAATTCAACATGGCGAGTGAGGCCGAGCCTTAACTAAGTCTGCAAAAATACACCAGAGGGACAATGCACCGGATTCGTACGCACTCTGTTGTAACAGTATTTTGTATAAGAACTATTTCTTACTAGGCGCTACCAACACACATGTTTTCTCACTGTTGTTATTCAAACTATTTATAAGTGAAACAATATAATTTATAGATAAAATATGAATAACATTTCAATTTAACAGAAAAAAAAAACTTTTACGTTAACACAAGCATAAAACGCTTGTGATACACGACATATGAAGGAAACAACCAAGCACGTCATACATAGGGAGATTTTTCAAAGGTTTGATTCAAAAAGGCGGAAGAAACCGTGAATAGACTATAACTGCAGAAAATCAATCCGCTGAAGGTGAGGAGCGGCCGAGTTGCGATAGGTTTATCGCAGCGGCACGCGGCGGCTTGCCTTTGAAAATCGCCGCGGACATCTCACGATATATATCTGTCCTTTCTTCGCACGCGCGGGGAGGGCCAAGGAAAGCGATGCTGAGCAGCGAGCTCAGTAGAATAATGTAATTTATTTCACCTAAAGGCTGTTCGCGATAAAGTGAGCACTTCTGAAATCAACCTTAGAAAAATGTCACTGTCCCTGCCTGCGCATATTTCAACGGGCTCTCTGAGTGACATGCGCCCAGTAAAGTTGGTAATGACGGATTCAAAATAGTTCCATATTTTAAGACGAATAATAAGTGTTGGGTACCCTTTGTGGTAACTTAAATTATTTCTTTCGCTTTTTTTTTTTTTTTTTAATACATCGGAAGTGTAGAACTAACCAGATTTGTAAAAAATTTTACTTTTCTAATAATTTCACAGTTTCACTTGAACGAAGCATGAATACAGTGGTGAGGTCTACGGTAATGTTAATTTTACATAAGGCGGAAGAATACACATGTACATAGAAAAAGATCTCAAGCAGGGCTTTCAAAAGTGCTCATTCTACCGTGAACAACATTTTATTAAGTGTGATGATGTACGAATGAGTGAAGTGATTCGGGCGACTCTTAACATCGAGGTCTTGAGAGCCGAGGAGGGTGAAGCGAGGTTCATGTATTTTTGAAAATGTCAAAAATATACAAACATTTCTTTACATTTAACTTTTTTTCATGTAGGCTCCTATGTGATGTGTTATTTAGTGAATTATATGTGTCAACGCGGTATCCCACGGCAGTGGTTTATTTTGTACATTTTAAAATTTGTACTACTTAGTTTGTATTTGTTATTATGGCTGCCGTAAAAGGGGTATATTTTGGATTTCACATCGTATCATTCAAAAAAATTATAAATTGTAATTTATTTTTTAATTCGAGGAAAATGGCCTTGCACACAATGCACATAAGTAAACCAATGTTTAATATCAATAAAAAATTAATAATTTTCTGTTATCCGCCATAGAAGACCCATTCGACCGCGGCGGCTGCCGCTCGAGTCCTTGCAGGCGGGATGAGTATTGGGCGGGGTTTATCTCGGCAACACACATGCTGGATGTGTCACTCCGCGTGTGTGTTAGTGTGTGTGCGTGTGTGTGTGTGCCGCGGGCGTGCGCAGGCCAGAGTATCGCGTTACACACACAACAGCGGCGGGACAATGGGAGGCCATTACCAGACGCCTGTCATTACCAGATATCTGCCCGCCCGCCCGCCCACACCTCGATATTCATCTCTCACGGCTCATCATCGTTATTGTCCGGCTACACGCACTACGCCCGCCGCGATACCATTATTGTCTCTCTCTTTTTTTTTACCTTCCTTTTCTTTTTAAATATCGTCCCGCCGCTCTTTCTCGGGTGGACAATAAATACACGAGCCCCTCGTAGTTCCGCGACGAGAAATCGTGATGCGTTCAACACACGCCTCCTTAAAAATCGAATGGTTATTACATGGTCTCGGGAAGCATTTCCTGGGAAGTCTGGTTTAATCGGTTCTGTCTTTACTACTTATCGACATACTAGTCATTAAAGACGTCTGTCCATAAGGGCGGGCATGTCCCGTGAACATAACCAAGATATTACACTGATATATTTAATAAGGAAGAAGCTCTTCTCACGGAATGTAACTGTGATTCTTTATTCTGCTATGGATTCTATTACAACAGTTGTTTTAGTTTTAAATGCTTTATCCTAACCAATTATGACTTTCTAAATCAGACTATAATAGTATGTGAAAAACTTTTGTTTTGATTTAAGAGTGGGATGGACCCCCCCATTTTCTGTGAAATAGTTGTTTGCGCTAATCCGTGTCTCTCAGTAAATAAATGTTCTGCAAATAAAAAATTTTGTCAGGGGAAAAAAAAAAAAAAAAAAAAAAACAATTATCTTGCTCCTATTTTTTTTACTTTTGTTGTATTGAGTGTGTTCTTGTAGAAAAAAAATTGTGACAATTGTTAAATATCGCATTTTTAAAGCTTGCCTATGCAGTTACCTTAAGCGGCAAGAGAAAAGTACAAAGATACGGGCTTAGTTTAATCTGTGGTCTTTCATCGCGTGTAATAAAACCCCACTGTTACAGACCTAATTTGCACAGTGCAGCGTCACGACGGAAACACTGCACGCCTTGCGCGTAGGAGCGATGAGGCACTAGGCGTGCGTGTTAGTATAGCTCGTGTGGCTCCCTCGCTTCTTGACCTTGGACGCGGGGTTCCCACGGGGGTCCAGCCCACTCTTAAACTAACCTGCAGAAATATGTGATTCAGTAATATGAATTTCCGTGGTCAATCTTAGTAATAATCTGATTTTATTAGGGCGAGGTGTCAACTAGATGGCAAAGCTGGTTCTCTGGCATGATGTAGGCCTACATAAACACTAACGGCAATTCAATAGTTCCAAATGCGTTGTTTTGGCTCGTAACTGTACCTTGGAGAATATTCATTTCTGCAGTCGCACAGAGGAAATATATGTTAGCATTCAGTAGAACGTCGGTTCAGTACAAGCCAACTACACTTAGAATTTTTTGTTGTTGTTGTTTTCTAACTTTAGACAAAAACTGTGGCACAGTATCAGATCAGGAGCGGTTTACGATCATGGCGGTCTACTGATGCCAGTAATTGTGGTAGATGCGAGTGTAAGGGATAAAACACATGTAAGGCAATAATAATAGTGTATGCAGGATGCCTCTACCTGTCGTCCTTGAAGGTTGATATGTAAAAAGATACAATAATGGAGCAATGATGTAAGACAAGGGTAGAGGAAATAAGGGTACCTCGAGATACGAGTGACGAGCGCTGGATTCAAATCCTGAGCCAACTATAGAGTGCGTGAGTGAAAATATTTGTGCGTTTCTTAACATCGAGGTCTTTAGAGCCGATGATGGTGAAGCGAGGTGAGAATGGATCAGTAGCGGATTGCACGGACGGGGGAAACGGGAGATTCCTGAGAAAGCCCGCCGAACAGCGGCATCGTCAGGCCACGATTCCCACATGCGAAAATACCCGGGGCGATCCCGCCGGTAATCGAGCCCGATTCGCCTTGGTGAGAGGTAAGTAGTCTAGCCACTACACCACCGCCACCCCCGTAAACCATGAAACCAGCTGGACTGTTTGTACCATTTTCAGGTGCATAAATAGATATGGTTTAGTTGGTAAAATACACTGCGTGCCATTATAATTGCGACACCAAGAAAAACGCCCTGGGGAGAATGCGTACACCAGCGTAGGACAATGACGTGATTAGTTGTTCAGCCTAGTTGTGCAGCCCGTGAGCTAATGGCGACACTGAGAAGAGCTCTAGGGCTTTAAGTGGAGGTCGGGAAGCAACTAAAAGGCAGTTGCATTGTGTTTCTCCGCCGTTCGTGTGCACAGAAGAAGCAAGCACGCCCCGTAGAATAACACGGCAACCATACCAACTGGTTTTCAACTTTGGACGCGGGAGAATCGTGGGCCTATCGGCATCGTGGATTATCTTACCACGAAATTCGTTCTCGCGTTGGAAGAAATGCAGCCAACGGGAAGCGGACGTGTGATAAGGTAGATGAGGAGGGACGGGCTGAGCGACCCGTGGAAGAAAGTCGAAGGGCACCGTCGCACGAACGAGCGCGAGTACAGACGTCTGACCCCGCATGGCGATACCGTACACACACTGCAAACACCTTCGCTCAGGAGTTCAGGCACGTCGCACATCAATCTGTGTTCACACGCACGGTGCGTCGCCGTCTGCGGCGTCAGTTCGTGTTGTCCAGACGCCCATCACTGCGGCTGCCACCGACTGCCCACCACTGGCGCCAACGGCTGCAGTGGCGCGTGGAAGAGTTTTGCGTTTTGCCTAATGGCGTATTGAATAAAATGTTACTTTCTTGGGAGCTGCGTTATCACTAACAGCGTTTTGCCTAAAGACGTTTTGCCTAGGGCGTTTTGCCTAACATTGCCCTGGCGTGGAACATCGGGCCTGGAGGGACGAATGGCATGCCATCATCTTCTCCGGCGAATCCTGCTTCTGCCTGCGGCAACACGATAGTCTCATACGTGTCAGGTGGCACCGTTTCGCAAGTTAAGTCCTGAATTATGTACTATCATACCTGCCCAGCACCTACACTCTAAATAAAAATATCTGGTAAACTTTCTAACCTAAACTGAATTGGAAGTTTTTAACCCATATATCGTACGCAAACAATACTACACATCTATTTACAAATATTGAATGTTTAGCGTCGCTACTACACAAAGGTGTGGAGTTTACTACGCATGCGAATGAGCTTACTGAGCGAAATACTTACTGAGCGAATGTAGGGACGCCATCATGATTGTGTGGGAAATAACTTTACCCATTGCGCTTTCTCATTCTACTCATATACATGTAGTAAATTTGCGAATAATTTCTTAGGGTGTAGAATTATTATAATTTTTTCCCATGTAAATGATACTGCCGTAACTGAGCAAAATTGTGTACTCTTGCGATTTTAAAAATGTTATCTGCAGTTCTGACAGATTAAGTTCAGGTAGACAGACTTTCGTTTTCTACGCATTATACCAACACTGACTCACCCTCCACTAATACACCCTTCAAAGTCACGTGGTTAATAATGACGAACATGTTTGTTTACGTCTGAGGCCTTGTCCGAAATGACATGTTTTGTTGACAAAATGATCACATGACCCGATTTTGTATGCAAAAATGGTGACGTATTTGGTAATTTGGTATTTCGTATTTTGTATCTAGTGGATGATAGCAAAAAAATTATAAAATCATTGCCATGTTGGTTTTGGCGTTCAAAACACATACGCGAAGGCGTAATTAAAACATTTTTTTTTTTTTTAACAAAACTGTTCAAAATACACCACGCATGTTTTAAAAAGCAAGTAAGTGTTGTGCAATATTTATGTATTTCGCAACGAAATTTTTTTAAATTCGTTATTGCATAATTTCTTATTATCTTATTTATTAACATATTCGTAGAATTCCAGTATTGATTAAATATTACGTCAATTTTAAGCATTAAATTTAGATTTTAAAATATTTTCACAGTTAACGTAAAAATTCGTTGCCGGGATTGCTAAACAAGTGTCGACAACGTCCGAACAGAAACTCACGAAATGACCAATTACAAAATAACGAATTTGTAATATCGGACATGGTCTGAATCTTCAACAGAGCCACGCTTGTATACAAATAAAACACTTTTACTAACTCAGGATATACTCTAATTGCATTAAAACTGAGCCAGAGGAACTGAAATAACAACTGAAAGCACTTACTTACGTTCAGTGTTCTAACCTCAAATACTATCCACGTCTGTTTTGATAGTGATATAGGCAGTAAATCAGCCAAGTATTGGAACACGGATAGTGGTTACTGTGCAGCTTTCATACGCACTTCATCCCAGGTTCCCGTTACGGTAGTTTGACCCGAGCGGGAATGTGGTGTTGTAGCGGTTAGACTACTAGCCTCTCACATAGGCGAACCTGGTTTGATTCCCGATATGGTCGCTCTCGGATTTTTGCATGCGGGAATCATCCGGACGATGGCGCTCGTGGGCGGGTTTTCTCGGAGGTCTCCCGCTTCCCCGACCCCTTCATTCCGGCGCTACTCCATACCCCCTTCATCAAGAGCCGCCTAAATCTCTTCACTCGCAGAGTTATACCCGACAGTGAGTGAAGAGATTTGGGTGGCTCTTAACAGCGAGGTCTTCAGCCGACGAGGGTGATCTAGGTGAGTATGGAGCAGCGCCGGAATGAAAAGGTGGGGAAACGGGAGATCCCCGAGAAAACCTGCCGACCAACGGCATCGTCCAGCACGATCCCCACAAGCGAAAATCCGAGAGTGACCGGGCTGGGGATTGAACCCGGTGGGTGCCTAGGTGGGAGGCGAGCAAGCTAACCGCTCAGCCACCGCGGCGCCTTCTACCCGAGAATAGACTTTTTTTTTGCCGTTCGCAAGCCCCTGGGCCGGGAGTAAGGCGCGTGTGTTGCAGAGCGAGTACCTGGTGATAAGTTCGTGATTAACTGACCCGCACTAGTTACATCCGTTGGGGAGTGAAAGGCAATGGTCAATGCGGGCGCCGTGTAAGTACTTAGCCGTCGAGCAGGGCTCCCCAGGGAATTATTAGAGCACGTCTCCTGTTTCCCGGAAACAAACCGTGTCGTGTACCACAGCGATGAATAAAAGATGTGATCCGTCTTCTCGAAAGAAAAAAAAAATGTATCTTCTTGTGAACAAGCAAGCGTTGAGTTTGTGTCTCGTCTTACGGGCTGAACGTTTCTTACTACTGGTCGGTTATGGCAGGAGGAGAAGGGCGGAAGGGTTCAAGCTGAGAGGTCTTGACCGCCGGTGAGGATGAAATGAGGTGAGGATGGAACTGCGGCGGAATGCAATGGTGAGGAAACTTCCGCCCACGTTTCTTCCATGTGGCTCCGCCAGGAATCGAGCCCGGGTCGCGTGGGTGGGAAATGGAGTTGCTAAGCGTCCCATATTGTACGAAGGGATTTCCCTTATCCTGGGGCTGAAAGAATTGTCCGGTAAGGACATAAGACGAGACGTCATGCTGTATACCCGGTATCTCAGACTTCTTCGAAAATAAACTAAACATTAATAAGCACACTGTCTGTAATTTACCGCATTTACTCTGAAGCTCTAACACAATAACTGCAGATGATTACAGCTGACGCCGACATGTGGCGTTGGTTAATGAAGTTCTTGCCGAAATACGTACCGTATCTTTTCATCTAATGTGTGTCACACTGAATTATGACAACAGTTGCAACTAATATTTTGTTGCTGTTTTTTCTTCTCAGAAAAAGTAGACCAATATATAACAATACATTTTGCACTTTCCAGTAAGTTTTTAAAACTTTAATTTTTTAAACAATTTAAAAAATAATAATTTTATCGAGGTTAGATGTCCTGGTTGGCGGGTTTACTCGGGAATCTCCTGTTTCCTCCACCCTTGCATTCCGGTGTTGCTCCATTCTCACCTCATATCACCCTCATCGGCTGTAAAATTCTCTTTGTTAAAAGCCGTCCAAATCTCTCAACTCAACTCAACTCAACCTAAACCATCCACTAATGTCTGTTATTACTGGCGTCACGCTGTCTCGGACTGCAAGTGACAGTCAGTGCTCTTCAACAGTATCGAACTGAAGTTGACGTTACTGAAATTACTAGCCAGCGAAATATATATTGGAAATCTGCGTCAGCAGTCCCGAGTGTAAAACAATGAATAATTATCAAAACAATAGAACTGAAAAAATGTATGTGTTTCCGCGCTAAAGATGCATTCAATGTGAAATAAGTCGACAGTGAATTACCTTATCTTTCCGAGGACATGCATTTCTAAAGAATAGATGAGATGAAGCTGATTTATTATTTTATTTTGAACTTCGTCCCTTTATTAACTAAGTTTTTTTTGTAATAAAAAATAACGCTTTAAAAATGGAACCAAACAAATATTTTTTTAAAGTTATGTTTCAAATTACACAAAACAGGATAAAAAAGAAATCCATAAACAGACTAAGAACTAGAATTCAATTCTAGACATTAAGAATTATTGTTTCTGTGATTTTAATTAATTAATTCCGTATATTTACATAATAAAACCACTTATTCCTGCGATTTCGACAAAAGAGAGGAATAAAAGGAAATGCGACCTAGATTTCGAAGTACGTATGAACTTTTACGCTATAGGATTGCTAGTTTTAAGAGACCAAGACGTATTTCACAAATATCTGCAATAATTGCTGGAGGTCCGGCTCGGCAGGTAAACAAGATCAGGGTTACCGGAGACCTTGAAATGCCGCACCTCGGAGTCTCTTCAGCCGCGTCTGCCTGCTGCGCACACCTGCACAGCTCACTTCTTCATGCGGTGTGGGAAATAATACCTTCGTTGGTATTCCTGCCGCGGCTTTGCTGAAGCCAGGCCTAATTATTTTCTCCCGCTGCAGCAGCGGTGACGGAAAAAATTAATAGTCCAATTCGCCAGCGAGCGAAACAATACAGACGAAGTTCAATTACGCGTTACAATCGCATCTTGCAGCAAGGTAAAAACAATTCAAGAAACTTGTCCACTTTTTAAACCCCAGCTGTTAAGAAATCAATCCAAACTTTGCTTTGTGTGAATTGTGTAATTTTTCTTTCGACTACTGACAGGAAGTTTCAATATAAGGTAGTGTTTTTGTACTGACCCTTAAAGGTTCCGCCAGCCTGCATCTACACTAGTGTTTGTAAAAATTGCAACGCCCAGAAAGTATGGCTCGAATGAATTCAAACCCGGAGTATGTGTAGAACACAGTACCAGCGATAAATAATTACGATCGCAGAGAGTTGGCGTACACGTAGGACCAGCAGCGCCCTATCCTGTGTGACCGGAAAGGTCAGTGTTACGCCAATCTCAGTCAGCGAAGAGCCATTAAACGAAGTGAAAGCACGTGCCAGTGTGCCTCGTCGACGTCAAAGAGCGCCATATCAGCATGTGGGTTCGAACTGGGTAGAATGATCGGTCTCTGGGGAACGGGTTTGTCATACCGCGACATTTCGGCTCGTACAGGGAATGCTACTACGGCAGTTATGCGTGTGTGGCACCAGTGGATAGAAGAGGGTCGGCCGCAGCGAAGAGCGGGTACTGAACCACACAATATGAGCACAGCACGGGATGACCGCCATCTTGTCCGCATGGGCGTAACGGACCGTACAGCCTCGTCCACAGTGTTGGTTCGACACTGGAGCACTACAACGGCTGTGGACCTGTCTGCTGCGGTCTGGACTGGTGGCACGTATGCCATTGCGTCGGCTTCCATTTTCCAGAAACCACAAACGCCTCATACTGCGATGGGCACGTGAATGCCATCGCTGGCGTGCTGATTGGCACAATGTAATGTTTTCGGACAAGTCACGCTTTAACCTGTTCTGCAGTGATGGCTGCATACGCGTTAGATGCTACCGTGGTGACCGCAATCTGGCAGTTTACATTGTGGAGCGGCACAGCGGACAAACACCAAGTGTGATGGTGTAGGGTGCCATTGGATATAAAATGCGATCGCGACTCCTGCGTATTGAGGGCATTCTGAACAGCAACCGCTACATCAGGGAGGTTTTAGACCCCGAGGCACTAACCCTCCTTCAGGCAACTTCACATGCCATATTTCAGCAGGACAATGCCCAGCCACATGTGGCGAGAAATGTGCAAGCCTTCTTCAATGAACGACGGGCACCAATGCTTCCCTGGCCTGCACGTTCGCCTGACATGTCGCCTATCGAACATGTCTGGAATATGGTTGATTGGCGACTTGTTTGTCACGGACCTCCAGCAACCACTGTTGATGATTTGTGGACCCGCATACAAATTGCGTGGAGGGAGATTCCCCATGAACATATCCAGGTCCTCTTTTTATTATATGCCACGAGGTTTAGAGGCTTCACAAGACACAATACTGGAGTCTCAAGGACAGAGATGATGTACAGTTTTGTAATCCTAATCAAATGTGTATTGCCATGTACCTAATCTGTGGTATAATGTTAATTTCAGAAACATATATCTTTCTTGGTGTTGCTTTTTTCACAAACGTTAATGTATTTTGCGCGATCGAGTGAGTGAGCGAGTGAAGAGAGTTGAGCGTCTCTTAAGAGGACTATGTACTGAAACGTTTTCCGTGTAATAGTTGTTTTCGCGAAAACTCCTATCTTGGCAAATAAAAGTGCTGGAAAGACAACTTTTTGCCAGAAAGTATAAAAAAAACTATTGTCTATATCACTATCTTTTTACTTTTATCATGTTAAGTGTATTAATGGAGTAAATATCGTGAAAATGGTTAAATTTCCCTTTTTTAAAGCTTGTCCATGCAGTTTCCTTAAACGGTGTACTTTCATAGCGTGTAATAATAAAACCTCTGTGTTACACATCTAATTTTCCCAGTAAAGCGTTGCGACGGCAACACTGCACGCCTTGCGCGTAGGAGTGATGAGGTGCTAGAAGTGCGTGTTAGTGTCGCCCGTAACGCTCCCTCGCTTCTTAATCTTGAACACGCAGCTATAGTCCTTTTAACATCGAGGTCTTCAGAGCCGATGAGGGTGAAGCGAGGTGGGTATGGAGTAGCTCCGGAATACAAGGACCGCGGGGGAAATGGGAGATGCCTGAGAAAACCCGCCGACCAGCGGCATCGTCCGGCACGATTCCCGCATGCGTAGTCTAACCACTACACCACCGCTGCTCCGGGAAGTACGTGAGCTCTAAGGTCGACTCTTGCTCACTGAACACCTGCCTCGTTGTTTCTGCGCGCAATGCGCTGATCAGGCGAGCAGTCTCTCCGTCGATGACTGTTCTGAACGTGACTTTAAGTGGTGATTCTTTACTTTTATAGCTTGCTAATAGAGTCAAAAATATGATGCGCGTTTACATAAATTTTTAAAAATTTTCTATATAGAAAATCGTGCAGCTAATATTGGTTTTAAAATCACAATTTTCAGCAATTTTTGCGGCAGAAATTTCTTGGAGTTGAAATTGCAAGAAACGTTACTTAAATCATTTTCGTGTTGATAGACACCAGGGCAAAATACCCAACCGTTTTTTAATCGCGGGTTTTCTACCAAACTTGTGAAATGCGCGTTATGCGCCAGTCAGGCGGAGCCCCTAATGGAAAGACATGTTAATTTCTCGTGCCTCATTTTTAATGAACTAAAAAACATACATTTCTGCAGACCAATAGCCTTTCTGAAATTGAAGTAAGTAGTGCTATTCAGTAACAGAAACCACGGAGCCTATATGTACAAGCATTAGTATTCCTCTTGCTTATCGTTTGGGAATCGAAGGTTCTATCCCGGCTGGCTACAATGAGGATTGTTTAATCGAAGTGGTTATATTCTAATTGAATGATTGCTGAAGTGTACACATTCCTCTTAAGAACCCAAAGAATGTGTAACGAGGTCAGAATCTGAGCTACACGTATGTTGATAAGACACTCTCGGAAACTTGAGAAGTACACGCGCACTGTCGTGGCGCCCAATACAGAACACCTGTTTTATGTCACATCTCAACAAAACAAAAAGGCAGTGAAAATGAAAACAGCATTTTATAAGTTGACATATTTTTATGAACACTTTGGTCTAAAACAAGTCAAAAATGAACTCAATTTAGTGAATAAATTGCATAAAATTGATTTTTAATCGATAAAACTAATTAATATCAAATTACTTTTTTTTGTGTAGTTCAACCAATTACTTCCAGCCCTTAACAAATAACATTTTAATTTCTGCACTTCATTCCTCTATAGCGGACAAAATATTGGCCATTCCCTGTTAAATAACTAAAACTAATAAATTTTAACATTTATAAAATATGCCTCGAAATACGTTAAATGTGTTAGTAAATCCAATGGCGTGCAAGGTTCTATTGATTTTAAATTCCTCATGCAAGAAATTTATCATTGGGCTGAGCTGCAGATCGCAAATTTCTTGGCTCCTCTTTGTGAATATCAACAGGCTACAGTCACAATCAGTCATCGATGTGTCTCTTTCTCCTTCTTCTCTAGCACACACTTTGTTCCTCAAGCAAAAATATATGTGTTTCATCACTCGCCCGGCAATGTGTGCAGCACCTTAGTAATAACTGTATACATAAAAAAGCGAGATAACAAACCTAAATTTAATTCATGTTACAAAGATAGCAAAGTCTGATCGCTTAAGCAAATGTAAACAATGTGTCATCATAGGGCTCATAACACACGTATTCGCAAACATTAGTAACTTAAGAGGGTGATAAAGGGAATCATTTACAGTTGTTTTAGAGGTCAATGCGACAGCAAATAGAAGTCAAACAAGTTTATACCGAAGAATGAGATTTGTACATGCCATTAAGGAAAGCAAAATTTAGGAATTCCCGTTTTAAAATTTTCGTTATAATTCTTATTAATATACAAATTTAAATGATAAAAAGGGCTATATTTGAGCAAATTTCACAAGTTGCAGAAAATAAAGTAATCGGAATATCGAAAACGTAAAAACTAAAACAGTTATGTGTCACCTTCGTTCATAGTAGATGGGTTACAGAAATAATTATTTTTACACAACAGCGATTTATATGCATACGCGTAATACACTGAAACATAATGTTGTGAGTCGAAAATATCCCACCTCACTTTTATCCTATCCCTTCAGCTCGAAACGAGTGGAGTAGATAATGCGAATGGAGTAAGAAAATACTGGCTATTTGAGGGGTCATGTTTCCTGCTGTGTACCTTCGCGATCGTTCATGGCATTGGTGACAGTTCGAGTGGGGAGGAGGGGGCGGATAGGAAGGTCCTGTTCCTCAGGGGGAGAGCAGGTGAGTTGACAAACGCAAATCCCCCCCCCCCCCCCAACATGCGCGTCTTGCAAATGCCATTTCGTATTTCAAAGAAGTGTGGGAACAAATAAACTGCAGGTATCAAACGTGCAGTGTATTTGTTCCCACACCTCAACGAACTTCTAAATTACGTAAGAGCAGTTTTTTGACATGTAATAAAACTATAAATATGAAAAACAGCATATCCTATTGTAAGAATCTTTACAGTGCCTGATATACGTAACTATAGCAAAACCTTCGCTCAGTTATTGAGTACATGCATGTTTGAAACATTTCGAACAATTGTTAAAAGTGAACGACCTGAGGCAGGCTGAATGTGTACATTTGTGTATTATTGCGTCGCAAAAAAATTAACAGCAATAAATTATTTAGAAATTTATTTCCTTAAATTGTGACAACTTACGTTAAAATATTATTTACAACTGGAAGTATTTTTTAAGTTGAGTTGAGATGTTTGGACGGCTCGTAAAAATGTATTGTCTTGCGATCCGATGAAGGATGGCATGAGGTGAGCAGCGCCTGGAATGAAGGGTGGGAAAACGGGAGAACCCCGAGAAAAGTGGGGCTACGGTGGTCGAGTGGCTAGAGCACTCGCCTCCCATCAAGGCGATCCGGGTTCGATTCCTGGCAGGGTCGCTCCACGGATTTTCGCATGTGGGAATCTTGCCGGGACAATGCTGCATGTCAGCGAGTTTTCTCGGAGGTCTTCCGTTTCCCCACCCTCCATTCCTGGCGCTGCTCCATATCCACATCATTCACCCCTCATCGGCTCTTAAGACCATAGAGAACCAAACAAACCTCTCGACTCAACCTGAGAAAAGCCACTAAACAATGGCATCGTCCAGATACGATTCCCACATGCGCAAATCCGGGTGACACCACCGAAGTATTTTTAAGAAACATATATTTTAATACTGTGGATAGCGTATTAGATTCTGCCATTCATGTTCTGCTTAGGTTTGTGAGAATATGTACAAAAATTATCTGAATTTCGAATTAAAAAATACATGTCATAACGTCTTTCTAGTTTATGGCTCAAACAATCCGGACATCTATAAAACGTATCTTGACAAGATACGAATAATTTTTGTAAGCAATTAAATGAAATTTTGGAGACAATATCTGTTTTAATTTATTTATTTTTGTTAAATGTAGCGTTTCATGTGAGCGGGAATTTAAACTGCATGCTGAAGCAAAATTTCATAGACTTCTGGCACAAGAGTGTTCTCATTCCCATAGATCCGTGAATAAAAAAATTCTCTTACTTATGTGGTGGTAATAGTGGTTTAAAAAATTCATACGTACAAAAAGTAATGTTTAAAATTGTAGTTGCCAAAATAATTATTTTAAAAGCTGTATACTTTTTCATTGTAAGAAATAGAATAGCTTGTCCAGTTTACTGTTATTTTATAAACACGGACTTTGAAATGGTAGTATTTTCTGTACAAAATCTGCGATATCAGTAATGGATTCATGCAGAGAATCAATCCTCTGAGTAATTTTTTTTTTCGCCAATGTTAAGTAGGCCTATAGAACTCTCTCTCTCTCTCCAGAGATTTCACAGTACACATAACTACCACTCTATGATAACTAGATGCATATAAATAAAACTATTGCGTACTGCAGATTGTTTTCTTGTGTGGTATTTTAACGTACATTACGTGCAATAGCTACATTTGCAGTCCTTAGCAAATCTTATATTTGTATGTCAAACTGAAGTCCTCAAGCGGGAAATCCGGGGAAGTTTAGTATCTATCCTGGGATGGATTATACGAGGACACCTTACTGATAATATAAGTTGCTGCAGTTCGTGAATATGATTGTGTCTATAGAAAATGTTGTCACAAGAGAAATTTACGTTACATGAGAGCCGCAGTGGTCTAGCGACTGCTGGAGCGTTCGCCTACAACCAAATCGTTCCGGGTTCGACACCCAGCAGGGTCACTGCCAGATATTCACATGTGGAAATTGTGCATGGACGATTCTGTTGGTCCATGGGTTTCCTCAGGAAACTCCCTCACACTAGGTACTAGGCACTAGGTACCTTCACATTAAATGTTACTCCAGAAATGTACAGTATTTCATGGAAGTGCATCCACAGGTACGAAATTGATCGCGGATGCAGATAAAATAAAATGTAAATGTTCAGCAGATTAAAGTTAAAACAATTAAATACATAGAAATCCGTGAAAGTCGCATTAAATTCATCTAAACTACTCATATAGAATGACTGAAATAAATATTTTTATCCAAATAGAATAGCTGAAAGCCAAAGAAATTCCGAGAATATTACAAAAAGATGGTATAGTTCGACTCATAGAAATCACTTATTCAACTCTAGGAAGAAGCTTTTTCCCCCTGCTCAGACAAATTATATTATTAACGCTTCATATTCTTTAAAGATGAAGGGTGTATACCTCTTGGAATCCATTTACTTCTTAGATAATAACCATCAACGAGAATGATGATGTTGATGATAATGGAAGTGAAAACGTAGACGAGTCTCAAAAACTCGATACGAAATAAAAAGGGGCAAACGCAACAATAGATTTAAGAAAATTTAAATCCCTTCAGAACTGTCATGGGGAGACTGGCCCACTGGTTTTACTTGAGTGGCCCGCTGCAACTTTCTAAAATATCACTGTAAATGGCCTGCAAAAATATCTGAAATGGTCCATAATGACCCGCGAAATTATTTTATGTATACTGGAGGGAAGAGGAGATATTTGGATAGCTCTTAACATCGAAGTCTTGAGAGCCTATCAGGGTGAGGAAGTGAGGTGAGTATTTAGCAGCGGCGGAATGCAATGGCGGGGATAAACGGGAGATCCCCGAGAAAACTCGCCGACCAACGGCATCGTCCGGCACGACTCCGACGTGCAAAAATCCGGGAGTGTCCCGGCCAGGAATTTTATAATTAATCGATTTTTTTTTAATGTTAAGATGGCAGCACATGTCTAAAGGCTATTTGTGCTAACAATTGGTTTGCATACACTGGTGATGTATTATGTCTGGTGTTCTGTAATATTTTCCAGATGCGGTAGTATTGTGTATATTTGGAAATGTTTGGTTTAAAAATCTTGCATGTTACTAGGACACGGGAAGTTACTCTTCCGAATGCAGGTCCAGGACCAGTATAGGCGTAAGACGTAAACACGTGCCCTAAACAGGACAGGAGTGTCTTGGACCCGGTAACTCACTCGACAATACAAATTGATAAAGTGGCCCACTGCACGGATTTGAGATCTGGACGTGGCACAGACGCGGAAATATTTCCCCACCCCTGCTTCAGAACCACTAACATCTCAAGAAAAGTGCAGGGCGAAGATACCACACTATGTTAACTGAGACTGTTCCATAACACAACTCTAACACGAGATAAAAATAACCTACTTTAATTTTCTTTGTGTCATCAACGTGAACGGGAATTGGAACGAGCAATTTACCGTTGAGCACGGTGTGAAGGCAATTTCATAAATAGCAGCAAATTATTTTTACCTTTTTACAGTACAAGGGATTACAATGTGGGGCATTTAAGGGCTCTGTCTACCAACCCTGCAGATAATTGTTTGAAACAATTTCATTTATATATAAGAAATAAACAAAAAATGTTTAACGCAACTTTCACAAAGAATGCCGTCACATTAAGAAATGTAAAAAATATATATTCGTTCATAAATTTTTTAAGTAAATTTTAATGTTAAATTTTAGGACAAAGATATTAAACCTTAAAATTGACAAGCTTTCTTAACGTGCTAGTATTTCTTTAAAAATTTCACGTTGAAAAATTTTGTTTAGAATTATCTTTTAAGTGGATTCATTTAGAAGGGATTTATTTAACATTGACATCCCATTGAAACTCTGGGAAATTTTGGCACCTTTGATTTAGAGGCAAGCGAGCGATAAGGGCGACACTGACACGCGTACCTAATGCCCCATCACCCCTGTGCACAAGACGTTGGTTGAACTGGTGTGCAGTGTTTCCATCGTGGTGCGTGTACATACCTCTGGGACTTTTAATACGCTGTGGCACTGTCATTTTATTGCTGGAAAGTCTCCAGCAAAGCTCAATGCATATGCCTACAATAGTTTCGCATGCTTCCAACCAGTGTATAATGAGACTATTTTTTTTTGCATGATTTATTGAGAATATTATTCATATAGGCTGTTCACGGTAAAGTGAGCACTTTTGAAAACTCCTCTTAAGATCTATTTGTACCCACATTGTGTATTCTTCCACCTTGTGTAAAATTAACATTGCCATGGGCCTCATCGCTTTATCCATACGTCGGTCAATTGAAACTGTGAAATTACTAGAAAAGTAAAAATTTTATAAACTTGCTAATTTTTACACACTGGTGCATTAAAAGCGAAATAAATAATTTCGATTATCCCGAATGGTAACCAAACACGTTTTATTCGACGTTAAAATATGGAACTACTTTCCATCTATCGTTACAATATTTACCGGGCGCATGTCACTCAGTGCTCCCTTTGAAGCATATGCAGGCATGGGCAGTGACTTCTTTCTAAGGTTGATTTCAAAAGTGTTCACTTTATCGTGAACAGCCTTTAGCACGTCTGAAGTATTTTACTTTTCGTCGTACATCGGTTTCATGGGGACACGTTTAATTGTTTCGTAAAAAAAAAAAAAACACGTGGATTTAAAACACTCTGCAACGCCATTAAAACACCAGGTTGGAGACGCCTTTGCAAATTTTTATATTGTTTATCGTCTTACTTTTTAACTATAGGAAACATTGCTGTAGAGTATTATTTCGGAAATAATAGACGAATATTAATTTTCCGGGGCATTCCTAGCGTCTGTGCAGCATGTAGTATGTTATTCAGGGTGTCACTTTAAGTATACAAACGGTTCGATTAGGTAATGAGTGACAACGGACAAGTTATTTAAATGTACTAGCTGAGAGATACATATAAAAAAACCTGAATTAAAAGAGGTAGGCTGCTAAAGCACATAGTAAGAGAAATACTGTAACATTTTAATACGAGTGTATAGAAGTGTGCACTGCACAGCTTATGTGAAAGTGAAAAAAAGTTGTCATCACAAATCACGAAAGCATATTTAAAACGATTCCACAAAAATTAATATAGTCAGTCAACGTCCCTTTTGAGCGTGTTTTACCAGGACTGGTTATAGTGACAGAATTTCCTGCCCCTATCATTAAGGTAAGCTAACGATTTGAAAATTAAAAATGACTAATAATTTAAGTTGAAACTGATATGGAAATAAAGAAATATTAAATGACCCGTATCGGCCTGACAAATTCTTCTGCGCGGAATTCTTTTACATCAGGGATATCAGAGATATAAACTACAAACCGCGGATGACGTGTGTCGATGATTGCTTAAATTAATCCACAGGCACGACATAGCACCGTACTGATGCCCACGTATTGCTGGACCATTTGATACATACCCCGCTATCATGCATCTGCGGGGTGTGCCAGCGTGTCGACAAATAAAAATTCAAATTTCATCAACAGCTACCACGCAGCATCGGATTAATGTTTTTTTTTTTTTTTATGGTCGACGCTCTGGGTAGGTACAGTCTATCAGCGGTTTCTTCGCCCTTTTTGAATCAAGCCTACGAAAAATCTCCCCATGTATGACGCGTTTAGTTTTTTCCAACACATGCCATGTTTCACAAGCGTTTTATACTTGTGGTCATAAAAGTTCCTTTTTTTCTGTTAAATTGAAATGTTATTGATATTTTATCTACAAATTATAATGCTTCATTTATAAATAATTTGAGTAGAAACAGTGAGAAATCATGTGTGTAGCTAACGCCTAGTGAGGAATAGTCCTTATACAAAATACTGTTAAACGAAGTGCGCACGAAGTCGGTGCGTTGTCCCTTTGGTGTAATTTCCTGGTTTAGTTAAGCTTAGTTTGCATGAGGCGGAAGAATATCCTAAAAATAGAACTTCAGCGGGGCTTCAGAAAAGACTGTAGTAACCGCGAATGGATTATGGGCGGTGGTGTAGATAAGGCCACTGGAAAGCATATTAACACCCTTACTTGCTTGGGAAATAATTTTTTTCCATTGAAAGTAAGTAAAAACATGTAAGTGATAATGAAATAATCGCTGGCGTATAAAATCATTTTTTGACTGAACCGAACATAATTAATCTTTTATTAAATTCTACGCTGATTTTCACAAGTTATGGTAGAAATTAGGATGCAGGATATGTTACTAACTCTTTCGAAAAATGTAGAGAAAGAGAAATAGCTATAGCGAGATAGAGGCAGTGACACATAGACAGATATATACAGAGATAGGCAGATGTTAATAAATATAGACAGATATTGACAAAGGTGTATAGAGATATACAGATAGAATAAAGGTATAGTGGTAGATAGGAGCGATATATAGAGGATGATAGAGATAAAGTGTTAGAGAAAAATATTGAGAAAGATACTGTGATAGTAAGAGATACAGAGAGTGATGACAGATAGAGATGGATACACAGTGGTATATGTATATATATACACACACACGCACACACATACATACATATATAGGCATAGATAGAGATAGAGAGAGATATGAAGAGGTAGAGACAGATATAGAAGAATAAATATTGTTACGCGCTCATTGCTTTGTCCCGCGCGAGCTAGTGGAAGTGAAGGACAGAACAGTTACATGATAGCGGCAGCAAGTCACAACCTATGTTTGGAAGGTCAGGCGTTCCGGCGATAATTGCAGACGCGCATACCTTGTTACGAAAAGCGAGTCTCCACGATAATCTTTTTGCGGCGCGCAACCCTGGCCTTCAGCTGATTGATTCTTCACGCCTATATAAAGAATTTTCTAGTGGTTTACTACCCTATACTCTGTCAGCATTACTCGAGGTGCGTCGAACTTTCCAGGTCAAGGCCAGCAGAGAATGAATAGTGCAACGAGGCCCTGGGCCGGGAGTTGATGAGTGGCTGGAGTTTTGGCGATAGACGACAGACAAGCGAAACTAGAGGCGGGAGAAGCGACCAGCGGGAGGACAATCTGCGACTGCGAGTATCGGAGGAGTGAAGGGTGCGACTGGTAGGCCGGACTATTGGACTGGGTGCATGAGTGAAAGACACTATAAGCTGTTCACGATAAAGTGAGCACTTTTGAAATCAACCTTAGAAAAAGTCATTGACCCTGCATGCATATACTTTAATGTAGTGCACTGACACGCGCCCAGTAAGTTGGCAACGATGAATGGGAAGTAGTTCCATAACTTAACCTCGAATAAAAACTGTTACGTAACCATTTGTGACGACTTAAATTATTTCTCTCACTTTCTGGTTTCTTTATGCATCGAAGTGTAAAAATTAACAGATGCTCAAAACATTTTCTTTTGTAATAATTTCACAGTTTCACTTGACCGAAGCATTAATAAAGTGATCAAATCCATGGCAACGTTAATTTCCCAAAAGGCGGAAGAATACAGAACTTGCATACAATTAGATCTTAAGCAGGACTTTCAAAAGTGCTCATTTTAACGTGAACAACCTATAAATGAGAGGGCTTTCAAAAGTGCTCACTTTAACGTGAATAGCCTATACGGGCAACGAAAACCTCTTAAAGAGAGGGAGAACCGCCTTTCGGTCTGTCGCTGCAGTTGCACAGTGTGATCGCACAAGGAGCTCGCTGTTGTGTGTAGCCCCGTCCCCCCCCTCCCTCCTGGTGTTTGGCCGCCTGCTCCGGGGCGGAGGCATCTGGATGTGGTGACTGCAGCGGGCCCCCGCTGACACCCCTCCCCCCACCCCTCCTCCTGCTACTCCGCGGTGCAACGCTTAAGCAATGAGCCAGTCAGTATACAGCGAGCGGCCTTCGTTCTCCCGCCAGTTTTCTGCCCGCTCCGCCCATCATCCAAGGTCTGTAACGTCGCGTCGCGGCGATAACTAACTCTCTCTCTCTCTCTCTCTCTCGGGCGAGGTGCCTGGCCTCTGGCGGGTCGCGGGCGACGTTTCCGGGACCTTGGCACTTTGCCGCTCTCCTCGCACCCACCCGGACCTTTTTTTTTTTTTTTTTTTTGTTCGGCAACTGGCTCGCCCTTTGCGCCTCCAGACGACTTGTGCTTGGATTCTGTAACTCCTCAACGTCTCTTCTCCATTTCTATCGAATTCCATTTCTATCGACTTGTGAGAGAGCGGTTCTGGAACTTTTTTAAAGTCTATCGAAATGGTACAAGAAATTTCGATCGCTTTCGCTGATGACTATGTGGCAACATTGGATGGCCATTGGAGAATATGAAAGTGCATTATCTTAGCAACCAGTTGCCAATCAGAATTTACATTCTTTACCACTATTTGTATTTACACTGATATTTATTTACATATTAAGTGTTAAGGTTAGTAGTATCTATTTATAACAGAGTAAGCACGTATTTTATGCTTAACATTGAATAAATATATTTATTAGCAAAGAACATTGCTTACAATGTGTGTGTTTATTTTGATTCCCAATCTGTAACTACCTTTTTATTTGAATACTAAGCTGAAAGCGCAGTCGCTATATAAATTACTAGCAATAGACCTCCAGCACCTAGTAAAGTAAATAATCTAGTGCTGTTTAAACTAATCGAAAAATATTTTACTGATGTATATGAATTACAAATTATTTTGTGAAACGAATCTGTATGCAAAATTACAATATAATCGTATATATAGTATTCCAGATCAATAAACACATTTTCTTGACAGAAATTTGTGAATATGCAGCCCCATACAAAATTAAATATTTAAATCTCAATAAAATACGGGTTTTCTAGCCTTCTGCCATGCCGAAAACGATTAACATTTTCGATCGAAATGAGAACTCGATCGAGATGCCGGAAATTGATCGGAATGAAAGAGATAAACCAGTTACAGAATTGCATTTCTCATTTTGATCGAAATTAAAGTCGATCTCGATCGAAATGAGGTGAGAGATAGTTACAAAATCCCTGTGCTGATCTCGGTGCTTGCGTGCTGTAAATGAGAGTGGGCCAGGGATTCTCAGAGGGTGTGCCGTCACATAAATAGTGTGACGCGAAAAACTGAAAGTCACATGCTTGCATGGAGATAAGAATAATCCATTCACGGTTTTCTGGGACCCTGTTTTAAAGTTCTAATTCCAGGATATTCCTCCGCCTCGTGCAAACTAAGCTTAACTATATATAGAAAACTACACCAAAGGACAACGAAACGAATTTGTTCGCACTCAGTAATAATGATATTTCGCATAACAACTATTTATTACTAGGCACTACCAGCACACCTGTTTTCTCACTGTTTCATATTTATTTCAAATGTAATATTATAATATATAAATAAAATACAGGCAAAACTTCCATTTAACGAAAAATCAAATACTTTCATGTCACAGAGGTATAAAATGCTTGAGATACATTACATATTTAGGAAATAACTAAACACGTCATGCATTGAGCGATTTTTAAAAGGTTTGAGTCGAAAATTGTGAAGAAACCGGGAATAGACTATATAGGCTATTCACGGCAATGTGGCCAGTTTTTGAAACGCTCTCATTTGGAACAATAGTCAATAAACATATTTTATTGTAGACTTAGATGTTAACACTCGAGTCCGGTGAAATATACACGGTACGCCGTATTTATTACTTACATGACAATATTTATGTTTAAAAGTGGTGTAAGGCTAAAAAATTACTGATAACGAAAAACGCAAGTATTGGAAGAAATGCAGGAGAGGGCGGTACTCGCCATTTCGCAGTCGGTATACCTGCTTTCGTGTCCTAACGCTGATGATTGTATCGTCCACTAAGTCCGAAAGAATGCAGTCTGTTAGCCAATATTGTTATTCTATTTTCTCTACGCCTTTTCAATACCCTCCACAGTCTTGTATAATAACTGGTGAAATAAATTATTCTTTTAAGTTCTGTAACCATTTTAAATAATATAATTTACTAGTCACGTTTCTTTCTCTATCTGGTATATTTAGTTTCTCCCATGCTAACTGAATCACATTCAGTTCATACATGTATGGCGGTATTCTGAGAACCGTGTGACAGTGGGCTGCTAATTCTGCACGTACGTCAAATTATTTGTCTTAATATTTCCATTTAAACTAATTTATAAAGTCAGCTTTGTGTAGTTATATCTTTCTTCTGTGACCATTATATCATATGGCAACAAAAAAAATGTATTTTGTTGATGGTTTATACACCAGCATGGAGTGGTACAGTGAATTATCAATTACTGAAACGAATTTTTCTGGCATATTCGAAAGCAGTTATTTAACCACCCACTTTTAAAAAACAACATGGTTCATTTTACTGTGATAGTCACCAGCAGTGTACACGAGTTGCGCATTAAGAACAAACCCCTTCCTGCTATAGGTTATTCCCGTTGTGTATTCTTCTGCCGCATGTAAGATTAATAATGTCATGAGCCTCGTCAATTTATTCATGCGTCGGTCAAGTGGAAATTTGAAATAATTAGAAAAATAAATTTTTATAAATCTGCTAATTTTTACAATTCGATGCATTAAAAAAAAAACAGAAAGCGAAATAAATAATTTATATTATCAGAAATGGTTACCTAACACTTTTATTCGACGTTAAGATACGGAATTACTTCCCATCCATCGTTACCAACTCTACAGGGTGCATGTCAATCAAGGCGTCCGTTAAAATATACCTTTACCTGCATGTACTACTGTACTACGAGTCTTTTACCCGCCCAACTGTTTGCATTTACACCAAAATCATCGTTATGTTGCCAGTACTTTGAAAAAATTAAATTTGCTATCAACCCAGATTTCGTCAACGAAAACTATTTGGCGGCCATTTCATAAAAGTGTCTTATTTAACAAAATAGTCATGTTAACATGTCACAGTAGCCGTTCTGTCTACAAGTATTTAACGCCTAGCTTGACACTTTCTCCGCTTGAAACACATGCTTCTTAAGTAATTTTCTTCCTATGGAAAATTTAATTTTTTTTTTTGCTGTCGGTTTAAAATTCGCGATTGTTGGCAGGTTTTTTCGCGTACTACGTTAAAATCATTAACATTGTTTTGAATTATGCATAAAGGCTGTTCACGATAAAGTGAGCACTTTAGAAATGAACCTTTAAAAAAATCACTGCCCCTGCATGCCTATATTTTATGAACGCCCTGAGTGACATTCGCACAGTATAGTTGGTAACGATGAATGGAAAGTAGTTCCATATCTTAACGTCGAATAAAAAGTGTTAAGGTAACCATTAGTTATAACTTACAATTATTTCTTTCGCTTTCTGCTTTTTTAATTCGTCGAAGTGTAAAAATGAGCAGATATGCAAAGTACTTACTTTCTTAATAATTTCACAATTTTATTTGACCGACGCATAAGTAAATTTATGAGGCCCATGGCAATGCTAATTTTACATAAGGCGGAGGAGTACACAGCGGGAATACAAGTAGATCTTAAGCAGGTATTTTAAAAGTGCTCATTTTAGCGTGAATAGCCTATAGATAAAAATCATGAACAAACTACAGTGTGCTGTAATATGCTTGCTCGTTTCTTCCTCGGAGTGGATAACTCTTCGTTTGTGTCTGATTCAATAGGTCTTTAATTTTCCTTGCGTATTTATTTTATCTTTCTTTGACTGACACCAGCATAAAACAGTGCACGGCGGGTTGGAAAGAGAGAGAGAGAGAAAAGAGAGAGAGAGAGAGAGAGAGAGAGAGAGAGAGAGAGAGAGAGAGAGAGAGAGAGAGAAAAAAAAAAACTTTTACTTTTTCATTGCATTTTTCGACCACATTAAATTCTAACATGTTCACTGTGTATTTTCGTAAGATGTTCAAAGGTAAGGACGCAATAAATACAAAAGTCAAAAGAGCGGAAAATGCATAGCTACAAAACGGCATTCTTCTTGTAGGCGATCTTCACAAGTACACTGTAAAAACTCAAGGTAATATTTAAAGGTGTACCTACACATCAAATCCTTATTACAAAAATCTAAAATGACTAATTCGTTTGCAGGAGTCTTTATTTATCGTAGTCTAAGTCTAACACGTATTTCGTCGAAGTCTCTTTTCTTCAACTATCACTGGTACTGTGGTGAGCGTCTATACGTGATACACTGTTGGTAGTAATTACCGGCACTGTCGTGGGTGTCTATACTTGATACACTGTTGGTAGTAATTACCGGCACTGTCGTGGGTGTCTATACTTGATACACTGTTGGTAGTAATTACCGGCACTGTCGTGAGCGTCTATACGTGATACACTGGTGGTAGTAATTACCGGCACTGTGGTGAGCGTCTCTAAGCGATACACTGGTGGTAGTAATTACCGGCACTGTGGTGAGCGTCTCCAAGCGATACACTGTTGGTAGTAATTACCGGCACTGTGGTGGTGAGCGTCTCCAAGCGATACACTGTTGGTCGTAATTACCGGCACTGTGGTGAGCGTCTCTAAGCGATACACTGGTGGTAGTAATTACCGGCACTGTGGTGAGCGTCTCTAAGCGATACACTGTTGGTAGTAATTACCGGCACTGTGGTGAGCGTCTCTAAGCGATACACTGGTGGTAGTAATTACCGGCACTGTGGTGAGCGTCTCTAAGCGATACACTGGTGGTAGTAATTACCGGCACTGTGGTGAGCGTCTCTAAGCGATACACTGTTGGTAGTAATTACCGGCACTGTGGTGAGCGTCTCTAAGCGATACACTGTTGGTAGTAATTACCGGCACTGTGGTGAGCGTCTCTAAGCGATACACTGTTGGTAGTAATTACCGGCACTGTGGTGAGCGTCTCCAAGCGATACACTGTTGGTAGTAATTACCGGCACTGTGGTGAGCGTCTCCAAGCGATACACTGTTGGTAGTAATTACCGGCACTGTGGTGGTGAGCGTCTCCAAGCGATACACTGTTGGTCGTAATTACCGGCACTGTGGTGAGCGTCTCCAAGCGATACACTGTTGGTCGTAATTACCGGCACTGTGGTGAGCGTCTCCAAGCGATACACTGTTGGTAGTAATTACCGGCACTGTGGTGAGCGTCTCCAAGCGATACACTGTTGGTAGTAATTACCGGCACTGTGGTGAGCGTCTCCAAGCGATACACTGTTGGTAGTAATTACTGGCACTGTCAGCCCCGAAACACTCCAAATACTAAGCTATAAGGGGCAAAAGTACAAATGTGCACATCTTATAAGCTTGTTTTTTTTTTTTTAATGTTACCACGTATAACATTACTTTATTTCAAATATTTAAACAAATTTAAAAATTAAGTGGTGGGGAATTTCGATCTCATATCATGGTGACACTTGTGTTACGTAGCATGTAACTTAATTACTTGACCAGCGAACACATTCTGTATAAGGAACGAATAAATGTTTATCTGCGTGGGCGTGCTAAGATGATAGTAGTTTGTTGAATAAATATTTACAATTGAGTATTCTTACTTTTATGCACTTGTAATAACAAGCGACACGTAAAATAGTCTGTATCATGTTGCGTACAATGTTTAAAAAAGGACGGGCGTGTGCGATGCAAGTTTGCAATAGTTATAACAAATATTTTCATGATTATTCGTATCGTAAATGTACTTGTAGGAGAATTATAACTCCATACAACACAAACACACGCTGCACTGGCTTTATACTACATAATATTTGTTTCCGTATCATTAAAATACACGGCCACATTTCATACCGACGCCCGCCATATTGGTTTAACTACGAAATTCTAGCCTGCCAACTGCTCGTGAGCAGTTAAGACGTACCAACCCATCTCGTGACGTCACTCGACCTGCGTTTCAAGCTTAGAATACACAGCGTTGTTCTGAGCCGACAGTTGTAAAGACTCTTTATTTTCTTTCGTCGGAAAGAGACACTTAGAATTCCCCCCCCCCCCCCCCCGGGCAACCCAGTACATTTCCGACACTAGCGCTTACCCAGTGGCAGAAATTTTCGCTTTGCCAAACTTTTAACATTGATCTTCCCAACTCTTGGTGTAACTAACCTTAGCTTTGTTTACATTAGGCGGAGGAATATCCCGGAAGTAGATCTTAAGTAGGGATATAGAAAAGTTGGAAGTAACCGTGAATGGACGTACTATAATGTGTATAAGGCAACACACGCCAACCTAATTTGTTATAAATGTAAACATTTCAGTCACAGTGCAACAGCAAAACTTGGATCTACGTAACTTATTTCACTGTTAATTTAACTGGGATCCTGCATGCCGATGTATACTGTATAAGCTATTCACGGTAAAGTGAGCACTTTTGAAAGTCCTATCATTTGGAATAATAATCGACATTTTATTTTAGCCTTAGACGTTATCTTCCGAGTGCGGTGGGATACACACTGTGTTTATTACTTACATCGCAATATTTATTTGAAAAGGTGGTTAAAGGATAAAAAGTGGCTGAAATAAAAAACTAGGGCCTCAAAAGTGCTCACTTTGCAGTGAACAGTCTATAACATATAAGCCGTTAACGGGCAGTAATTTTTCTTTCTGATTTCGAAAATTCTCAATTTAATGTGAACGGCATTTAGTTAAGTTGACAGCGAATTAAGTCAAATAATTCTTAGCTTTGACTTTTGTACCGCAAGTGTTATTCTTTTTAAATTTATAACTAATCAATTTGATGAGCTTTTTTCCCCCTTTAGTCCTATACACGCGAGAGTAGGCCTACGTACTGGCACGTTATGTTCCTAACAATCTCACGTTTGCAGTTGATCAGTGTATTAATAATATAATAATAATAAAACGTATTTATTTTTCGTGGCGAAGGTAACATACTATCACCTTCTCTTACAATTAAACACTTTCCATACAATAAAACCGAATACTTATATTTTAGAAGAAAAAGAAATAAAACAATGACTCAAGACTTATTGTCTACTATAACCTTAGAGAGAAGCTTATATTAAATATATAAAAGCAACATACGTAAAATTAAAATAACCTAAATAGTAAACTTACACGATTTCTCTTTACACATACACGCATACACAAAAACCACATACACCCATGACATATATTAACATACATATAATTGTACTATTTATAGAAATAAACAAGATAACTATCGAATAGCAAAAATTCTAAAACTTAAATTTATTTTAAGGATTATTGAAGAAAATAAAATACAGCAAATAACTATTTAAACACGAAAAAAAAAATGCATATCTTATATATGGCGGAAGAATGAAAAATGAAGAGAAGAATAGATTTTAAGCAGGGTTTTCAGAAATGTCCTATAAACCGCGTACAGTCTATGACGGAGATAATCCGTCGCTCTTATACATTCGATAAACTGGCTAATTGTTACGGTGCAGCTAGCAGCACCAAACTAAGGAAGAAAATTAACATGCGATGAACCTTTTTAATTCAATATTTTGTATCTGTGCCTACATAGTTCAAAGTAGAAATTGTTTACGTTGTTTTCCTGCTATGAAATAATCTTGTTTCCCCAAGTTTCTACATGATAACATATCGAAAGCATGGTTTTTTTAAAAATAATTTTGGTTGACACAATTCTAGCGGATGTCTCTCGTCCAACTTCAGTTTTATTATCACACATATTTTTTCAAAATATGGCAGTGCCATTCGCACCACACTACAGATGGCGTAGATTCCTGGAGCGAAGAGAATGGAGTCAAGAACGACGTTGTACATGTAGTTCAGTTCTTTATTTTCCGAAGTCAGTAATACGTTCGACTTTTACACATCCTTATTGAAGTGAATTCATTTACGTCGATCACAGGCGCGAGGCGAAGTGTTGCAAGGCAAGCCGGCGCTTGCTCAGTGCTGTACACACTCTGCTCACGCAGCAGGAACCAGTAACCAGTGTGGAGCCGGGAGAAACTGAATGTACTGCGGCCACTCACGAGAGAGCGGCGAGGCACCCATCACACACATGTTGTGACGTCTAACACACTACTACGTTTAAGTGGCCGATGCGTTAACTTGCAAACGATGAGGTAAAAAACAGAGCAAGACACAGCTTTCCTTGCAACATTTCACCCATGCGCCGCTGGTATAGGCCGTTCACGGTAAAGTGAGCACTTTTGAAGCCCTAGTTACTTTTTTCTTTCAACCACTGTATATCTTTCCACCGCTTATTAATGTAAACCCTTCCATGCGAGTAATAAACACAGTCTACACAGTCACCATACCCAAAACCAAAAGTCCGAGGCCACAATGAAATGTATTTATTGGTTATTATGTCTGATGGAACAGCTTCAAAAAGTGCTCACTTTACCGTGAACGGCCTATATCGGGTGCACGTCGAATACTTCCGACGACGGCGAATGCTGCTTCGTAATTCTAATGCCGGATTTACATTGGCGCGACTGTAAATTGCGGTTGTAATGAAAACACTGGAACGCAACGCGACACCAAAAACAATATTTGACCACTCATGGCTGAAAATACGAAAATGCTGCAGAAGGCCACCCGTGTGTTTAAGGGAATGAATGAAGAAGAATAACTTTCAACACAAACAACCACATGAATGTTTATCTTTTGTAGTTTTGGGGAAAAATGTTATGGGCCTAATTATGTCTTTACATAATTTAAGAACGACGTCTATCTTCCCAAAATTAACAGTTTCTTAACTGTACTTACCATCTTCGAATGTTACTACAAATGTTACCAACTGAACATTGCCACCACTCTTGCAGCAAGAAAATACACTCGTTTATTGACGATTGTCGCGCCCGTGACGCGACGAAATTAGAAATTATTTCTATTCAGAAAGTCCGTCGCGCCCAAGATTCCTGTTGTGTTGACGTCACAGCATACTCGCCTGTGATCGGGCGAAGCATTGCTTCCGTCGCGTCGCGCTCGTCTCGCGAATGTAAATCCAGTATAAGGCGTGACACGGGTTAAAAAAAAATGTGTACCATGATGTCGCCCCGGGCTCTCAGTTCAGATGACCGACTCCACATCTCGGAGCGACAGCGATAAAAACCAGTAATCGCCAAACCGCCGCGGCGGGAGGGCACGGCCCACTGGAGCCGTCTTCTTGTCGACGCCGGATAACCTCGGGCGAACAACCATAAATTATCTAAGCGTTCTGTTACATCCCGTCTAAGGGCTTGTAGCGTTCCCCCGTGTAGTTTATTTTCGTACCGGTTAGACGTGACAGATCAACCAGCGGAGGGGTCAAAACGTTTTGCAGAACAGCCGCGGCCGAGTTACCTCCACCTTACGAAACTTCATTAGTCATGCAACGGGGATGTCGCAACAACAAAAGCAACTTAACTGTGAAGGAACTGCGAACAAAAATAAAAGAAGAAGACCCCCTGCAATGCAATAATGTTACAAGTCAGGCAGCTGACGCATGGGTAAATAAGCTTGCCGCCAACCGACCGGAGTCCAGTACTAGTCTGCAGTGGAGTGGCGCAATGGTAACTCACTGGGCGCGGGTTCGAGTCCTCTTCCATCCATCCTGATACCGTATCGGTTTGCCGTGCTTTTCCTCAATCTCTTGTTTTTTTCCACGCTGAGGAAAAGGTTTTACTTAATCAAACAAAGTTTGTTTGGCGCAACCAAATTAATTGTTTGTATAGGAACAACTAAACGTGTTATTATAACCAAATAATTTTGTTCTACTTTGCTTGCCCTGAACAAAGATTTGTTGGTGCAACCAAAGATTTGTTTTGCTCTATGCACTTCATACAGTTTCTATTAATATTAAAAATTACAAGACTGACCGAATTTCGACCTTAAACATCTGCGCCCGAGCGCTACATAGCTACCTCAGTTTAAGTGACTAAAGGTGAAATTATAATGTTTTTAAATATATTGTTGTGAGCGCGGTAAGCGTAACTCTAGCGCTTGCCTACACGCGCCAGCCATGCAGAGATACAACGCGACGCTGTATTCAGGGCGAAGTCACAGGCAGCGAGACATTTTGGAAACTCGGAAACGTTTATAAATCCGCGGCAAGTATTTAGCGCTGGCGGAGGCTCGAGGCGCGGTCTTACGGCAGCTAGGCGACTAAGACGTCAAGATGGAGCGACGAAGGGTGTGCCGTAAACTGCCGTAGACGAGACGACTTGATGAGCAGCCTTCGGCAACAACAATAAGGTGATAACGTCCCGGTAGTACAAGTAAAGACTGTAGTTAATTATAGCGTGGTTCGGCATAACGTAATGACAGTAACTTAATAGTAATTAATGTATTTAACTCCCCCGTCTTAACGTAATGTAACTTATTGTTCAGTGTTGTGTTTGATTTAATGTAGACGTTGTACGTTCAAAGCTTTAAAATATATTTGACATAGTAGTAAAATGAGTTACTACCATATGTCTACGTTTCCCCACTTATTTTGTATGGCCCCAATATGGGAATATAACAATATGCATTTTAAATACTGGACAACGTTCGCAAATAAATACCTCAAATCTTACAGCTTCATTTTTAGTTTCCTGCTGATCTTGTTTTATAAAAATATTTATACCGTTATTAAGCATCGCTGCACCTACATACATTGTTAATCTACTTGCTGTCTTTTCTATCCACATTTTCGTTTACACTGTCTCTACCATTGTCTATTTTCTTATTTACAAGTTCACTAACACTACGAATTTGAATATTTACATTTTCATTAGCACTACCTACAACACTATTTATTCGGCTACCCAGTCCTCCGATCAAAGCATAGAAGGCTTCTATCCACACCGACGTTGTCCTAGTTAGCATTCACTAATAAATGTCTAAATAATTCCTGGATCTACTTCTACAAAATTATACCACCAGTTAATATTATACTATAATCTTAATCACAATTATTGTTTTTGAATGAAATGCCTTCATACCACTTCTGACACCACTGACTTTTGAGAGAGAAATTGTAACACACAATTTCTCTCTCAAAAGTCAGTGGGCTAAACCAGGTTCTTTTAGGGATGGTGGTCTTAATAAATAAAAGAGTTAATTATAATTTGCTATTTCATTTACAATAACTAAAAACAAAATTTTCTCTATCTAAATTCTCACAATAAATTGATAGCACTTGCTCTTTACAAATAATTAATTCAATCAATACAATTTACAATTACCTAAAGGAAATTGATGTAATTAAATAATACAAAATCAGTCCCAATAGACAGTGTATCACAACCTTTTCAATTATTTCTATAGATTATATGACCATATTTGACAGTCACAATATTTACAATAAATTTCCGTATTACATATTCATTCAGTCCCACCTCAGTTCAGTCCATATCCTACCAGTTCGCAATGTTCTAGAGTCCTCCGAGCGCCCTCACGCACATTGGCCTTCACCCGCCAGGTCTCACGCCCTCTCTTCCATTCACACAACGATCACCTCGTCCGCTGTCGTCATCCGTCCCTCACCACACCTCACTTCGCCCCCGTACTCAGCCAGATGGCCTTTTCCAAAGACTGCTGACAGTCCAGATATGGCTTGTATTTATGGGGTCGTAGACTACCGCCCAGAAATTTCTCTAAATACCGCGATGCGCCGAGGATCCTAGTTCCCATAATAGTCTTGCGCATTTTCTAAATTCATCAACATCTCCAACAGGAAAGAGGAGGAGGGGCTGTGACGCGGGCCAGGTCATCGCTGCCAATTGTACCTCGGCTGCGCCGGGGGCGACGAGGCAGCGATTGGGTCTACCTGGCAGAGGAAAGGGTCGAGGTAAGTCACACCCACAGAGCCGGACCGCGCATAACGGGAGCACGCAGCCGGCGCAATCAACAGCGCGTAACAGTATATTTTTAAGTATGAGACCCCTCCCCCCCCCCCGGCACCCTCCGTACTCTGGAGTGAGTGAAGTTAAATAACTTCACTCACTCTTAACATCGAGGTCATAAGAGCCGATTAGGGTGAAGCGAAGTGAGTATGGAGCGGCGCCGGAATGCATGGGCGAGGGAAGCGGGAGATCCCCGAGGAAATCCGCCGACCAACGGCGTCGTCCGGCATGATTCCCACATGCGAAAATCCGGGAGCGACCCCGCTGGTATTCGAGCATTTTTCGCCTCGATGGGAAGCGAGTAGTCTAACCACTCACACCACCACGGGGCCCCACCCTCCTTCTGGAGATTCATTCATCCTGGGCGGGGCAGGGTGGCTCCACTCGGGAGCTGCGAGGGAGGCAGCTTTATGTAACCCGGCTACCCGTTTCGGGAACTGGCTCGATGGGACAGCTGCCCACTCTGTCTGCATGCCGCCGAACGTTGCAAATGAGGACAGTAGGCTCGGCTGTACCTGCTGACGTGGGAGTCGTGGTGTCTGCGTGCCTGCCTGCCAACCGGGGGCTCGAATCCTGCCTAGCGCGTGCTCTCAGAGGAATTCAGAAACTTTTTTCTGCGTTTGCGAGTAAATATTTTCCATCTGTCGTGGTCGCACTATCTACAAGAAGTTCGGTTGTTTGTACGTAGTATTCTATTGTAAATTTACCATCCATTATATAGACACGTACACACACATAATTCATTTGAAAAAATCTGTATTAAAGGAAATTCATTAGAGAAAATTTGTATCATAAAAACATTTCAAAGTACTCTTAAATTATAGTTAAAACACTGTTGTAAAAAACACATTAATTTACCTTTTCATCCTCTTGGTTAGAAATTATCCTCTTATCGTCAATAAAAAGCATTAATGAGCCCAGAAAACACGTACGATACCAAGTTTCGTTTTGCGACACAATGTTATTACCGAATATATATGTATATATATATATATTAAATTATATATATATTAAAATATATGAATTAAATCACGTCGTAAATAACACTAATATATATTATATATATATATATATATATATATATATATATATATATATATATACATATATATAGTTTTTAGTGTTATTTACGACGTGATTTAATTTTCTTGAATGAAATTTAAAATAAATTGAATTAGTTTATTTGTGTTTTAAATTACCGTATAAAGTAATTGCGAATTTCAAGTGGCTTATTCTCGAAGTTACGCCTTTTTTTTACAAGTTTACATACCACCTTGTGGCAGTACTCTGAGAAGGAAATGGATGTGTACAAAGTAACTTAACGAACATAACATAATTTAAATCTGTTTTATTGCTTTCGATTCCGCACGCCACAACATTTAGCTATACGAATTAGTGGTATTTTTATAAAATTTGTATATTAGAAATACTACTAATATTATGACACCAAACCTCTTAAATACGATAATAATATTTATCAGATTTTCGTAGTAACCTCCGCCGTTCTGTAACTTGCTGTTACGAAAAGTAAGATGATTTTAGTCAGCCCATGAACTAACTTGGAATGTCGGCACAACTCAAAAATTACGGCAAAATAAATATAACAGCCAATTGAGATTCTTTCCAACTAGTCGATAATGCAGTATGATTACATCGGATATTCTAATTACTCCATGCTAAAAATTACATTTTGATTGTGGCACTGGAGAACAACCACCTTCAGAGATACGTAACGAGAATTCTATAGGGAACAACCCGCTCATACCTTTTCTATTTATTGCAAAATGGCATTCGAGCCAAATCATTTTACAATATAATTCGTCTTATAATTACAGAGGGAGGGGGAGTCCTCTTCATATTGTTACGCGCTGGCTGCTTTGCATCCTGCGCGAGCGAGTGGAAGTTGAGGACAGCAGTTATATGATCGCGGCGGCACCAAGTCAATGAAATGTTTTGAAATACAGGCGCGCGCTAAACCAACAGCCACATATTTATTACCAAATAGCGAGCCGACGTGGTAATCCTTTTGCGGCGCGCAATGCCGACATTGGCTGTATTGAGTTTCTGTATTTATCTGAAGAATTTTCTAGTGGTTTCCTGCCATGGTTTCTTTAAGCGTGACTCGGGGTGCATCGAACTTTCCAGGTCAAGGCCAGGAGAATATAGATAATGCGACGGGCCTCCGAGTGGCTGTTGTTGAATGGATGAGTGGCTGAGCTTCAGTGATGGACTACGAGCGGCAGAAGAAGTGACCAGCGGAAGGGAAATCTGCGACTGCGAGTGTTAAGCAGTAAAGGGTGCGGTTGGCAGGCTGGACTATTGGACTAGATGTGTGAGTGAAATACCTTAAAAATGATGTGACAAGACAGACTGAACGTAAATTATTTATGAGTATGAGTTAACTAACTATAGCAAAACAGAGACATTAAGAAGGATGTTAATTATAGCAAAAAAATGATATTAAATATTGCGCTCATTCAGAAATAAAAAGAGAAATATTGTAGCTGTGTGAATAAATGAATATCAAATATAGTTCCGTTTTTTCATTAAGACATCCATCCCTCACGATCTCAGATACGCTCCTATGGCGTCTTGTGACAATATAATTTTGTATGCGATGAGGCCCTATACTTCCTCCACATACGCTATGTCAAATAACCACCAACAAACTATCCGTTTAATCAAAGTATTTACATCTGTCCTTACATGTGGCTTTATGAGTTGTCCGCAGGGACGATAGATGGCTACTCGGAAATTCTGGTATACGCATGGCGAAATACTGTTACTGCAGACGAAAAAATGATGAGTTAAGCAAGGCTCACACCATTAAATGACAAAACCCAATATTTTTTGTATATTTTATTGAGGGAGGGAGGTTCTGATTATTTTTGTAGATTTATATCTGTCGAAACACAAATGTTAAACTCTTGGTATTTTCGCATACGAGGCGGAAATTATCTTGGTACATACGTGATACGAGACCTTGAAAACTGGTATGTAAACTAAGACATTGGTATTGTTTGTTCGCGGTGTCTTCACACTTTTTGAATCAAACCTTTGAAAAATCGCTCCATGTATGACGTCTTTGGTTGTTTCCTAAATATGTCGGGGCCTCGGTGGCTCAGTGGTTAGCCTTTTTTTAAATTGCATTAACCCTACTTAGGAGTACAGCCATTCAGGGCGTTCAATTCTATCATGATTACTACAATTTAACAAACAGTATATTAGTTATATATATATATATAATACATATTCACTTCTTTTTGTGGGAGGGCGGCTGTTCGTCTGGACACCCATAATTTAATTTACAAATTCTATTTCTATTCAAAAGCATTATTCACACTTCCTAGGAAGGTGGTAAGCTATTCTGATCCGACGGAGACAGCTCCCCGACGGGTATCCTTTCGGCCGCTCCCCGTTTCGCTGCCCCCGCCGGAAGAGACCAGGGACCGGAATTCCCACGAATCTGCCCGCGCGACCAGACGCCGTCGGGACCGCACACAGATAACTAGCCTTTCGGCCGGTCCGCCATGGCACCCAACGGTCGAATGGCCTCGTCCACGAACCCGAATGTCCCCAGCCCCCTTTATATCTGTACTACTCTATTTTGTTATTTTTATTTTTCCTCCTCACCCACCCTTCCACATCAACCTAAGCATCGTCCAGGACATCGAAGTACCCCTTCTGGACACCCAAGCCTTCGTTTCCCGGCGGACGAGGGAATGGAGCTCCGCTCCTACGGGTGGCCCCCTGCTTCTTTTTACCCACAGAAACATACACATACATCAACCAACATATTATCATAAATCACATCTTTCCCTCATTGAGATTTACTTCTCCGCAGTTCCTTCCGTTCTTCTTTCATCCGTTTCAGATCTTGTCTTTCTTCTTCTCTTGCTGCTTCTCCTCCTGTTTTTCTCTCTTCTGTTGTTCTTCTACTTTCCTTCTCTGTTCTCATCCCCATTTTCTTTCCACTTCTTCTTTCTCTTCTTTTTCTTCTCTTCCTCCTTCTTGTTCTTCTATTTTTCTCCATATTACCTTCAATTCTTCTTGCATTCATTTCAGATCTTGTGTTCTTCTTTAAAACTTTTTTGTGTTTGGAGCTTTTCAATTTTTCTTCCGCACTGTTATTCTGCAAAACTTCAATATTTACTGAAAATTCTTTTTCTTAACTAAAAGAGAGAGTTATTTATAATTTTTATTTAATTTAAACGATAAAACATTAAACAAATAAAAAACACTCACTCAATAATTCCCTTAGTTCTCATCCGCTCCCTAGACTACTCAGTTAAATAATCATTTATACTTTTTACCAAATCATATATTTTACTAATACTTTCATTTATTATTTCTACAATTTCCTTGTCATATATATTATATTTTTGTAATGGCCATTTGTCATTAAAGGTTTTAATTTCTGTTATAAGTCATTCCTTTCTTCTTTAAACATGCCACACAAGTACAGAATAAGGTATACCGTCTGAGCTCCCTTTTCACATGGACAACTGTCGTCTTCTATTTAATTTATTTTAGCTAAATATTCTTTAATTTGGCAGTGTCCTGTTATAATTTTCAACACACTATTATTTATATTGCTTTTACTTTCGTACCATTGTTGTATACTTTTAATATAATTTTTTGTATTTAGGCCGATTTCTGTTGCACCGTACTCTGCCAATTTATAACACTTCGTTTATATATTTCTTTCTCTAATTCTTTTAAACTAATAGGTTGATTATCTCTATTCTTTCAATCCAAATATTATTGTGCTCTACTATCTTATTATATGTATTTCCGTTGTATTTTATTTCGTCTACTTCATTCTTGATTTGATATATCGTATTTCTATCTTTTATACTGTAGTCTATTGGGATTTCTTTACTAACAGTTATGGTGGATATATATGATGTTGTTGGTGTTAAATTCATTATTTTCATCAATACATATATATGTGATGCTCTTGGTATTCTTTTAATGTGTGTATTTTCAATTTTGTTTTTGTAACAAGTGCTAGCATATTGTATAATATTACGGTATAATGCCTGATATATTATTTTCTTATTATAATTTTTCATATTCCATACCGTTTGTTTTGCTTTATATATATATATATATATATATATATATATATATATATATATATATATATATTCTTAACTTTTTCGGTTATATATTTAACATGTGGGACAAAACTTAATATATGATCCAAAATAATGGCCAAGTATACTATTTCCTTTTTAGACTGCTCGCCTCCCACCAAGACGAACTGGGTTCAATCCCCGGCCAGGTCAATCCCGGATTTTCGCATGTGGGAATCGTGCCGGACGATGCCGCTGCTCGCTGGGTTTTTCTCGAGGATCACCCGTTTTCCCCGCCTTTGCATTCCGGGGCTGCTCCATACTCACCTGAATCACCCTCATCGGCTCCCAAGACCTCGTTGTTAAGAGTCGCAAAATCTTTCAACTCAACAACAGAACTCTTAAATATTTCGTGTATCACAAACATTTCATACTTGTGTTGACAAAAAAGTATATTATTTGTTATTAGATTGAACTTTTACTTACATTTTGTCTATAAATTATAATACTTCGTTTCTAATTAGTAGTATATTATTAATAGGAGGGAGATAATAGGTATGTCGAAAATTACAGTAAGAAATTAATCTCATGCAAAATGTTACTAAACCGAGTGCGTATAAATGCGTTGCGTTGTCAGTTTGGTGTAATTTTGTAGACTTAGTTAAGTGAGTGAAGAGATTTGGACAGCTCTTAACGTCGAGGTCTTGGGAGCCGATGGGGGTATTTGAGGTGAGTATGGGGCCGTGCCGGAATGGAAGGGTGGGGGAAACGGGAGATCCCTGAGAAAACCCGCCAACCAACGGCATCGTCCGGCACGATTCCCACATGCGAAAATCTGGAGTGACCTGGCCGGGGATTGAGCCGGGTTCACCTTGGTGGAAGGCGAGCAGTCTAACCGATCAGCCACCACAGCCCCACTTAGTTAAGCTTTGTTTGCATGAGGCAGAGGAATATCATGGAAGAAGAACTTAAGCATGGCTTCAGAAAAGTTGCAAGTGACCGTGTATCGACTGTAAGTCTAAAATCGCTGGTTGACCGCGCGTGGAGTGTGGTATTATCAAGGTTAGTGACCTTGTAATTACATAAAATTTAGTGTGGGTGTGGCAAGTTCGAATCGTTGTTTAGGTACTTTACCATACGCGTTTAAATAAATATGTTCTTACTCTTCCTTCTCCTTTCAATTTTGAGTCACATGGCTAATGCCCGGTTGCACCAACATCTTCCCCGATCCGAGATCGAATGATCATAGTTCCGAACCAGGATCCAGTTTGATCTTGGTTCCAATGAAGAAGTGTTGCACAAACGAAATTTCATGATTCTGGATCTCCGGTTCGTCGATCTTAGTTCCAAAATGCGAGATCGAGATTAAGTATGAGACAAATTTTGCTTTTTGTTCGTAGGCGTATTTTTCACTTAAGATAGATGTGCGATGTTTGATCTGTTTTAAGTGAATTATTGTTGTACGAAGTTTACTGAATAATATTCAAGTACGTATAATGTTGTTTTAATTTCCCAAGAAAACAATCGAAGATAGTTCTATCTGTTGGCGCATTTTCAAACTACATTTGTTTACGATGGCTGCTGATCTCGGATCGAGGTTTCAAACCGCCAATTTCGGTGGTTCGAAATGAACTTTATCTCCATCTCCAGTCCAGCTCGGAACTCAAATAGTGCAACAGTTTTCTTTGTTGATGTTATATCCGATCTCGGATCGAGTTTCGAACCACGATGGTATGCGTCACTCCCATCCGGCCGGCTGTCAGTTCCCGCGTCTCGCTGGCGGCCTGCCTGCTATATACAGCTGTGTCCTCTCAGTGACTCACGTGGAGAGACGTAACCTTGAAGGGGCTGGCAGGTACCTACCTGCTGCGTGCGGGCGGACCTTGTAAAGAAATGTCAGAGACTGGTCCTCCAGGGACGGCTGCTCACGATTTGAGGTATCAGTCGCCTCGTCTCCACCCAGCGTCCCTTCTTTCCATCCTCGACGAAGCAGCATGCTGTATAGAGAACAGGGGGTCGAAGCTCTATAGGGATTTCGTGGGTCACTAAATTATTGGGTAGAATGAATTTACCACCTGTTGAGAAAATGAAAATAATGCTCATTAATCAAGAAAGCTATATATTATGAACAATATAATTTTACTTTTATATATACTTTACTCACAAGTAAACTAATTTTAATTATTCTCATCATTCATAAAAAATATAATTTTTATGTAGGCATGCACTTTCAGCGCCTGAGCGTTGAGTTGTTCACTTGTTTTGTTTCCGTTGGTTGTTATGTTCGTTGATGGAGAAGGTGGAGTTGATGTTTGCAACGAATTGCAAAATTGGAATAATTGAGCTTTGTTGTATTTTCAAATGCTGATTGCCTGAGAATAAATGGTACAAGAGTAATTGATATCAGCGACAATGCCTTTTTAAAAGAAATAAATATATACAATTAGCATCTTAATAAACTATTATGCATTTAACAGAGTAGCCAACCTATGTATTATCTACCATCAATTGTTAAATACACATTTAGTTCCATCATACCGTTTGTAAATACAGCATTTAATTATAACATTTTTACGAAATTGTTATTAGCAGTAAATGAAACGTCTGTCTGGAAATTGAAATAATTGTTTTTAAGAGTTGTGCGGTTGGCAGCAAAATTCTACCTAATAGCCCAGAAATAGAGGAAAATAACGACCCACAAAAATAGCATTGAGCTTCGTCTCTTTATCTTACTTGTTTTGTGATAGAAAATGTCAGGTAATTCGCGGGTACGGACTCCACCACACTCAACTGTGATCAAAACTAAGTAAAAAATATTCCGTGATAAAAAAAAAACGTAAGACCCTTAGTTTACGAGAAAAACGACATTACTGTAGATACAATGACATTTCACGTTACGCACAGCATACAGCAACAGCATACAAAACGTTGAAACGTCATTAAGAGGTGTTCGAAGTTTTCTCTGCCCCTAGGAGTGCACTTGTAATATTGCAGTTTTTAGGGGCTATGTTTAACGTTCGTCACATATATTTTAATTATATGTTATGATTACAGAGTACTTGCTTATGTTGTTACTCTCTTTAATATAATTGACAAATAACATTTTATTATATGAGTTCACAGTAAAATCTCTGGTTAGTTTAATAGTTTATTGGCATAGACATCATGTGAAAGTATTTTTTATTTGTTTCTAGACGGAATTCAGTATTAATATTATGTTTGTCATTTTTCATTTCTTTGCCAAAGGATCGCCATCGTAAAATGTTTATTAAACGAAAGGTCTAAATGAAATTATCCTGGTTGTCTCTCTTCTCGCAATTGCTGATTGGCGGAGAGAAGTGTCATGGTCAGACGATAGCCAATCAGAGGACAGAAAAGAAAATAATTAAGGCAGAAATAAAATAGAACAAACCTTTTCTGGCAGAATAATTCTCACCAGCTCCAAGGATGGACATGAGTAGTATACGAAGGATGTTTTAATGATTTAATATCTAAAATAATAGCTACAGCAAGTTTTGAATGATAAGTAACTATTAAATAATACGAAATATTAATTTTATTATATTTGAAAAGGATTGAATTTATAATTGTGCTAATTTTGTTGGAAGAAGAACCAACCCAATGAAAAAATATTTCAGAAGATGAAAATCACGACATATTAATTGATTTGAAATGTACATTTGTGATTTGTCTGAAATGTAACACTTTTCCGCAGTTGGATGCATGCAGCATGCACGGAGATTGGCCGCCAGATGCACTCATTGCAATTGCCTTGTCCCAGTACTCGCTGCTGCATGTGAACTCAGTGGCCTCTTTGGCACTATTGAACTCGGAACTCGGAACTCGGCTCATCGTTCCCTTGCCGTATGCCTTAATACCTACACATTAGTTGCGACATTGCCAAATCACCTCACCATTATCTAATTAGAATATCACATGTTTGCAACAATGGTTTTTTGGACATTTCATGTAGTTTTTTCTCGTAAACGAAGGGTCTCATGCATTTTTACAAAAAAGTGTATTTCCTATTTAGTTTTGATCACATATTTGTGTAGTGCAGTCCGTATACGCAAATTACCTGACATCCTGGGTACCGTAATACAATGTGGGGTTTATGCATACATGTCAGTCACATAGGATAGAGGACAATTTTTTTATATATGTTAGTAGTAGAGAAGTGGGCATTGACACGCATCGGCATCTGGCAGCGGATTCGGGGGAGCCGCCATATTGTTACGTCACCCGACCGCCATCTTAAATGTCATTGTAATTTCACTCCAACCCAGGTAACATTTGACCTTGACCCCAATGACCTTTGACCTCAAAAAATTCTTTAACCCCGGCGGCTATTTTTTCGCTTTATTCCCTCGAAATTTCCCTTTTCATAAAAAATTTCCCTTAAAAAAATTTAATTAAAAAACGTACATTTCCTGAGGTCTCCCCCACACCACCAATTACTCACCTCTGTTTGAATCCAGCAGACGACTGACTCCCTCGCACCCACTGTCCTCCCTATACTCATTCCGCCATTTTGATTTTACATGCTTCTGGAGGCAGACATCTTTGTTTATATGTTACCGGATGCCGCCTTAAATGTTTTTTGTTTATCAGTTGGTAAGCAACCGCCATCTTAATAGGTGACCGCCATCTGGGTATACATCACCCAACCTCCATCTTGGAAGACAAGGCCCAATAGCAATTGAACTTTGACCTGTTACCTCGAAAACCTATATTCGAGAATAATGCATAAAAGTCAGCAAGCATAATACATTATAGACTACTGCTGCCATGTTAGATGCAGACTACCTCGCCCTTGGCCCCATGATCTTGAATGACTTTGAAAATAATAAATTCGGGAAATAATACATAAAAGTCAACAGGCATAATACATTACAGGCTACCCCACCATATTAAATAGAGACTACCTAGACCTCGACCCCATGACCTTGAATGACCTTGAAAATAAAACCTCTAGAAAAATTTACGTGAAGAGGCAGAAGCTAGTCGAGACGATAAACCTTCCACTCAACTGCTATCAAAGTAAACCTCTCGGCTTACCTTCCTACTCCTTATAATATACAAGTGTGCGAGCCTTATGGTATCATATTGACTGTGAACCAATCGTACTGCACTATTAATTCATTGTGCAGACACCGACCAGCCAATCACCAAGTTACCACATGATTGCAGCTAACCAATCATATGCGATCATTGAGCCATCTAACACAGGCAGGTGGGCAGGCTTTAGATGCTAATTCCTTGATCACATTAGCATACAGTTATATTTTCGACAGTTTCTTCCAGACAAGTTCTTCGTTCACCTGGAAATCATGGTCACACTTAAAGTAGATAACTCACTTCTGTTGTCGGACCAACCCCTCACAAGACTGACCCATTGACCCCATCGACCCCATTGACTCATAATTACCCATGTCCCATAATGACCCCTGGTTGCGGTGCTTACCCCTAATGGCCACAAAACGACCCCTAAATGACTCACAATAACCCATTTGTGAAGCAAAAGACCCATAATGACCCATTTGCGGAGCAAAATGACCGAGGCTCATTGGTCGAAGCGCAACATGGGCTTTGTACTGAACAATGAATCACCACGACAACCCACTGCCATGCTTCTCGATTGGTCGTCGTATGAAATGGACTCTTCGTACCGCCCACCCTCTCATACCGAAATGAATTTTTTTTTCACATAGGTGAAAACTCGATCCCAGAATCAACACTTGCGACAACCAGTCAATGATGCAGCTCACGACTCCATGATCGTCGAGGTCAAAAGTAGCCCTTCATATTCACAATTCAGTTTCGCGGTATGGGAGCACTCTGAGAAAACCGAAATACTCGTTCGCCCCGGAAGAAAATACGTAGGTCCCATTATATATGATAGGACTATACATATATAGCTGTATAAATATTTATAGGTATATATAATTACGTAAATATAAAATTATTTTCATTTTAATATATGTATGTAGTTATGTACATATAAATATGGAAATATACATTTATTTCGATTTAATTTATACATAGTTATGTGTAAGAATAAGTATATAATTGTGTAAATATAAAATTATTTTCAATTTCATTTATATGTATGTATATAAATATGCTAATATAAAATTATTTTCAATTTCATTTATATGGATAGGTATAGGTATGTAAATGTAATGTATGTAAATATAAAATTATTTTCAACTTAATGCATATGTATAGGTATGTAAATACGCATAGGTATATAAATATATATATAAAACTATTTAAATTTAATTTATATCTATATGTATATAAGTATACATAGGTATATAAATACATAAATATAAAATTCTCTCAATTTATCTTATACATAATTATGTATATGTATAGGTATATAAATATGTACATATATGTGGATATAAAATTAATTTAAATGCCTATATATATGTGTGTGAAAATAATATTAATTTTACTCTATATATATATGAATATAAAATAAGTTAAATGTATATATATAAGTATGTACATATAAATACATGAATATAAAATTAATTTTATTGTATACAAGTATGTACATATAAATATGGGAATATAATATTAATTTTAATGTACATATAGGTATGTAAATTAAATATGAGAATATAAATTAATTAATTTCATTGTATATAAATATGTGTATATAAACATAGGAATATAAAATTACTATAAATGTTTATATATAAGTATGTGCATGTAAGTATGGCATATAACCCTAATTTAAATGTCTATGTTTAGATGTATAGGCTACATATGCCTACAAGCATATTTAAATATCATATTGTTATGTAATTACCTGCATGTTTTCTTCCGGGGCGAACGAGTATTTGGGATTTCTCAGAGTGCTCCTATACCGCGAAGATGGGTTGCGAATATGAAGTGCTGCCTTTTGACATCGACGCTCATAGAGCCGTGACCTGCATCATCGCTGACTGGTTGTCGCCAGTGTTGATTCTGGGATCGAGTTTTCACATATGTTTTAAAAAAATGCATGTCGGTATGAGAGGGTAGCCCCCACGAAGAGTCCTTTTCATGCGTCGACCAATTGAGAAACATGGCGGTGGACTGTCGTGGTGCTTCATTGTTCAGTACAAAGTCCATGTTGCGCATCAACCAATGGGCCTGGGTCATTTTGCTCTGCAAATGGGTCATTATGGGTCACTTTGCTTCGCTAATGGGTCATAAATGGGTCATTATGGGTTCATTAGGGGTCAGCACCGCACTCATGGGTCATTATGGGTCATGGGTTATGGGTCATTATGGGTCGATGGGGTCGATTGGGTCGATTGGGCCAATGGGACAGTCTTGTGAGGCGTCGGTCCGACAACAGAAGTCATATGTCTACTTTAAGTGTGACCATGATTTATAGGTGAGCGAAGAACTTGTCTGGAAGAAACTGTCGAAGATATAACTGCATGCTAATGTGATCAAGGAGTTAGCATCTAAAGCCTGCCTACCTGCCTGTGTGAGATGCCTCAAAGCTCGCATGTGATGGTTAGCTGCAATCATGTGGTAACTTGGTGATTTACTGGTCGGTGTCTGCACAATGTATAACGTTGCAGTACGATTGGTTCAACGTCAATACGACGCCATAAGACTAGCGCACTTGTATAATATAAGGAGTAGGGAGGTAAGCTGAGAGGTTTAGTTTGATAGCAGCTGAGTGGAAGGTGGATCGTCTCGACTAGCTTCTGCCTCTTCACATATATTTTTTCTCGAGATTTTATTTTTAGGTCATTCAAGACCATGGTGTAAAGGTCAAGGCAGTCTGCATCTAATATGGCGGTGGTAGTCTGTAATGTATTATGCTTGGTGATTTTTATGTATTTTTTTTCGAGTTTTTATTTTCAATGTCATTCAAGTTCATGGGGCCAAGGTTGAGGCAGTCTGCATCTAACATGGCAGTAGTAGTCTGTAATGTATTATGCTTGCTGACATTTATGCATTATTCTCGAATTTAGGTTTTCAAGGTAACAGGTCACAGTTCAATTGCTGTTGGGCATTGTCTACTAAGATGGTGGATGGGTGATGTATACCAAGAAGGCGGTCACCTACTAAGATGGAAGTCGCTTACCAAGATGGTGGCCTTCAGTAATGTATAAACAAATGACAAACAAAAAACATTTAAGGTGGAATCCAGTAACATATAAACAAAGATGGCTGCCTCCAGAAGCATGTAAACAAATGACGAACGAAAAAATCAAGATGGCGGAATGAGTATAGGTAAGGGCAGTGGGTGCGACGAAGTCAGTCGTCTGCTGGATTCGAACAGAGGTGAGTAATTGGTGGTGTGGAGGAGACCTCAGGAAATGTGAGTTTTTTAAATTAAATTCTAAAAAAAAAATTTTAAGGGAAATTTTTTGTGGAAAAGGAAAATTTTGAGGGAATAAAGGGAAAAATGGCCACCGGGGTTAAAGAATTTTTAATTAAGATATTTTTAAAATAAAATATTATAAAAATAAAGGTTTTAAACATTTCTTAAAGTATAAAAATGATTTTTAAATTAAAATTTTTTGTAATAATTTTTTTATAAAATTTTTAATCGATGTTTAAATATTTTGTGATTATATATATTTGGAATTTTGTATTTTCAAGGTCAAAATTCAAAGGTGAAGGTCAATGTCAAAGGTAATAAGTCATGCTCTTCTAACCCCTGGGTCACTGATCCCTGCCACCTGGGTCGCTTATCCCTGTCAGCATTTCTGGGAAAAATGGGTCATTTCTGAGGATTCTTTTAATAATTTTTAAATGATTTTTAATAATTTTTAATAATAAATTTGTTTGGAATTTTTTTTAGAATTTTTTAGGATTCTTTGCGATTTTTTAAGAAGTTTTTGGAATTTTTAAAGGTGTTTAGTGTTTTTGAGGTCAAAGGTCCTCGGGGTAAGGTCTGGGTCAAGATCAAAGGTCACATGGGTCGGGCTGAAAGGTCAATAACATCCAAGATGGCGGTCGGGTGACGTAATAAGATGGCGGCTCCCCCGAATCCGAATCCGATGCCAGATGCCGATGAGCGTCAATGGCCATTTCCCTACTACTTATGTTGTTTACGGTCAAGTGACTCTTTTTTAAACTAACCTTTGAAAAAAAAATCATTATTAATGGCACAGATTATATCGACCACATGCAATCCTCCAGTTACCTCGACAGCATATCAAGGACAAGTAATTACCGATATAACTAATGAGCCTACTTTCCTCTATATCGATGCAAATAGTTTTGATGAATTTCTTAATGGGTGTAGATTGTAGGTAGGACTTGACATATTGTTGATAAAGATGCCATTAAAGATGGAACCAGAAACATGAGCAATGCTATTGAGACTATTGCAAATATACAAGTGCCATTCATTAGATGGGAACAGTTGCATTGGCTTTGCCCAGTATGTGTTCACTTAACAGAACTAAAAAAAAAAAAAAGTCGTTTCAAATTACTCAAATTTGCATGACATACCTAGAAGTGTTGAAAAATTTATTTCTGCGATCATAAAATTAATTATGTTTACAATAATCTCACAGCTGATCTATCCACGAGACGTCTCCATTCAACAAACCAGTCTCTTGGCTAAGGTTGTACAACAGTGATCATTATAACTCATTGTAAGTGTTATTTAAAGTGTATTACTTTGCCTTGCGAATTGAAATCCTGTCCTCTCCTCCTTGCAGGAATAATTTATGCTCCGGTTTATTTAGCGTTAATGGCTACAACCCTTTGAACTGTCTGGAGGAACGCCTTGTCCAATTAGTCAACTGTCCGTTTTAAATGGAACAGCTACTAACGTGAGTACTCGCGTTAGTGTGTAGTGTGGCACATGTAACATAATTATGCCAGTGTGTACTGCATATCAGTGTAAACATTAAATGTACAGAGTTTAGTCATTTATTTCACTCCATCTGTCCTTGTTTCTGAGCTGCATGCAGTGTATTGATGGATAATTTGTCTGTACATATTGTACGCTTTCCTAAACCGTGTCGCTAATTTTATTCATTGTCTTTCTTAGAGGAATGAGCATTTTCCGCAATCACATTGACTTGTCTCATATCTATGGTACTACATACAAATATTTAGTCTATTAAATGTTTTGTCAACTAAGTAAAATTTTAATATTTTTTTCTTTGCATCTTAATAACACAGTAGCTCCAATTGTAATTATATTCTTGAATTTTGTCGTCTAGAGTTTGTGTGTTACTTTTTTAAAACAACCTCGTTTTTACGCGACTTTTGCTGTATAGCCTTATTTTTCTCGGAGAAGATTTGTTTCCGCAGACCGAAACTGATTTTATTGTTCTTTTTATTTTATTTCAGCAATTATCTATGCCTTACTGACGTTTGTTAATTTTGGTAAAGTCATTTTCTCGTATAAATTTTGTCTAGAAAAATTTTTTGTATATTGTTTTAATGTTCTTTAAATGTCCCCAAATATAATTTGGAGTATGCTGTATCTCAAAGAATATCATTAGTCTATCTGTAACTAACATGCAAACATGTAGTTTTGTAACGGGGTTTCATATTTAATTTTTTTACATAATGAGATGAATTTATTAAACTCCATTAACGTTGTTTTCATTTACGCTTTGTTCGTCGCCACGTAATTAAAAAGTCAATGTTTCTTTCCTTAAGACGTACGCTTCCCTGGAACAATTTTTGTGTTTATATTGTATCTTTACCCTCTTAAGCGTGGGCAAGGGAATTAATGTATTTCTCATAATCAATAATTCTCGACACAGCTCACTCGTATATGTTTCAGTAGCAGCATATCCATTCTCTTTTGGTCCTCCTAAAAACAGATTATTAAGGAAGTGTTAATATTTGACATCTTGGATTGCTAACTAATAAAAAACGAAAACAAAAAATAGTTTAGTCTCTTAATTAATTTTTCCACTTGCCACAGACACCGATATATATTTTTACAAGGTTTAGTGACGTTTTCAACAAATTTGTTACAATGTAAACAGAATGTTGTGTTTGTGCTTTCAACTCCAAATTTTTAATTATCTATTGAAACAATGTGACTTCAAAATTTTTTCCTTGGTAAAAATGGAGCAAATTGCGGGAAGATGATTGATTGCTTAAAAGAAGTTTCCAAGGAGTCAGAATTCTGACCGCCATTATGCTTGCCTAAGTGTAAATAAGTAACTAGTAAGGCTTCCTTTCATTGGTATTACATGTTCTTGTTTGATTGGATGTACAAGTGTATTAGGGCCTTTCCTCCAACAGATGTCGATTCCCCCCCTCCCCCCGTTTAGGCTATTTGATGCAAGTTTCCCGAACAGACAGTTATTTCACTTGACTTAAAACTAATTCCTGTTGTCATGTGGACAACTGGGCCATTCGACTCTAAGGTTGCCAGCTACTCAACAGTGGTGGCGAATTCATTCGGGGCAGCTTCCAACTTATCCAAAAGATCTCGTCTTATCTGTTCTCAACATCGTGGCACAAAATAGCTGCTCACACCACATGCTGGGGTGCTGACATCAGCCTCGCCGATTGCACCTGAAGTGTCTGGCCAACGGATATGTGGTACTTCCAGGCGCCTTTTTCGTCGATACGTCATTTTCAGCTGCGAAATATGCTGCTTCCTCAGGATACCTCTAAAAAAACTATGAACCAATCCCGAGCGGGCAAAGCAGTGTGTCAAGGATAGTTTGGTAACCCGAGGAGTGCACGGAGATTTACAAAAGCGAGCCGCCCCGCGTGTCAGAGACTATTGGGACTCGTGCACATCCGTACTTGAGTTGACTAAATTTCTGGGGTTATCGTTGCAAGAATGTCGTGGCCAAGGCTTACCTCTCTCTCAGCGTGACTCGAGGTGCGTGGAACCTTCTGGATCCGGACCCGCGAGACTATTTTAGCCGCGACGGGCCTAGGAGAGAGTACAGTTTTATATATTGGACGGTTGTACGACCTTAAGCGCCAGGTGTGCAAAGACAGCGAAGCGACGAGTGGCGGCAAGAGTGACCAATGGGAGTGGAGTCTGCGGACTGCGACCATCGGTAGAGTGAAGAGAGAGACTTACATGCGGAGGGGGGCGGTGACTGAGCGGTTAGCCTGCTCGCCTCCCACCAAGGCCATCCGGGCTCAATACCCGGCCGGATCACCAGACTTCCGCATATGAGAATCGTGCCGGACGATGCCGTTGGTCGACGGGTTTTCTCAAGGGTCTCCCGTTTCCCCGCCCTTTCATTCCGGCGCCGCTCCATACTCACCTCAATCACCCTCATCGGCTCTCAATACCGCGCTGTTAAGAGCCGCCCAAATCTCTTCACCCACTTACGGGCGGAACTATTCAACTGGACGTGCGAGCGACCAACTTTAGAGTGATGGCAATATAAATATTAAATATGTAGGAATAATGAATGTGAGTTCACTGAAGCCAATATAAAAACATTGATAATGACTATAATTAGAATTGAGATTGACATTAAATATTGCGCTTACTGGGAATAACAAAAGTTATAGTGCATATAGATAATTTAATGTTGTAAACAATAGCTATGTGAATATTGATAGCATTTTAAAGAAATAATGTGTTAAATGTTGTTTAATTGACCTACATTACTCACGACCTCGGATTACCCCGTGGCGTCTTGTAACAATAATTTCTCAGAAAACTTTATGAATTGGTATTTAAATGTTATCGCCATTATCAACCATACTCTAATATTAGTTAAGGACGACCTACTGTAGCATACAAGCACTCAAGAAGTTTAAAGGCGTTGTAATAAATACAAATGTTAGTGAAGGGAATTTTAAATACGGTTACAATTGCTCTCTCTAGAAATTAAGTGGGCTATACCAAGTTCGTTAAGGGATGGAGGTCTTAATCAAATGAAATAATTAATTATAATTTCCTAATTTATTTACAATAACTACAGCAAAATTCTCTGAATTCAAAATCTCACAATAAATTTATGTTACTTACTGTTCACAACTAATTACGCCAATTTGATACAATTTATAATTACCACAAAGAAATCAATTAAATTTAAATAATTAAAGATCAGTCCCAATAGACCGTGTATCAACCTATTCAGATATTCTGTAAAATATGTGTCAAAATTGACAGTTCAAATATTTACATTAAAATCCGTATTACACTTCCATTCAGTCTCACCTCAGTTCAGTCCATGTCCCGCCAGTTGCAATGTTGTAGACTCCTCCAAGCGTCCTCACGCACAGTAGGCTTCACTCGTCGGTTTCACACCCTCTCTTCCATTCACGCCACGAACACCTCGCGCGCCGTCGTCCCGCAATCTCCTGTCGTCGTCTACACTCAACTTCACTCGCGCACACTCGGCCAGACGGCCTCCGTCAAAGATGCCGGCCGCTGGGTTGCGGCAGTATATATAGTGTCTTACGCCGTCACCTAGAATCTTCCCAACACCCGTGATGCGTCACGGAGGGCCGTAGCGCCAGCTAGTCTCACCAGAACATTCTTGTGTCGTCGCCAGACCCGTCGAAACCTCCAGCAGGGGAGAGGAGCCGTGACGCAAGCAAGGCGCCGAGCAGCGTGACAGCCCGACCACTGCTGTCCATTATTCACTAGTTTCCCAGAAATGCGGGTCAGGTGGCAACCACGGAGGAGGGGAGGGTTGCGGTGGGTCCACCGCCACAGCGCCTGGCAGTAGCGCGTAAAAATACTGTAATGGAGTTATGCTACCTCACGTCGATCATGGAAACTTACGTTGTCAAAGACGTTGCCCGTTGATTGTTGACTGGGGAGGTATTAGATTCCATAACGCTGGTGCTTGGTGGTTTCGGTGAAGGCTGGAGCTATACTGAGCGCGCGGCATTTCCTTCCACTTAGTGGTGGCTGGGGCAACTTTGTGACGTCAGCGCCTTCTAATTGTATTAGACGAAGATCAACTTCCGTTTCGAGGATGTTTTCCGGAGCTTTGGAAAGGATGACGGCTGCAGAATATCCGCTATAAATGCCCTGGCAAACTAAGTGACTGCGGTACCACGGCGTGAGGTCGCACCTAGGGGTTTGGTCTCCCTTCCAGACATGTAAATTTGTAAATGTAGGATTTATCGGGGAGATTGTGCCAGTTAAGTAACTGTACGTATTTTATAATTATATATTTCTATTAACGGCACGTTTTTATTCTAACCCTTAAATTTTATAACGATTAAAAATAATTTGGGGAATTATAATGTTTAAAGGTTTTAAAGGCTGTTCACGGTAAAATGAGCACTTTCGAAAGTCCTACTTACGATCTACTTGTGTGCACGTTGTGTATTCTTCCGTCTTATGTAAGATTAACATTGTCATGGGCCTCATCACTTTGTTCATACGTCGGTCAAATGAAACTGTGAAACTATTAGGAAAGTAAATAAATTACAAATCTGCTCATTTTTACACTTCAATGCTTAAAAAAAAACGGAAAGTTAAATAAATAATTTAAGTTATTACAAATAGTCAACTAACACTTTTAATTCTACGTTAACATATGGAACTACTTCCCATCCATCGTTTCCAACTTTACTGGGCGAGTGCCACTCGGTGCACCCGTTATACATGCAGGTAGAGGTAATGACTTTTTCCAAGGTTCATTTCAAGAGTTCTCACTTTATCGTGAACGGCCTATAATGTAATATTTGCATAAATTTTATAAAGGCAAATATCTGAAAAGAGTTTGTATTTTTTCTTGGGACAGAGGAAAACAATAAGAAAGAGAAAGGGCCGGAAATAAAATTTAAAAAAGGAAGTTAATCTTGTTCACTTTTTGCAGTCATCCTCATAAAAACTAACTATCAAGTGCTGCTACTGATTCCATTTTTCCATCATTTTCATTCACTTCCGATTTATATGCATCATAGATGATATGGTTGTGGAGTTGGGGGCGAGTTCTATACATCTGACAGAGTAGGATGGTGGTCACTAAGCACCCTCTGTTGCAATACACATAAGACAAATATTGCCATCAATATTATTTAACCATGCGGTGAGCCTATCATTTACATTATTGTTACTTATGTACTAATATTGAGGCATTGCAGTTCCACCTTAGTTCGAAGACGGAGGTTGACTTGGACATGCTGTTACGGCAGTCGTTACATCAGTAGTCTCGACGGCTCGTTGTTCCGTCCTGCTCGACGGGCGTCATGCAGAGAGATGGCCACGTTCAAGATGTTCAGTATTCCTATATTGTCTCTAGGCGTCGTGCAGTCGTGTCCTGGTACCCAGTTCGGCAAAGAAGATGCTTGCTATCCCAACCAGCAGGTTTAAACTATAGCGTCCCTGAATTCGCTGCCCGCTGGCCTGATTGCAGTGCTATGTGAGGTGGCGCATTCAGACAGACCGCCGAAGTAAGGCCTGCCCACGCCATCATAACTATGTGATGGCTGCCTGATTTCTGTGTGCAACTCCACAGTTGGGCATAGCGGATGCATCACAAGTGATTGCCAAAGAAGTGCAGATTCACAGCTATACCATTGTGGAATATTACAAACGGAATCTTTCAGACACACAGGTTAATATACTCAACAGCTAAGACGTATGTTTTACTTCGTACGTGGTCAACTAAAGGCAGAGCACGATTTCTTATCCCCCCCCCCCCCGCACCCATGCACTTCCTTTGTAATGCATGAGTATAAGATTTTTTCCTGTTAATTTCTCATTTCTTTCTTTTGGTCTTTGGCTTGCTAACGGGACCACGTATTTGTCCAACTCTTTGATTGTATTCTATTACATCTACATCCAAGTAGTCTGGAGAAGTCGTGTGGCGAAGCTAGCCTGCCATGCACCCAGTCCCCCACATTGTCCGGTATCTATTCTACTTTATATCTACGCTGTTATATAGTGGCACTAACTACTTGACTAATTAACTCATAGTCTACTTTCTATTAAATAACCCATGTGTCGACACCCAGCGGAGAGAGGGGCGTCCGGACATCTTTTCGATTCCCCTCCCCCTGTAGACAGAACTTTAGTCATGAATATTCCCTAGATAATGTTCAGATTCCGTTCCTATTGTCTGCATTATACCTGATTCGTTTCCCTGTTCGCTCGCCTTGGACTTTGTTACTCCATTCCATCATTTCCTTGTTTATTGCCGGGTCGTCACATATGTTATCTTCAGTTCATCAGAGAGGGGAAAAAGGCCTCCTAACTCATCAATAGCCTGCTCATAAATCCTTTTAAAGTTTCCTATGATTTTCTTCGGTATTATCCCAGGCTGTGTAGTGTGCCCGCCCCCACTACAATGTTTACATAGCGGTTTTACTCATATCCGGGAAGTAGGTCCGCTCCCACTTTTCGGTTTCTGTAGCGGTTCTACACTCTCACTTTCAGGGGTAAGATAGTTTATGTAGAGTTCTATGTTTCATCTTCTGGAGGATTCATCAATAACCACACATCGAATTCCTCTAATCTATTGATGGTGTCCTCAGCAAATTCTCCGAAATATCTCGTCTCTTTATGAGATAAAATACTTCTTTCGTTTAGCTATTCTTCTGCTATTTCTTCTATTTGCAGTTTTCTACGTAACTTTATTCTAATGTCTTCAATCTTTGGGCATTCCAGAGTTACATGCTGAACAGTGTCTCTAACTGTACAGATCGGACAAAGAGGAAAGTCCACTGTTAAATCAATGTAACTTGGCTTTAAAATTTCCGTGTCCTGTTATTATAATAATCAGATTTAATTCAATGCTGACGATATCTTTTCTTAATACCTGCAAAGATGCTGTAAGTGACCCTCCCTTTCACCGATCTATCCCAACTCTCCCGCCAGATTTCTAGGGATCCTTCTCTCTTCTCTTTCTTTCTTGCCAAAGACGCTGACATTCCATTCGTTTCTTCCAGCAGTGCCTTTTTCTTTCCTAAGATGCCCAGTGGAATTACTTCTAAAATTACTTGGCAGGGCCTCAGTAGATTGTCTATTCTAATATGCCATTTTTTCATTGCTAGAAGAATTGATCCTTGTGAATTCATAATAGTCTGTTTGCCATCTACATACGATGTAAGTATCTATAACGCTTTTCCTAAGCAAGAATGAATTAATAAATATTGCCCTTTGATCGCCGTACGATTGATGGCAGACATTCTCTTCTGCCTGTGCATTCCGCTCAATGCGTAACCGCAGATTACTCCTTCAATCTTCAGTGGCACGCCCAGTGCCTAGACTCTATTTTTCCCCATGGACATGTTCACTCACCTTCTTGCCCTCTTTCTCGCCGAGTTAACCGCTTCTCTTCCTCGTTAACACGCTCTGCGTGTAGCTTTCTTTCCATCTTTCATACTCGTAGCCCTCTCCAAAACTTTCCTTACATTCTGTCATTCAATATTAAAACTGTGTCATTATTCTATACTATACGCATAGTACTTGCGCTATTCGTATTATTCGCGATTGTACGATCTGGTCAGTGGAGTGTTTGAACTGGAAGATGGAGTGGATTATTTTGGAGTCTCTTAGAATCCGGGTTCTTGAAAGCCGATGAGGGTAAAACAAAGTGAGTATACTCCATTCACGGTTACTTCACACTTTTCTGAAGCCCTGCAAAAGTTCTACTTCCATTACATTCCTCCGCTTCATAAACAAAACTTAGATAAATATACCAGAGGGCCAATGCACCGCATTCGTGCACAACAAATTTAATGATATTTTTGGATAAGAACTATTTCTTACTAGACATTACCAACGCACCTATTTTGTCACTGTATTTATTCATATTGGTTATTAATTGAAAAATTATAATTAATATATAATATATAATTAAAAGTTAAATTTAACCAAAAATAAGGTATTTAATGTTAGCAGAAGTATAAAACGCTTGTGATAGATGACATATATAGAAAAAAACTAAACACTTTATACATGGTGCGATTTTTTCAAAGGTTTGATTCAAAAAGTGTGAAGAAAACGCGTATAGACCATATGGAGCGGCGCTGGAATGCAACGAGGGTGGAGGAAACGGCAAATCGCCGCGAAAAACCCGCTGATCAGGGGCATCGTCCGCATGATTCCCTCGTGCGAATATAACTGAAACGACCTGCGTTTGATTCCTGGTCTGGCCATCCTGATTTAGGGTGTTCGTAGCTTACCGAAATCACTCCAGGCACACACTGGGATGGTTCGTTGCTACAAGGCCATGTCCGACTTTTTCCCAGCTCCTGTTACTCTGAGCAACTTGCTCTATTCTTATTGGTAAATGATAACGTGTGTGCTCAATTCTCCTGATATAAGCCCAACCTATCATGATCGATACAATTATTTATAGTATCTTAAAATATTACGCTGCATAGATAAGAATTAAAGATGGTGTTCTTCGGAAGTTTGCGAGAATTTGCTAGCCATTCACAAAACAGTCTTCCTAGAATAATTAAAAAAGATAAAAATGTTTTTGGCTATGATAGGATATGTTAGGTAATGCATTGACTGGCATTATGTTAAGTTGTTGTTTGTTGCGTAATGAGTACTTAGTGTATGTATTATTAAACGCTATATTAAATGAGCATGTCTTTAACTTAATGATAGATGAAAAGAACGTTAATTTAAAAGAATTATTTACTAATTAATGTTTAAGATGAGTGCGTTTAAAGAAATGTCGCACATTTTAATTCATATATGCGTATTCACTTCGTTGGGGTTTGAAACAAAGAATGTGTTAGTAGAGCTATACCTGCCTGCAGTTAGGTTGAAGTATTGACTATATCAGTATGTATGCTTGATTTTTATGTTTTTCGCAGTAGATAAATACAGTTGCATGTAAACAAAACTTAAGCTTCTTGTGAGATGAAAGAAGGTTTAGTTGTGTAAATACGTGCTACGCATATAGGATCAAAGTATTCTAGAAGGATTGAATCAACTGATAATGGGCAGATCGTAACAAACATTCTTTGATTATGGAGTTTTTATGTAATAAACATGTTTTGATTGCTATATTTAGTATGGGATAGCTCGATTTGAGTGCGATGAGTGTTTACTTGAATCTTAATTTGATTTTAATTGATGTTATATAGTAAATTAGTTAAACGGAATCTTGGTAATGTTTTTTTTTGTATAACATTATACTTAAAATTATATATGTGTGTGATAGTATGTATTGGAAGACAGATGATGGAGATTTGTTCATTTGTGTTGTATGATGGTTTTTTTATTTAGTTGATAAGTATTTAGTTTTGCTGGTGATGATTGATGTTAGGGGTTTTGCAAGTTGGATATTATATTGATAGTAATATAGTTAGAAGTGGTTCCATAACATGGTCGTGACTGTTTTTTGTATGTTTTATTCATTTGAGTATTATGATGTGTTAATATAGTTTTCAAGTATTTAGTTTTGCTTGTAAAGTGTTAAAGTGTGGAGTTTTGCAATTGCTTGGTATGGTATGTGCAAATGAGTTGTGTGAGTGTGTGTATGTGTGTTATGAATTTGATGATTGTGGCTGTGGTATATGGGAAATTATGAGTTAGTATACTTATAAAAGGGTTTTATGTGTGTTTGACCTTGTAGTCTTGATGGTTGTTGGGATTGATGTGTGCGTGTTTTGCTATTACATGATGAAATGGTTTATCAGAGTAATTCATTGGAATATTCTGTCTGTGGTTGTTGGCATATGTTGAAACCGCATACACGATTGTTTTTTGCTATCAGGTTTCGTTGACCTGATAGGAATAAAGCAGGAACTGTTTTAGCTTGAAAATCTACTATGGAAAATATGATTATGATAAGGTTTAATCTTGCGCTGTAGTTCCTAGGGAGCGGACATATGTCCCTCTACGTATAATGTGCATACTTGATAATTGTGTATAGTGAATGCTATCATAGTGTAAGTGTAATACCTTCCACACCTAATAATAATAAAAAATAATACTAATTGCAAGTTCTGTAACAAATGAAAAGGTATAAGACAGTTGAAGTTTAGCTATTTTGCTGAGAGGATATATTACTTTGGTGAATGTTTAGTTGTCAATCATTCATGTGTGTACGTGCATGCCTAGTAAATATTCATTGCATGTTTATGCAAGTGTGAATTTTCACGATTATGTTAATTAAACGATTACATCATATAACTGCATTCTTCTCCACCACTCTCGACCTTCGATAGTTTACAACGAATACAAAACTTGTGAGTTGAACAGTACATACCGATCAGGTAATATGATAAACGGCGATTGTATGTGATTGCGTAAAAATGCAGTTCCCAGAATTTTATTTTTAAACTATTAAGTCTGTCCCCTGGGAAACGATCTCGGTAATCGAAAAATAACATTACATTAATTACTCTAAGCAATAATATAAAGATAAAATAAATCTTTGTTTAGTTAGGATATAAAATAATATCAGGAGTTCTGACCGAGACTCGAACTCGATAATTCCAAATTACCATAACATTATGTAAGCCTAGTACCTACCCAAGTCACAAATAAAATTTGGTTAAAATCAGAAATGAAATAATATTACGTGGCCTGACCAAAGATTCGAAATCCAATATCCGAAATTATCATTACATTTACTACCAGTTCCACCTGACCAAATTACAAATAAAATTTGATTAAATTTGGAAATGAAAAAATATTACGTGTCCTGACCAAAGAACCGAGATATCCTAAACAGAAATTAACATCACGTTAATTACACCTAGCATTCACCCAAGTCACAAATAGAATTAGGTTAAAATTGGTAATGAAATAATTTTACGTTGGTAAACATATCCTTGATGAGCATATACTTGGTGAGTTTATGACTAACTATGTTTATAAAAGGGCTTAAACGTATTACTCACCTTGCCAGAAATGTTTAAGTGCCTAAATGCCCTTACCATTATGCTGGATATCGGGTATGATGCCTATGTTATGAATTTGATAAGCATAGCTGCAATGTTTTGAAAATCATGACTATATTTACAAAATGGCTTAACTGTAACAAAATTTTGCCAGAAAGGGTTTAGGGCCGAAATGCCCTTACCATTATGCTGGATATTGTGTATAATGTCTATGTTATGAATTTGATGAGCATAGCTTCGATGTTTTGGAAGTCATGACTATATTTACAAAAAACTTAACTCAAATTAAACTTTTGCCAGAAGTGGTTTACTGCCTAAATGACCTTAATATTATGTTGTATGTCGGGTACGGTGTCTATGTTATGAATTCGATGAGCATATCATTAATGGTCGGAAATTATGAGTACATTTATAAAAAGAGCTTAACTCAAAACTGACTTTGTCACAAAAGCCTTAGGGCTTGAATGCTCTTACCACCGTGACGGATATCGGAATGCAGTGTCAATGTTATGAAACTGATCCTTATAGTATCAGCGGTTCGGAAATTATGATTATATTTACAAAAGGGCATCAATTCATAATTGACCTTGGCAGAAAGGGCATAAGTATGCTGGCTACTATCATGGCCGCCATGGACAGAGGGAAATAAGGGAAATTTTAAGGGGAAAAGGGAAATTTTGAGGGAAAACGAGAAATCCAAGTTGGCGACCCGGATCCGACGATCCGATGCCCCAAGCCCTGGTGCAGGCAGGACATTCTATAATGTACTACTGTAAACATATTTTGGTGGCTCTTAACAGCGAGGTCTTGGGACCCAATGAGGGTGAAGTGAGGTGATTATGGAGTAACATAGGAATGAAAAGGGGGGTGTTACGGGAGATCCCTGAGAAAACCTGCCGACCTGCGGCATCGTCCGGCACAATTCTCACTTGGGAAATCCGGAGTGAACCAGCAGAATCTCAAGAACGTTTGTCTATGCCTGACTAGAAAATTCTTCTATGAAGTTTAAATTTCACATAAAATAATGCAAATGCGGGGGGAGCTTTTGACTAAAGTAATGAATATTTTAGATACAATAACAGTCTTAAAATCTAAATAGGTAGTGTCTGTATTACCGGCGCAAAGTATTATCTTTTATCATTGACCACCTGACACTGCGTCTTCGCCACAAAATCATTGCGTACAAAATATGTTTGTGTTGTTAATATGTAGTCTATAAGTCGTAAATATTTTATGGCAGCTAACTATTTTTTTTTAAATAAACGAATACGGCAATGAACACCAAATGGCTTCAGTACTTGTCAATCTACGTGTTACCGTGCACGACACTACAACGTTTTTTGGCCAGCTACACAATTCCGCCTTGGCATTCAATAACCTAATATGTTTTCTTAGCCACTAAAAATTTATTTTTTCAGTGTAGAGTTGTGTAATTAATTTATTATGAAATCTGCGTTTTACAGACTTCTATCGTTTAAATTTCTAACCTTGGTAGAAATTAAATTATTATTTGGTTTTAAATATTTATTAGTAATATCCCCACTTCCTCCCCCCTCCTCCTCCTCCCAATTCACAGTTACTCTGAGCATAAGGGTGGGGCAGGAGAGCTCACGTGTTACACTAACTTTAGATCCATATAAAAATGACGCATACGGCCACGGCCTCCCGGGGCTTCGATCCCGGAACCTCGTGGTGCCTGGCGACCCTCAGCCACAGAGGTCGCCATATGAGATACCGAAGGAGCTTTCGAGATATCCGGGACTGTGCCGTAAACCTCCGTGTGCGAGTGTATACGACGTGCGCGGACTACGGCACAGTCCTAGGTAGCTCCGGCTCCGGCCAAGGGGATATACAGAATGATTCGTAATTAGATCCACAAACTACAGAAAGCGATTCTTCATGAAAAAGTAAAAGGAAAACATGTGCGACACTTAATACCTAAACCGAATATTAAGGGAGGTGTGAGCCCTTAAAAACGAGGTTTTAAATCGTATTTGTGCAAAATATCGGTAACGAAGTAAAATACAATGACAACTCTCGGAACATTATTGTATGTTATTGGGACCTTCAACGTAAGAGCCGATATTTTGCACAAATACGGCTTTAAATCTCGTTTTCTTAAGGGCTCATATCTCCCTTAATATTCGGTTTAGATACAAAGTGTCACATATGTTTTCCTTTTACTTTTTCTTGGAGAATCACCTCCCGAAGTTTGTTAGTCTAATTGAGAATCACCTTGTATACGATATTTGCGACACGGCCTCGCTATTATTGCCTACTGGAGCTGCTCCCTCCGGTATACAGGATATGAAACCTGCTACCGTGAGCGGCGCGGCCCCGCGGGGTATTACATCAACATCCCACCAAGTTCATACGCCCGGTTAATGTACTGTATCGGCCTTGAGTCCAGTTCATCCCGTCATCAGCCCGCGAACGGCTGCGCCAGCGCGCGTCCGCGATAGCCTTTCCCAGTCCTCCTCTCCGACTCACGCGGCAGCTCTCACCCCAGCTCGAGTGACTAGCGTATTCATTCGTGTGGTGCTTTTGGAACTCTGAAAAATCGTTCCCACAAAAAAAAAAAAAAAAAAAAAAAATTGAAGTCCATTTAAAGTTTGATAACGCCGTATTTTAATACCTGTTACGCATAACAATACAACATTTTAATTTGCACATTACTTCTTACTTACTTTCAATGAATATGAGCATAATTAAATTAATTAATTATTATTATTTAAACTTAGCAATATGCCTGAAACAAATATAAGCTTACGAATATGTGAAATTTCAAAATTACCTTATATAAATCCGGATATTTGTTTTCGAAGTTTTCTTGGTTGAAAACGAGATGTTAGTCAATGAATAATGTTTTTACAATAAACATTTTTTATGCTTCCTAAAATTCAAACTCGACTAACTGATAAAGCTATCATTAAAATTAAAATATATTAAAAAACCAAATCTATAATAAATGACATTGAAATCAGCAAACGTATAGGTACCATGAATTCTTATTAATTGTAAAGGGGATCCCTCAGCATATTTAAATAATGTTTCGTGAAATCAGGCACATTTCTTTTATCTAAGTAACTCTCTAAGGCATTTTTTTTTTTTTTTTCAGAAATCTTCCAGTTTCGTGGTCATTGCCACACCAAACCAATAATTAAGCCTACGACCTCAGTAAAAATTAGCCGGTATTTATTTGTCATAATGTGATATTACCATGTTATGGTAGATCTGAGAGCTCTCTTCATGTATCTCAGTGTACTGGCATTCGCTCATTTTCATTATATGGTAAGGTCAGTAATTAAGGCATTTGTTGCACCATTCTGAATGAGACTACGGAAAATAATCATGTCTTTTTAAACTAAGAGCTTAACAGCTAACACCAACAACTCATTAATGCCACATCACTATTATAAATATTAACGCACATCAACATAAAGTGACAAACTATTTTATATATCTCTAGAATATAAAGCAAATCTATTAACTCATGAATACTCTAATAAGTTAGTGAGCTGAGCTTTATTATCATATTTACATCACTTGCACAAGCAAATAAACAGACTCTTCTCAAAATTTTTAACTCAAATATTGTTGTATAGAAGAGCCTGACTCAACAAAAATGTTTTCATAGGCAAGTTTACAATCAACGTTAATTTATCTATAGTCCACGGGCGTTTCAGAACAGAAGTAAGTATTAAATACATTTATTAGAAGCAAATATTTTATGTAACGTGTACAAGAAGTGAATTAGAATAACCACCAGTCGATTACAAATTGAAATATTGCAGTTAGTAATTTAGCTGTTCACAAAGAAAAAACTTCAAGTCAGACAAACTACGAATAAAATAACGTAAATTTCAAAATCCCACGTGACGCCCAAAACGGAACTAGCTTCCGCGGTTTTCTGGCTGAAAAATAGGCTCTTTGGTCCAACACATTTGGGGTCGATGTAATTTTCTGTGTAAATATCGTCATAAACGAAGTGATGGGAAATTAATACTTATTTGATTCTATGGCTTAGTGATATGGTGGGAATATATAAAGAATAGTTTATACCTCCCTTATGAATACTCCAACAAACATAGCTTACTGGTAGAGTGCAATCGTGCTAAACTAGCTTCAATCAGAAAACGCTACTGAAATGAAAACTGAGTGTTCCAGTGTTCGTCAGACTTCACTATTGATTGACAGAAACTCATTGCAAATACTCGAACTCAGGAAATATAAGCAATGAATAATTCCATTTTAAGTGAATTTCAGTATTACATGTATTCTTGTATTTACGTTTAGTTTGTTACAATATGTCTCGTTGAAAAGTTTTAATATCTTTTGGTTAGTTACAAGGTACAAAATGCTGTATTCATGTGTGTGTGTGTATATATATATATATACACATACACACACACACACACACACACATATATATACACACATATACACATATATATATATACATATATACACACATATATATATACATATACATACATATATATATATATATATATATATATATATATATATATATATATATATATATATATATTTAAATGCAGGCGAATGCGAAGTTAATGATCAAATAGACTGCCCAAGTTCTCTTAAGACTTAGTAACATTAGTATGAATACTTGTGCCAGAGGTTTGTAACATACATTTAGCCTGATTTCTGTATGTACTGTGACTGCTAACCACAAACTGTTCTCATCGCATTTAGTAAGGTTAACTTTTAGGGTAGTTGCCTACCTAAGCTATTTTCGCATTTTAGTCTCAAAGGCTCGAGAGTGATAAGGGCTACACTGACACGAACATCAAGTGCACCATCACCTCTACGCGCAAAGCTCTGAACTAGTGAACTAGCATGCGGTGCTCTTCGTGTTGCGTGTATCTATGGAACTTTGAACGGCGACGCTATAGTTTTATTGGATGAAAGTGTGTAGCTAGGTGTAATGCAGGCTCTTGTCATAGTTCGACTCGTGTCCGGGGTAGTATATAAGATGCTGCAAAATTACATGACAATACTTCGGGGAAACATTCCTTACATCCGGAGGATGAAAAAAAAAATTATGTGAACATAGGTCCGCAAACGCTACCTTTCTTTACTACAGCCCGTAATACATAACGTACAGCGTACGGCCCGCGGCTGGATCATGTTACTGTGGAATGCCACGGCAGCGTTCGTTTGCATGATAAACGACACATCACACCACGACACTACACCTAGAACAGTAGGAACTGCACAGGAATTTTTTTTTACACATGTGTGAAAGCTTATCGGTGGCGCTAAAGGAAATGTTCAACATGTCCTACATCAGCACGAACACATGTATAAACCCGACTTTGTATGGACACCCAGATACGTTGATGAATCCCTGGAAAATCCCTGATTGTTTCGCAACCCGCCTCAATACGGTTACGGAGGGTGCCCACATCGTCCACTGAGGTCGCATACTCAAGTGCCTTTAGATGTTCCCACAAATAAATGTCAAGTGGATTCGAATCAGGGCTCCTCGGGGGCTGGTATTGGGCTGCCAATTACAGACTGTGATGGCATTCCACAGTAATATGACCCAACGCGCGGGCCGTACACTCTACTTTATGGTCTTGCGGGCTGTAGTAAAGAAACGAAGCGATTGCGGACATAAATTTACACCACATTTATTCATCCTCCAGATATAAGGAATGTTTCCCCGAATTATTGTCATGCAGTTTTGCAACATCATGTACTTTAAGATACAGCAGTCTGAAAAAAGCCGTTTTTCACTATGTTGGGGAGCTCCGAAATACTGTTACGTGCTTGCTGCTCTACATCGCTTCCCTTGCTCCTTCCCGACCGAGCTAGAGAATCAGTATGTCCGGGGCGATGTGCGAAAACCCGAGGAGTGCGCGGAGATTTACAAAGGCATACCACTGCGATAACCGTGCACTTCTGTCTTTGGGGGATTACATTTCTGCGGTTATCGTTGAAAGAAGGTTCCGATCATCTCCCTTGCCTCTCTCAGCGAGTCTCGGGCTGCGGTGAACATTCTACTGTAGATCGGGCCAGCGAGACTACGTAAGCCACGACGGGGATGAACGGATGCAGGTCTGAATACTACTAAAATAATTCAAATTGATTTACAGCTATTATTTACAACATAAACTAATTTATTTCCACTATTACTCTTATTATTCTCTTATACGACCGGGGAGACGATCTTGAAGCTGCTGTGTTGATAGGAAAGAGTGAGAACTGGTGGAGGGCATGTGTTGCACATATTTGCTGACGTTTCACACGAGTTCGTCGAACAGTACCCAAAGTATATTCGTAAGTGGGGCAGTACCCGGGCGAGGCGTGCAGCCCAGGGGGAGCGACATGTTACAGTGTAGGAAAGGGGGGTGGGGGGATCAGTGGGGCGTCTCGGTGCGATAGCCTCGCCTGGCCTCTTCTGGGAACCGTCGGTGATAAGGGCGCGGAAGAGCGGCTGGCGGTTTGTCGCCGCCTGTTGCGCTGATAACGCAGCTCCGCAGAGGTCATCTGCTCTCCGACCCCAGGGACTGCCTGCATTTCCCACCACAGTTACCAACGTGGAGATTTGTCACCAGACCACGTGCTTTCCAAAGACGGTCTGGCGGCAAGTCGAAAACTTCTAGTGATTTCTATGAAAATTTATTGTGACGTATCCGGCGAGTTGAACGAAGACTAAAGATTTGAGAGATTTGGGAATGCTCTTAGCGAGCTCTTGAGAGCCTGTTATGGGTGAAATAAGGTGAGGATAGAGCAGAGCGGGATGGCAAGGGCGGGGGGAAACGGGGAGATCCCCGAGAAAACCCGCCGACCAGCGTCATCGTCCGGCGCGATTCCCACTTGTGCAAATCCGGGAGTGACTCCGGCCGGGGATAGAACCCGGTTCGCCATGATGGGAGGCGAGCAGTCTAGCCGCTCAACCACCGCAGCCCCTGCGTCTTGAGAGAGCAAGGGAATAGCTCGCGATTCATATTACGTGTTTGATTGTATGTGACTGTATCTTTATACGTAGTCGTGTGGACTGTTTCTTGATGGAAACCGATGCAACTTCTACCTGTCGTGAAGGAAGATTTGAGAACCTCTACACTGGAAAATACTCGACGTGCACATTTATACTGCTTGAGAGCACTATGTAAATGCATATAGGTCTCGCGAATACGCTATTGAAGTATTTATTATAGATAATGGGATTATTTTGCTTTTACTTTTGAACAGTTTCAATTTCTGGTATAGGTTGTTCACGGTAAAGTGAGCACTTTTTAAGGCCCTCCCAACAAGCATTAACCACCAATAAATATATCTTATTGCAGCCTCAAGCATTAAATTTCGAGGGTGGTGAAATGAATACCCTGTGTTTATTGGTCACATTACAAAACGTATATTAAAAATCAACAGAAGATGTAAATTGGATGAAAGGAAAAATTAAGAAGGGCCTTAAAAAGTGCTCACTTTACCGTGAACAGCCTATAGTGGTATTTACTGTATCGAGCAATAGTAAATAATATTCCGAACGCCGAAAACAAATAATTATAATATTTTGTTTTAAATTAATTTGGAATGGACTAATATTACAATCTGTTGATTATCAGGTAACTTTCATGTACTGATTTAGAGAATTTTCCTCAAAACAGTTGGCAGCTCTATTTCCTACACTACTCGCGCTCCTGCTGCTTGTCAGGCGTCAGGTGGAGAGCGCAGTCTTGCCTAACAGTGTGCTATTCCACAAATATTTTGAGGAATTTCTGTTGATGTAAGAATTTTCCTGTGGGAAGAATGACTGATACGGATTTTGTGTGGAATATCTACACTCCGACTGATATTTTACGAAAAGCTTAACTTTCTCGCGAAATATACACATGGAAATGATTAATGTGAGTTGAATAGGTCAATCTCTCTCTCCTGCGTCCCCAGATCATTTTATTTAATGAAGTTGGGGTTGTTAAATTTTACAACGCTGGTCACAACTCAAACAATGTTTTTAGACGGATAAAATAGAATCAGAAAACTGGTGTTGGTTACAGAAATTTATGTAAGCACCTGTAGTGAAATGTTTATATTATTTATTGTGTACGATTATGTGCAATAAACAGTACTGGGAGCAGACCCCTCAAGGAGGAGAGGGGCCTAGGGGGTGCAATTCTCAGGGGCCCAGGTTCCTGGGGGGGGGGGGTGTCATGACCAACTCGTAAATATTTATTTATAAAACGAAGTATTACGTAAAAATCTAATTTCGACACTCAAAATTTATTAACATTTATTTTTGCATTGATAATGACTATTTATGTTGTTGTAAATGAACTATTTCTGGTGGGGAGGAGGTAGGAGGGCCCACAGCACGCATTTATCAGGGGCCCGGAATATATGCAGGCAGAGGCAGTGACTTTTTTCTAAGGTTGATTTCAAAAAGTGCTCACTTTATCGTGAACAACCTTTAGAAGAAAATTTGCAACTTACATGGGGAAAAAAATTGTTTGCCATTCAACGGATTGAACTTAATAACATTTATACTTCATCTTGCTGAATATTTGTACTTTTTTGTCGGCATCGTTTGATCCTAATTTCCCTTCCGTCTACTGCTTTCGAAATCTGTTTATTCTAAAAGTGCTTTCTAAATAGTTCCGAAATATCCTTACTTTCGTGTAAACTGTCATGTTGTAAATTAAAGCAGTCTCATCGAAAATATTTTCGTAGTGTCAATAGCTTCCGTGTCGGAGCTACATGACTCCAGCATGACTGCACATATTTTAAAGAACACATTGACTGACATACTCGTAGTAAAAATGACAGTGGAGTGAAATTTAGTAGTCCAACATCTTATCCTCCTGTTTATAATGAGGTGTTTAATTTTATATATTTCAATTACACTTCTTATAGTTTCATAATCGTTAAAGTAAGATTTGGTCGAACAGTAACATATTAAGGCTACCGCCTACCTGTCGCTTGAATTGCGTTGCAGTGTGTTCGAAATCCGCGTTTTTTTTTTACGTAACTACTCAATATGTTCCCATTATAACAATGTACGAAAAAAAAGCACACTTCAGACGAGGTACGAGTCACACTGGCCATTAGAAAGACTATTCCGGAGTCCTCCAACATAGCTAAAAAAAATGGGGTGTGGCTGTGTTGAGGAGACAGCAGTTTGTTTTGCGTGAATACGTCTACTTCGACTCGCTCGGACGCCTTTACGTTCCCGACACCGATTCACTCGATCAGATGGGGGTTTACGGGTATCACTGGATTGCTTTTGAGATGCTCTTTCCTACCGTATACGGTTTGTGTATTTCGACTTGGCTTTTCGACGAGTACAGGCCGACATTGTGTTAAGTTTTCTTAATTTCTTACATTTAACTCGTACAATTTCACCGTAACCAAGCCACATTAATGTTCTTATACACGCAATCGATTGAACTTGCCGAGAGCTGTCCATTGAAACTCAAACAAGCGTCGTAGCTTCTCCTAGTCAAAAGTTGTACTACGCGGCAACTATGAGACTCGGCGAAACGAACTCAAAATTGCGGCGCCCCCGCTCCCATCCCGCCGTGTGCGAAGCATCGCAGTCCTCACTCAACGTAACATATTCTTTGATCCTTTGGCAATCGAGTGGTGTAACTGAATTTTGAATGTAGACGATAGATTCGGAGCTGCAATGCCTATCTGTATTCCCCGATTTTGTTATCATCGGATTTTCTGGATTGCCCCCCACTATGGTTACAAATTTAAAGACACATTCACGTAAAAAAAACTGTTTTTACACTGCTGTATTTCAAATTATACTGATATGAATTACGCTAAACTATATTAGCCTATGGGGATCTGCACTAAACGTTGCTTCATGACACTGCACGCCAGTTCAGAGCCTTGCGCATAGGAACGTTTGGGCATTTGATACGCGTGGGTTGTCGCTCTTATTTCTTCCGCAGTAGAGATACAGACTTCGATAGGTTTCATACTTACACACGTGTAAATAGTGGCATTTATATAAATACATGTCAAAGCTTTCTCCGCATGTATCCTGTCCCAAACCACATCCGTGGTAGTGTAGGCCTAGTGGTTAGACTACTCGCCTCCCATCTTGGCGAACCGGGTTCGATTCCCGGCGGGGTCGCTCCTGGATTTTCGCATGTGGGAATAGTGAACCGACGATGTTACTGGTTGGCGGGTTTTCTCGGGGATCTTCCGTTTAACTCGCCCCTTCATTCCGGCGCCGCTCAATACTAACCTCATTTCACCCTCCCTTATAGGCTCTTAAGACCTCGGGGTTGTTCGGCCCCCAAAATTAGATATTTTATTAGTGTACCAAACATAGTTCACCTTGTACGCATTGTAAGTGATGACACTTTCCTAGAATAAAAATTTTACACATTATACTTTTTGAATAATTTGATGTAAAATACAAATTTCTTCTGTTTTATCGCAGCCATTAAAACAAATGCTAACTAATTTGTACTGCTGAAAAATATTTAGAAAGTAAACGGATCCTGTGAGCTACCGCTTGACATACATGTAAATCACCAAATAACAAACCATATATAGTATTTGGGGGATAAAAAAAGTGAAATATAAATAAATTTTGACATTTCTTAAGGTTTTTTTAAAATGTATGATCTGTTATTTGGTATTTACATGTACGTCAATCAGTAGCCTACGGCATTGTTTTATGATGAAAATTTTTCCATCTGCACAACTTAGTCAGAATTTGTTATAATGGCTGCAAAAAAAAGCTATTTCGTATTTGACATCAAACTATTAAAAAAATATAGTGTATAAAAATGTTTATTCCAGGGGAAAAAATGTCTTCACATGCAATGCGTACGAGTTGAATAATGTTCGGTACAATTATAAAATAATTAATTTTTTGGGGTCCAACACCATTAGGAATGAGATGGACCCCCACGTTTTTGTGAAATAGTTGTTTGCGCGAATACGTGTATCTCGGTTAGTAAATGTTCTGCAAATACGACTTTTTGTCAGAAAAGTTATAAAACATTTATCTATGCTCCTACTTTTTTTTTTACTTTTGTCATATTTAGTGTGTTCTTGGAGAAAAAATTCGTGACAATGGGCAAATATCGCATTTTTAAAGCTTGCCTACGCAGTTTCCTTAAGTGGCTAGAGAAAAGTACAAAAACGGGCGTAGTTTAATCTGTGATCTTTCATCGCGTGAGATAAAATCCCACTGTTACAGATCTAATTTGCACAGTACAGCGTTGCGACGGAAACACTGCACGCCTTGCGCGTAAGGGCGATGAGGCACTAGGCGTGCGTGTTAAAGTGTCTCTGAGATCGGCAGGGAGCTCAAGACAATTCTCTTCATCATACATGTAATGTGTTAGAACTTATTAAAAAAAACTTCGCTTGTTAGTGTCTCCCGTATCGCTCCTTCGCTTCTTGACCTTGGACGAGGGGGTCCATCCCACTGTAAGGCGAACACGTCTCGAGCGCGAGGAAGGCACTAGATGGCTGGGAAGGAAAAGGAGCGGTCAAGGTGAATTTCCACTGCCGCGCCGGCGAAGAGGTTGTGCAGGCCGAGCAAGAGGCTGCGGGACGAGTCAACGCTCGCGAGATGGAGCAAGGCGCCTTCCCACAGGCTTGCGGTCGCCAGCCACTCGCTCGCGGTAATACACCTCGAAAGTTCAACGACGGCCACGAAGCTGAGGTGTCCTGCCCCGTGTTCGGCCAAGTACGACGTCGTATCTGAACCACAGACCAAAGATGATGTAGACCGATCGCTTATTCGTCTTCTGCGTGTGTAATCAACACTGGAGTGACGCGGGGTGAAATGCTGCGAGGTAAGCTGGTGCTTGCTCACTACTGTACATTCTCGGTGCACGCAGCAGGAGCCAGTAACCACCGTGCACCCTAGGGATACTGAATGCATCCCGACCACCACTCAGAAACGAGCAACAATGACCCGTTACACTCTTCACATGGCGTCGTCAGCAGAGCTGCGTTTCACTGGAGGATGTGTAAATTAGCAAGCAGCAGGGTACACCACAGAGCTAACACCAGCTTACCTTGCAACAGTTCACCACACGCCACTGGCTCTCACCAAGACTCACTAGCCGCTTAGGCTGGAAACACAATAGTCCGTCTCATTCGTCAGTCGTCCGTACACTCGCGGTTCTGTGATCTCCAGCCAATCGCAGAGCCACTTCGTTTTTATGTCCGTCCGTCGAATGTATACCACCCTTTAACTTCCTAACGGACGGACAAAATGAGCCACCGCTTTCTTACGACATTCCTAGAATGGAGTGTGCACTTTATAAAATGAAATGCAAAGCATTGAAGAGGCTTGAGTATTTGGACGATTTCTTAGGTGAAAGGTATCATGAATAACTACCCAGGGAAAAACATATATTCCAATAGCTGCTGTGTTCACCGCAGTGGTGTAGCAGTCAAACTACTCGCCTCGCGCCGATACGAACCAGGTTCGATTCCCGGCGAGATCATGTCCGGATTTTCGCATGTGGGGAACGTGGAGTACTCTCCCCACCCCTCCCCCTACCCACAATTGCTCCCTGTTCATCTCATCTCACTTTTACCGACAATCAAGACGTCGCTGGATACGTCGACCAAACCTTCTTCACTCGCATTTTATTGGCTATACTAACGGAAAGTAAAGTGTACACAGATATTTGCTGATTTTTTTCCCCCGTCATTGAGGGAGGTCTTGACTTTCGCCACTAAATGTTTCTAGGGTGGAAACTTCCTGTCCACCAGTCTCTATAACTCCATATCTCAACTGCATATTCTTCTTCCTTAGGACTTACGAATACCAAAAACCGTCGTCACAGTTTCGAACAGTTACGAAATTCACGCTTTTCTTAATTAATTATTTTTATTAATGCTCAATTTTGATTGAGTTTTATGCCAAACATCTTGTGTTTACCCAGTTACGATTTTTTATTTGACTGATATTCATAGGCATTTCTCACTTGTCTTATTTATTCATTACTTCATCATATATAATAGCATTTTTAGTCTCATTGAATTTTTCATGATCGAGAAATGTTACAAAGTGTCTCAACCCTTTTACCCTTAATATATTTGATAATTAATCAACTACTTTATTTTTTTAGACAGATGAGACTCAATATGCTTTAGTGAAAACAGCGAGCGGGTAGAAGTGATTATAGAGTATCTGGTTGCACAAAACTGCCAAATTGCAAAACAATAAATGGCGTTAAGGAAGTGAGGGGGTAAAAATCGTTCATTTAAGTATTACATTTCGGAATAACTCACACGAGATCGTAAGAAAGTAATAAATTAGTTATATTTAATATTTTCTCTTTTGACATCGAAGTAGCGAGGAAAAGGAACTACGAAATCCGAAATAATCAGTGTAAAATCACCTCCGTTTGCAGTCTCGGAACTCATAAAGTTAACGTTTATTTGTTGTCCACGTACGATGGTTCCATCCCCTGCACAAAACGTGTATGTTACCTTCTTTCTTTCACGGTTCCATTGCCACAGGAGTGTGGAAGTAGGTAGATATGTAATGTGTGTTCTGCGCGTCCCGACACGTCTGCGTTCCGTTTCATTATCACGTGTGTGTGTGTGTGAGTGTGTGTGAGGCTCATTATTTTCGAAAGCAAGCTCAGCACGTATTTTGCGTATCTGCTCCATTCTGCTGGTAGGCCAGGCCTCCCACTGTAAAAACCGCACATTGTTGTTGCAAGTCCTTAAATTTCGTACTTTGTAGCTGTGATATTTTATTATTTATTACTATGCAAAGCTTGTACTACTCTCCACGGGGATCCGTTCTTCCTAACAGCAACACTCGAGGTTTTCGGGCGTTATTTTCATCCTAAAAGACTTTTGGAAGTTGGCCATTGTATAGTTGCGTTCTGCTAAATTTATTTGAACCTTTTTAATATACTTGCTTCTTATACCCCTTTACCTTTATATCACGCAGTTTGGACGTTTAATTTCAGAACATTATATATATATATATATATATATATATATATATATATATATATAACAAGAAACTTCATGTCGACTGGTGTGAAAATCCCTCTAGCTATTATGTAAATGCAACACGATCAGATATGGTGCTCGGTTTTAAATCCACGAGCATGGGTATTACATCCACATCGTTTGCATGTATCCATTGTTGTATTTTGGCACACAAAATACATATTTCTTTTTGGAAACCCATGACTGACTCATGTCAGGAGGTGAGTTACCAGTTCAGTATTAAAATCAAAACTGATGGTACTAGCAATCATGTGGGTCCCATTCTAAGCAATTGGTGTATATTATAATTTTCTAAACCCTGTGTAATATTTTTATTTTTATTTATTTTTTTAGGGCAGAAATAAAAGTCGTTATTTGGTTGCCAATTTTGATTTTAAATTTTACATTGAAATATTAATGGGGCTTTTTAAAACAGCCAAAGTCACTAGAATTCTTTGCAAGTAGCCCTCTGTTTACCATGTTTGTTATTGTTAAAATAGTGTTTTAAACTACAGCGAGAATGCTGTATCTTTCCTAATCAGATACGTGTATCAACGTCCTGTAGTCACAGCTTAAAATGTTAAGAAATCATAACATTAGAGAAGCTTCTTTATGCTGTTTCCCATCGCCGTCACAATAATTCCTTATGGCAGGGCGTGTCTTTGAAGCGTTTAATATTGTTTGTTAAGGATTCCCCTTTCGGTTTTTTTTTTACAAGAACGTGATTTAATCACAGTTGCCACAGCTGAGCAATGGTACACACCACGGCCGTAGAAGACAGGTCTGGACAATCGCCTGGCTAACAATGTTAGCGAATTGACACCCTTATTGACTGATTTAGTTCATGCAGTAGCCGCAGATCGCTGCATGCAAACTAGTCTTGTTAGCATTGCTGGAATAGGGATAACATAATAGAGATATGAATGTCATTTTCCAATTTTAAGAAAAAACTGCAATTCCCCTCCCTATGCTAGCCATGTCAACAGCACTACTTCGGTAGCAGCGCTCTGCGGCTGGGTTCATGAACTAACTGGGTCAATAATTGCGTCAAATTTTCAAATTAGTATCCAGATCTGTCTTCTACGGCCGTGGTACAAGCTAGAGCGATGAGTCGATATTCGTAACCCTTGTTCCATGCAAATAAAGATACACCTGAATCGCTTTTAACATCAATAACGACCTTTGAAAGAAAACATTTCCCCTTAGGTAAACACCGACAGGCGTGGTTGCTGACATGTTTACAAAACTTATTAGAACTCGTTTTAAAGTGGAACATTTCTATTAAAAGTGCATTGTCCTAATGTGCATGTGGCAAAGTTTCCTTTGATTTCCAAAACATCCCAAAGAGTAAATTCTGTTTAATATAACACGTTTGTATTTCTTGAAGTTTCTCAATGTTATTTGATCGACGGGTATGTACTAGTTACAAATACATTCGGCGCGCATCGGCCAAAACGCAACTGATTATAGGGAGACTAATGTTTTTATCACGGCATCGGTCTGCGGCAGCCAGCTACCTCTCCTCTCGCCCCCCTCTCCAATACATTTTCTCTGTAAATTCAGCCGGCAGCATTTTAGCGCTAACAGTACGTACGAACACTTTATCACTGCCTCCCTCCCCCTTTTTTTCCCACCCATCCGTGCCTAGCAGTAAGTGTCTCTGTATGCGAGACGCGAGATGCGAAGAACTTTCTGGCCCAGGTCACCACAGCTATAAACGCTGCGGCCTCTGTGTCGAGGATAGCAGTTGGTGAGAGACATTCCCTACGTTTATTATAATATCCCCCCCCCCCCCCTCAAGTGAAGTTCCGTGCACTCGCAGCATTATAGGTGGAAATATACTCCATTGCCGCCTATGGCTATGGAGGCATGCTCGCTGCGAGGTAGCACAGCATTAGAATTAGACACATATGTTAATATTAAGACATTTATATTAGGTTAGTAATTTTGAATAAGTTAATTATCTCCATTCTCTCCACAGGCTTGCACCATCTTCTTCCGATCTAGTCAAAACCAGTAAGTGTTGGCCCTGCTGACACCTACTGGCATCTCACTCCCTTTCTCTTTAATTTATAGGTCTACTGTAGATCGGAGGTAAGAGCCACAATAGCGCCAATTCCCTCACCAGAGTGATGTGCAAGCATCCTCTGGTTAAGCCAGCGCCATTCCCAGACAACAACACAGCCCATTTCTCTGCTAGTTATTTGCTTCTCTACTAATAATAAAGAATAATATCCAACCTTCTTTCTCCCTTAGCAATTATATTTAATGCATACAATAATTTTGAATTCTTTCCTGTCGGCTGGGTTTTTACGGTGTCTTCGCTGGTTTTACCCAGTCTGTTCTTAGTTATAGTTTAGCTATAGGTACACTTAGAGAGGTAGTCATGGCCCCAATGACTGCCATGGCTTCCCAATCCCTCTCTGAAACGATGCATGTCTCCTTGCATGGTTTCCCTTCCTTGTAGGCGTCAGGGGTTCGCCCTGAGACGCGATTAGCTCCCGTCCTACCTTCGGGATACACTTAACACTTAGTAATGGGGTAGTTAGAAAAAGAAATTGTCGAGGAGTATCAAATGGCCACAAGTACCGCATGCGTGCGGCGATGGAAGTGAAGGGCGACAGGCGATGTGACCAGCGAGTGCAGTGTGCGACCGGCGAAAAAGCAGACTCAGATTGAGCGGCTAGACTTAAAGAAATTGCAACTTGTGAGTGAATGTTAAGTGTCTGTGGTTAGAAAAAACACATCGATAAGAACTTTTATTACGATTAAGGTTGGCATACAATTGCGCTTGCTGATATGGAAAATAAGTGTTAATCTTAGGGATAGGCAGTTGTAAATTATAAACAATAGCTGTGTGTATTTTATACCATTGTAAATAAATTACGAATTCAATTTAATTGGTTTTATTTGACACAGCTAGTGCGCTTTTTTCAGACAACTCAATGTTTTGGCATTTAATAAGTCGTTTATCAAAAATTGGGTTTGGCTGTGTTAGGGACACGGGAGTTGGTTTTGAGTGAATGCATCTACGTTGACGTGCTCGGATGCATTGATGTTTTTTTTACGTTCCCGACACCGCTTCGCTCGATCATATGAGGTTATATGGGTATCAATGGATTGCTTTTTAGATGCTCTGTCCAACCGTATACGATTTGTGTATTACGACTTGGCTTTTTGATGAATATAGACCAAAATTGTGTTAAATTTTCTTAATTTTTTACATTAAACTCGTACAATTTCGCCATAACCACGCCACACAAACGTTTTAATACACGCAATTGATTACTATTGTCGAGAGCTTTCGATTGAAACCTAAACGAGCGTCGTAGCTCTTCCTAGTCAAAAGTTATACTACGCGGAGTTCATGAGAAGTGGCGAAACGAACTCAAAATAGCCCCCCCCCCACCCTCTTCCCCCCTTCCGATTGCGCTCGATGCATCGCAGTCCTCACTCAACGTAACATATTCTTTGATCCTTTGGTAACCAAGTGGAGTAATTAAATTTTGAATGTAGACGATAGATTCGGAGCTGCAATGCCAAACTGCATCCCCCGATTCTGTTACCATTGGATTTTCTGGATTGCCCCCCCACTATAGTTGCAAACTGAAAAGACGTATTCACGTCAAAAACATTAAATTATAGGAACTGCAAGTACTCCACCCTTGTATAATCTCATCCACTGGATCAGGGTTCGATTCTCGGCAGCGGCCTTGGAATTCTACAAGCGATCTGCGGGGCCTGGCTCACCTCCAGACTGCGGAAGGCAATGGCAAACCACCGCACCATCACCACCCAGTGGCTTTGGAGCGGGCCGCGGTGGTTCATACCATTTCGTCAGCTGGAACAAACCTTCCTTTCCCGACGGGCGCATTGCCATCCTGGTTAAAGAAAACCAGCTGTGCTAAGTCGCTCGTTTCATTTCACCCTGCAAAGAAACCACAAATGTATACCTTCGCGCACTTAAGCCCTTGTCACACTGTCAAATTTTTTCCGTCAAACTGCTTCCAATAAGTTTGGTCAAATCAAGTTGAACACTTATGACGCCATAGAAACGTCATAAACACAGACCATATTTGTCTGAGAAAGTTCAATGGCTTCAGATTACATAAGACATTTGAAGATTGAACCGGTTCTAAAATTTCTTTGATGTTTGACGGTCTCAGCCAATCAGAATCGTGCACAACAAAAATTGACATCAATGAACTTTAAAATATCTAACAATGGCTGGAAACAAAATAGTTTATAAAAATGATTAATATATGTAGAAGCTATCTGGGCATGAATGCTATTTTAAGTGAACATTGGATATAATATATCGAACTCGGCGGCATTAAGGGGCCGCGGTGGCTGAGCGATTAGCGCGCTCGCCTCGCACCAAGGCGAACCAGGGTAAATCCCAGGCCGGGTCATCGAATTTTCGCAAGTGGGAATCGTACCGGACGATGCCGTTGATCGGCGGGCCCTCTCGGGGATCTCACGCTTCCCCCGCCCCCTCACTCCGGTGCCGCTCCATATACACTTCAATCACCCTCATCGGTTCTCAAGACCTCGCTATTAAAAACCGCCCAAATCTCTCCACTCACTCGGCGGCATTAAAATAATTATAAAATTGTAATTCAAACAAATTCAAAATTATTTGATAAAACTTGTTGGAAGGGAAAATTTGATGGCTGTAATTTTGTCTTCAAATTTTACTGACATATATATATATATATAGTTGAAGGCGAAAATTCAACGGTGTGACAGGGGCTTTACAACCCTACTTGCAAACTGTTCACTTTTTAAAAGTCTTGCTTATGAATTAAATTTCTCCTTATTCTGTATCCTTCTGCCTTATTTAAATTTACTTTGTCATGCGTCAGTCAAGTACAAACATAAAATTGCCTTATATCAAATGTATTATTTGTATGCGAATTTCTACATTAATTAATGTGTATAAAGTGAAAACAAAATACCCCTTGACATGCCATTAATTTAAATATTACACCCGTAATACAAGATCACGATTTAGAACTATTTTACATAATTGTTGCCAACTCAACTGGGAGAAAGTGTGCCACAGACTACGGTAGGATATACATATAAGTCACGCGCGGTGACATTTTTAAAGGTTTATTTAAAACAAAAAAGCTCAATTTACAGTCTATACAGATGTAGAGATCGTCATTAATCAAGGTGTCTTCTTTTGATCACAAGCAGATAAAATACGATATCCAAGACACAGAATACGTATAGTCATGAATGCAAAGACAGAGGCTTAATGTTTTATAAACAGCAATGGTGGACACGCCTGGGTTAGAATGAAAACAAGGATTTCTGCTGACATTTTCTCTAAAAAATATCCTTTCCGTAGGAACCCGATAACATATTCTAGTTCATTTGGAGAGGAAGTCTATAAAATTTTCGGATTTTTGTAGACGTGTCTGGTTTTTATAATTTGTGCCTCGCTTCGCGAACTAACAATAACCGTACTTTATCTATACTTTGATCCTTTAAAGGTATATGGTAGGCCTAACGTAACATCCACGAATGTCACCTGGATTTCTCTAACGCTCTTTCCTCTTCATTCATGTGATGTACCCTTCCTAACTATAATAGACTCTTCCTTTTTTTTCGGGGTTGTGACCAGGTTCCAGCAGAGACCGTGCGAGTGAGCAATATTTACAGTTGTTTGAAGATTATTGCGACGGCGCTGAATGATTAAGTGAAATATTTCGAACATACACCATTGCTTGATTATGTCGTCGCAAAAAAAAAACTAAGTCTAGACGAGCTTTTCGCGAGACAACAAACAAACGCAAAAAAAAAGAACGCAAAAATGAGCCGAGGATAGCTGTAGTCAAAATATATAAATAAAACGTATAATAAATCCCACAAGGAAATTTAATCAAATAGGCGAATTAAAAAAATATAAAACAAGAAATAAAATTAGGGAACGAATTATAAAAGAAAAACACTGAAAACCAATGCCAACCCGAATTTCGCTACAACGATGACGATACAGAATAAGCCAGTAGGTTATCGTAGACGAGCTTTTTGCGAGAAATGTTTAGTTGGTAGCGCTCCAAGCGGAGACGGTGGTTGTCTGGGTGTGAAACAGAATGACGCCGGGCAGACAGATTACAGGAAATGGTACAGTGACGCCGCTGGGAGTGTTGAGAACAATCATTTGTGTAGGAATTCAGAAAATACAATTTTCCTCTAACCACAAACACGGCTACATTAGAATTAAAGTACCGAAAGCCAAACGAAAGTAACTACATATTCGACGCCTAAGAAATACGAGAGTGAGAAATACGTGGGAAGTGCTTGAGGGAAACAAGTATTCACGAGATAACCCCCGCCCAGTTTCTTTTTCCTTTTCCCGTCACACGTTTACATTGTTTACAATTCACACACATTATAATGTTTACACACCACAGTTGTCGCACTGCAGAGTGGCCCACATGTTTCGTCACCTCCCTTCAAGCAATCTTGCGCATGCTGAATGTCGTTTGTTCATGTTAGTATCGCTGAGCTCATTGACGGCTGTTGGCCTAAAGGATTCCAATCCAAGATCCTTTCCCATGCGTCTTAACACTGTGGTTTGTGGGATTGCAAGCTCGGACGGTCGTTTCCGCAGTTACTTCTTGGGTGATCGGAGCACAGATGTGTCGCACATGTGTCCTGTCGTGGGGTTGGTCGTCCTGTCTTCTGTTTGTCTTTAATTGATACCGTCAGAAACAGCTTTGTGTTCCCAACCCAGTATTGTCTTCTTAGGAGGGTCTTCTTCGTGGAACCGTCTCCTGAAGTCTCGTCGCACATGCTCTATCCGCTTTCCTGTTTGTGGACGTTCACATGCACAAATACTACCAACAAGCCTCTATCCAACAATGTACACACGCTGTTCACGATAAAGTGAGCACTGTTGAGGCTCTAGTTACATTTTCCTTTCAGCCATTTCTTTTGTCCTTTAACCACTTTTAAAATAAATATTGCCATGTAAGTAATTAACACTTTGTGTAAATTCCACCGCACTCGGAAGTTGACGTATAAGGCTACAATAAAATGTATTTATTGATTATCATTCCAAATGTGAGGGCTTTCGAAAGTGCTCTCTTTACCGTGAACAGACTATAGTAGATCATGTTGGCCATCTGGCATAGAGAATGAAATGCCATACACAACCTCAAGGAAAATTAAGGGTGTGACAAGACACTTGGACCATTCTGTATATTAATGCCCCCCCTTTCCACTGCCACCTATGTGGCACAGGCACTTGAAACACATTGCAAAGTGTCTGAAATACACTTTTTTTTCTACGAGACTGTTAAACGTGCGTCAAATGTGCTGACGTCCGCGAAGTACACACACTTCAGACGAGGATCGTTGAGTGCTTTCAAGACTTCAAGAGGCAAAAAATGTATGCGTCAAATACATACAAGAATACTCTGGGTTCTGCATTGTACCTTGCCAGAGACTTTCCACCAATAAATCTATAGGGACACCACGTTAATTCTCGTAGGTATAGGCCGTTAACGGTAACATGTGCACTTTTGAAAGCCCTGCTCAAGATCTACTTGTATGCACGTTGTGTATCCCTCCGTCTTATGTAAAATTAACATTGCCACGGGCTTCATCACTTCATTCATGCGTCGGTCGAGTGAAACTGTGAAATTATTATAAAAACAAACATTTTGCAAATCTGCTCAGTTTTACACTGCGATGCATAAAAAATATTACTTACCTAATAATTTCACAGACCCATAGCAATGCTAATTTTTCATAAGGCGTAATAATACACAACTAGCATACAAGTAGATCATAAGCAGGGCTTTCGAAAGTGTTCAGTTTACCATGAACAGCCTATACCAGATAATACCAATAAATCTACTTTCTCCCAGTGTTTATTTATATTAATTGTTATATTGATATTATTAATTTTAGATAACATATAAGTAAAATTACGATTTATAAAAAAAAAAAGATACTTTCATCTTGAGAGAAAAATAAAACACTTGTGATACGTGACACGTTTAGGTCGACAACCAATCGCGTCACACACGGGGTGATTTTTCAAAGGTCAGTTTCGAAAAGCGACCGCGAACAGACTATAAGGGCCTGTCAACAATTGGGCTATCACAACCCGTGTCTCAGGACAAGGATGCGTTGATTGGTGCACGTGACCCTATGACGTCATGGCGCTGTCCCAAGTTGACATGTCCCAAGTCAACCTGTGTCCCAAGTTGAAGCAATCGGAAAACTGAATTTTTGTCCGAAGTTGTGTCCTAAGCTGATAGAAAAAGAAGGCGGCTTCAAATACTTTCGCGCGCATTCGTCAAATGTTTAAGTTTTTAATGTAATCAATGGATGTGCAAGGTGGGCTTTCTCAAAACAAATATGATGAGATGGTAATAAATAATTAGGGATGTCTTCGTTCGGCCTGAACAATTTTATTTGAACGCTAAAACTTTTAGAACGTAAGTTAAAAAAAATTACATTTGGTATCAGTTGGCGAACTTATTAAAAATAAAACCGTTAAGGCGTTTATTATAAATAAATAATCAAATCAACAATTTCGTAAACATTAAATAATCAATAATACAGCAAATTTAAACATCACTACGTAACGACAAATAATATGCCGAATGTAGAACGATCTAGGGAGTGAAGAGATTTGGGCGGCTCTTAAGAGCGAGGCCTTGAGAACCGATGAGGGAGATTGACGATGAGGGTGATTGAAGTAAATATGTAGCGGCGCCGGAATGAAGTGGCGGGGAAAACGCGAGATCCCCGAGAAAACCCGCTGACCAACGGCATCGTCCGTGCGATCTAGTGTCAGATACTGAAAGCTCACTTCGGATAACGCGTTTGTAAACCATATCGGGACGGCGTCAAAGTGACGTCACTTGACGCCAAGTTTCGGACAAATCCACGTCCACAGGAACGGCCGAAGGCAGACGCGGCTTTACAAGTATGCCGGAGGGCGCACAGGACTTGGAAGGTTCTCTCTCACACGCTGGCGAGGTGGTATTTGGTTGCTCGCCAGGAAATAAATAATAAATGTTTTTTTTTTTTTTGTGGGTGGTCGCCAGCGGGCGGTCGGTCCCGGGGGGCGACCCTGGGTGGATGTGCTCGCTCGCCGAGGCTGCGGCAGGCCACGAGGAGAAAAGCAGCGAGAGGACATCAGCATTCCGCACACCAAATCCGGGAAAGGGAAGTGAGCACGGGCGACGCTATCTGCGGAGGACGCCGCAAGGCCCGTCTGTGGCCGCAAGGCTGCGCCAACACACTGCGCGCGCACGACCAGCTGTTCTCGACTGCAGTAGCTGACAGTGGCCGCGTTCCGTCGCAGCTCCTACACACTGGATACGAGTAAACAGAACGCCTCGGTTCGATTTTGTTTAATTGCCCAGTCCAATATCGGCAATATGTATAAAAGCGGGAAATTATATGATACTAGCAGGCCAGTGCTACTTCGTTACCATGATATTTAGGACTTTGGATCGATCTAGCCACTTATCTTGGGAAGGAAAGGAGGACAGCCCTTAAAAAAAAAGATATATATATATATAAGGAGGACAGCCCATAGACAAAAAAGAAAGGAGAAATGACGGAACTTTTTTACAATGCTTTTTTTTGCAGTAGTAAATTCTAATAAAAGCTTAATCCAGTACTGATCGTCATTTTTTTTCCAGAACTGTTTGAGATATCTCGATGATACAAAGAATAAGTTGATCCTGGGGTTATTATCTATAGACTGTGTAAATTTGATGTCAATACGTTCAGTGGTTTTTGAGTTCAATCTGGTCGGACAGACAGACATACATGAAAAAAATTAACATTAGATATGGCTTAGTTATCAATTATACTATATGAAAAAATAATTATAAGTTGAAAATTCGAAAATCACAGACATTTCTATTTTACTTAGTAGTATAGATATAGCTTATGTAAATAAACTGATTATCGTTATAATAAATATTTTTCAACGTATTTGAAAATAAAAATATAGTTATATTGTAGAGACTGAAGTACAATTTTATATAAAGCCACATTCCTATTTACGATGTTGGTGGTGATGTGAGCACTACATTGTCGTTGATGTGAGCTAATAAGTGTTTTAACGATTTGGCGCTGTGTACTTGACAGCTCACAGAGACCGTTTATTTTTGGATGTAATTCTACATATTTTATATGTGAATATTGAACACATTTTTGTTAAAATGGGTGGAATTAGACGATTGAAATGTTACGCAGCAAACTGTTCACGTGTAGTAGTGCCAACCCGTGAACACAATTTTTTTTTTTTTTCGTTTCGACATTGGCACATTTGCACTGGGTTAAAGAAAAAAAGCGTTCCTCTGCTTTGCCTAGAGCGACGTCTCTGGTACTTGTGTGCTCGTTGTTCTGTCGCCTGTACTCGTGCAGCTGTGTCACAGAGCAGGAGCACCCGTAGGAAACCCAACCACTCCATGACAGCGACGTTCTACTTCCTTTCCTCCCATACCACTCATTTGATCACAAATGAGTCCTACCAAAATCTTCCAATCAGAAGAGTAAAAAGTAAGTAAAAAACGCAGTCGCAAAATATTGCGGAAAAGTCAACCATTCATTGATACAGATTGGAATATCAAATAGTTAACCCCCAAAATTGTGAGAAATGATCTAAAGACAGTTTGTTTTATTTTTTTGATATGGGCTTATTCATTTTTCTCTTTTTACATATAAAACGCCCCATATAAAAAATACATGCATAATAAAAGTTTTCAAACTGCATAAAGAAACAGGCTTTAAAAGACTTTACATTGGAAATGTTTATAATGATTAACTTAAAAGAGTTACATTAATTATGGGCTCACACAGCATAACAAATTTATCCCAAATATTGCAACGTTTAAGAAGTTTGTTGATTATAACCTCACTTTGATCTATTCGCGGTGCCATCGAACTGTTTTCAATCAAACCTTTTGCTTGCATTTTATTAACGTTCTGATGCTAGTACTGTGGTATTATCTCTCTGCTGACTTTCTTCAGAGTACTCTACAGTGATGTTAATGGAAATCGTTTGATAAGGGTCAGTGATGTTGCTATCGCACTTGCCTTTTCACCGAGATTATCATGGTTCGTTTTGGGTCTTTGAGAGGGCTCGAGTGTCGTATAAATTGAGGCGTATAAAAGTATGACCGTTCATAAGAAATTTCGCATGTATTTAACTCAGGATGTTGAAATAATAATTTTTTTGTTTCAATTTTTTTTATAGACAACGTTGTGGCTGTACAACTAGTCAGCGGAAAAATGCTGTCGAGTGGCTGTTTACAATATTCGCTTACGTAGTTCGGAACGGCAAACTTCGTGACTTAGGTCGCTAAACTTTTCTTTAGAACGAACACGAAGTTCCGGATCTGAATACCAGCTGAGGCATTAAAGGGTGTCATTTATACTATTACACTAGGCTCAAGTTTTTTATATTTGTAAGCAACAGCACCCCGTTCCAGCATTTCGCAATCTCGCACTAAACCGGGTGCTTCAATAAAAGATAACAAAAATTAATGGCTAAGAACACTTTATGAGATGTACATAGGCCTACTCGTTTATGCCAAACAAGCCTAAAGTTTTACAAAAATTAATAACACGTTTTAATTTTTTTTTTTGCGTGCATAGTTGAGTGTTTTCAAGAACTAATCTATCGCTGAACCGAATGCTGTGAAAATTTCGTTCTTTAGAGTTTAACAAATGTTTATTGATAATACTGATTTTGACCAGTATGCGTTAACAAACTATGGCACGGCTTACGCAAAGCCCAGAAATAATTTGCAAAACACCCATAGCACGAAGAAATTACTCTACAGAAAATTTGTGTCTTTATTGTCTCAAACTAACTAAAAAATATCAAATTCTGAACGTTATGCCCATGTTTTGTGAATTATTCATCTATTTCCTCAAACCTCAAATTGTGTTGACTTAGTTATTTAAGCATTTTTCTACATTTCGTGCCTATAACATAAGTTTCGTGAACAACGGTTGACGAAAATTAGTAATTTAGGTTTAGGTTGACTGTAAAGGATACCGTTCGCATTTTCTTGGTTATATATACATACATAATAATTAATAAAAATATTTCCAGAGCATTTTAATTTTTTTATGTTATAGAATGTTTATTAAGATGATTCCAAATTTTAGTAATTAACATGGCCTAAATGATTTATTACTCCGCTTTGTGATGCGTACAACAACCTTTTTCATTAATAATTTCTGCTATGATTTGTGGTAAAATTTCTTTTTGTTATTGATTGATTCCGAATACTTATTTGCTGAGATAATGCTTCGATGTGTTAAGCCCAGTATTTGTCCTTTTAAATTCATTTATTTATTTCTTTGTTCATCCTCCAGAAGTATAACATTATTTTAATATTTGGTTATATTTACGTTTTGCATCGTGACAATGTTATTTACATTTTTAGTAGAATCCGTATAATCTGTTTTGATTAATATGTGAAGTTACCCTGACAAAAGTATTTATTTTAGTTCTGGACTGCTTAAAACAGTTTCCTCTTAGGGCTTGGCAACCTACATTGGGCTAGTTTGTTTCTCTGCACTAAAATATCCTACAGTGATACTGTTATCTTGGATCATCGACACGATGAGGACATGCCGTCACGGCAATTGTTAACAGAACATGAAGGAAGGTTTTTTTTGGAGAATATTGTGCTTCTTGCTTGTAACATGGCCGTGATTAGCCGCGAAGGAAACTGAGGAACGGCAACGCTGATGTCGGCCCTAAGGAAGGAGATGTGGCGCAGTATTATGTCAGCTGGAGGCCCAGCTGTTCCATTCTAATGAGACGTCAACTATTCCCGCAGCACGCGACTGATGTCCGGGTTTTGGAATAGTCTAGTTCGAGTGGAGGCTTCGGAATCGCAACACGTCCTAATGTAAGCCAGTTCCAAGTTAAGATGCAGTAGTTCTTTCATTGTTCCTGTCGAGCAATCTGCAAAATTATTTGATTTGAAAGTCTTGGGATCAAAGTACGAAGAGAAGTTGAAACATTAAAATATTGAACTTTGTAATTAATCTGCTAGATAAGATATAACGTGCATGAAAGTACAACCAGTGGTCCGAAAGATAAAATTATGATTCTCTGGTGTGATTTAAATTGCTACCCGTAATGTTGCTTGAGGAGAAAAAGTGAACTTTATTAGAATCAGTCTAGACGTTATCATAAATGTTTGTTGCGTCATGTTGTTGTACAGCAGTTTTTCAATGGGCAATTTTGAGCATATCCCATTATTTTTGCAATGATAGGCTGAAAGCAGAACATTTTTCTTGTTTTATTGAATTTTCATTTCGTATTGTTTGAACTGTTATGTAATGTTGAGTATGTTGATCTTGTATTAAAATACTAATAATTTTGGAAACATAGTTGCATGTGATATCATTTAAGTATTGTTGTAAAAAATGTTTCTTTTGTTCTATGATAAGTTGATTGATTACAAAACGCACCACAAAACTGTGCTGAGTATTAAAAAAATTGAACTTTGTCTGATCTCTTTCAAGCACACGGAGAAAATCAGTCTTATCGTTTACTTTCTCATGGCAAAGATAATATCGCAACACAGTTTAAACTAAATCTCACATCTAGCAGATTCAACATAATTTATGTTACACAAGGCACCTTTACGTGACATACATTTATTTCTTTCCTTCCGTAAAAGAAATAGTTTCTTTTCAATTTTAGATTCCTCACTTGACATTCTATTCCATTACACATACATGTAATATTATTATTAATATTTCAAAGTTTGAATAAAAATAACCATGGGTTAAAATTTATAAATACAAGCAGTTTTCTTTGACTCGGAGTTGTGTTGTTCGCAATAACTTATAAAACGCCGTATAAATTTTTGCAAAGCAGTATCTCTCTTTGAGTATCTACACATTTTTAAATTGTGAGGATCGCTGTTGTGTGTTAACTTTGTCTGAATTGGTTAGCACATACTATAACTTTACCCTGCATCTATGTAAAGGAAATATTCTTAATATTAGCTTGCCTTTGTGCAACTACTTATACGTAGCTCTGTATTCATAGCTTTTGTTGGCTTTAACAGTTACACGTAGTATAATGAAAATTTACATTTAAACCCTATCCAACAGATTTTCATGTGGTTGGATATCAACGAGATTAATAAATATTTGCCAGATATTTGGAATTCTATTACTTTTTTATTTGACACTAACCATACATGTTAGTAACAGTCAATTTTTCAGGTTGCGTTTCGCCACATCGAAATATGAGCGCAAATTTAGCAGTGGTGAAATGTAATTGGTGAAATTTGAATCCACGACAATGCATAACCATTAAACTATGAAGAGTTTGTAATTACAAATCACCATGCCATTTCAAAATATGTACACTTACATATAATTACGCTGCTCCGCAGTTGGCACCTGTGTGTATCTGACACACTATTCGGATATCAGACCAAACGTACTATTTGTTGTCCCCTGTGTCCGTAAATTGTCCAATTAGTCTGTAGAAGCTTTCCCACAACACGACCAGCCATTATTACAACAGAGGATAACTTGTAAGATTTCAGGACAACTATTCCCTCATGTGTAGCTTACAGGTAATGGAAGCAAGGTTTCCTTGAGAACTTCCTTCGTTTCTGGGGCCATCCGTCACACATTTTTTTTATTACCCACACCTCATGGTCATTAACCTTAGAGGGCATTCCTGGGTTCCATGGTCATGACTAACATTCTCTGGAATGTGTATATGAAATCCGAAGAAGTGTAACAGAAGTTGTTGAGTTGAGGGATTTGGACGGCTGTTAAAAAACGAGGTCTTGAGAGCCGATGAGGGTGAAATGAGGTTAGAATAGAGCAGCACCGGAATGCAAAGTCGGGGAAAACGGGATATCCCTGAGAAAACCCACCGACCAGAGGCATCGTACTGCATGATTACCACTTGTGGAAATCCGGGATTGATCGTGCCGGGGATTGAACCCGGTTCGCCTTGGTGGGAGGCGAACAATCTAACCGCTATGCCACCGCGGCCCCGTGCCACAGAAGGAAACTACGTTTTAGTGTTGGTTGGGAATAAATAGGAAGGTGTCAGTTTATTTTTGCATCAGCACGTACGCGGCGAGCTGCGTAGACCGGAGGTGGCGAAGTATTGCGATTCAGGGTCGGGTTGTAGTGTGGGGTGCTTAACGATACGTGCACCGAGATGTGTGCGTGTAGTGTCGCATAAGGAAAGGCCTTGGTTGTAGCGGCATGACTTGTCGCTGCGTATTTGTCGCGACCAGCCACCTGGCGGCCATTAGCGAAACCCGAGAAAGAGAGAGAGAGACATTGCAATGCCAGCGGTATCGGCACGACGATTGCTGTTAACCAACGTCAATTCCGTAATCTTATCGCCTGAGAAGTGATTCCATACTAATTTTTTCCTCTCTCACCGTTGCACCACGTTGTCACGTATCATTCCAAAGGGTGTTTTCTGATGACTCACTAGCTACTCCATAAACAACTCAACTGTCATCGAGAAATGTGCGATTTAAAATGAGCAAACTCTCTCCGATTACCTACTAGCAACGGTGGGCTTAATATTCCGGGTCTAGTTGGCTTCGGGAGCCATTTATAACTTAGTAATTAAAGGTTAAAAACGCTTCCTGCATTTATCGCTTCGAGTAAACCTTTTCCAAGCACTTACTTATAAGTGGCATGTAATGAATGTGTTGTCCAATGCTCAGTTGGGGTGTTGTGGTTGTTCATTTTTCGAAGGGCGCTACACCTTGGTGTCGATCCAACACTGCAAGAACCTGTTTAGCAGCAAACGCCCCCTCCGACCACACCACCCAATAACTGTCACATCCAATGCGGCGCTTTGCAAAACCTTCCCTCCTCAAGCTCAGAAAGCCTATTTTTCGGTTAACTGCCCCTGTCCACGGAGGGCGCTATCGATGCAAGACCACGTACCATCCCCTCCCCTTACATTTCACAAGTGACGCATTTTACGGATATCTCGGGAACTGGCCGATCCACGAATGCCTGGTCCTTCACCCCCAGAGTGCTGCTTCAGCTATGAACGGAGGATTGCTTCAAGATCAAAGCAACGGTTTCTCTAGGGAAGCAACAGCGGATTTTGTACTAACCTGAGCATTTCCCCTCCTCCCTACAATTTGTTACTTTGACTTGGAGACTGAAGCTTCCTTCTATTTTTCGAGACACGAAAGGTTGGCGTATTCCCATGTAAATTAAATTTTGTTACCAAACTCTGGCTGATAAAATTTTATTTTTCCTCATCACTAAGAGATACGTTCAAAATGTCTTTATCACACAATAAATTAAATTAAAAAATGGAAACCATTTTCCACGAAACATTTTATTTTTTCCTGTATCCAGCAAATTTTATTCTGTTTTCCAGCAAATTTTACTCCTATTTCCAGCAAACTTTATTTCCATTTTTTCCCAATGAAATTTAACTAATAAATTATTAATTTTCTTACCAACACAGCTATAAGACTTTTTTTTGTCCGTAATGAAAAACAGGGATCTTTATTCAGTTCTTTTTTTAAACTGTTATGATGTAAGCAAATACTCAAGTTAAACTTTATATTTCAAACATTTAGAACGTATGTTAAACAAACTTGTTCAATAAGTCTTATATGTTCAATCCTTTTTTTCTAAAAATATTTGTGTGTATAGTTTTCCTAGCCTAGAATTGTAACTGTAGTATCGTAAAGAAAATATAATATAATCTTGATAAAGTTTAATGTTCTATGTTAAGTAATAATTATATCCAAATTTATTTCGGAAAGACAGTCGACTAAAGCATCATTTGTTTACAAAAGATTTGGGATGAGTTATTCTAAATCCTCGTGGTCAAAGTCAGACAGTGGGTGATTAAGGGCTTGGGCGAGCGAGCGAAACTTAGGTCTTAAGAACTGATGAGGATGAGCCACACATGAATCAGTGCAAAAGACTGTGCGCACAGGCTGGAGGTATAGCTGTCCCACATCACATGCCACTATCGAAACCCTCCTGATTTCAGCCACTCAACAACATCCCCTTCTCCCACACTATCGTGCAAAGCCTATGGGCACGCATGCACTCCAGGGCAGGAAGGGGGACTGGGCACTTCCCCTCCGGCCACGTCATTTCATCAACTTCTCTCTGAGGCGCATATTACTGGTCTGCAGCTGGCGTCCACTAAACAATTCACTGTAGCCCGGAGCCTGCATTGCCTCAGTTTTTTTTCCACAAGTTTTAAATTTTAAAGCAAGCAAACTGCATTTACAACACAGCATTGAATTTTAAGACCAGTATTAAAAAATTTCAACATAAATATGCTCTTTTTGAAAAATACTGTGAGTTACTCGACACAGTCAAAACTAGTGTATACCATCAAAACTTGGGTACAGCATCAACAAATATTTCACACTTTCAAAAAAATACGTTCAGGCTATATCATTTACACAGTCAAAACATTTTAAAAACGATTTTCATAAATTTAATAACGTTTTTCGTATAAAAAGTTTTAGCGTGGGAATACTATTTTGGTATCTAAACACTTACCAATTTCCAAGAAATGTACCGTTACAAGCAAAGAAATATTATGTAGCACAAACAATTATGTACCCAGAAATGGAATCGTGCCTCAAATGTCGTTAAGTTGAAAAATTCCACCAAATATTATCCCGATTTCAAGAAATGTAACATCGAAAACAATCAGATATGTCAAATTTAAAAGGAATCAAATGCAATGGAGTACCACCCAAACACAGTGAATTACAATACATACCAAATACACCCAATTAACACCTAAATGCAATTCACCAATTACATGAACGTATAACAGATTACACTTAAATTACAAATAAAACATAACAATTTACATTACAATTAAAAGGAATCAAACAACAAGTAAGTAATAAATAAAAGGAAATAAATGTAACAGATTATTGCTTGAAATCTGATCTACCAGCATATTGATTGCACACAAAATATATTAAAAATATTTAATTTACTATTATAATTTACAAACATTTTATTACACTCTTTTAAGATCTTGATTCTTAACCACGAATCATGTGCTTTTGAGAATCGTCACCATCGAATCAAGGACATATCTTTCTTCCTTTTAATGATTTTATCAACTAAATATTAATTTGGAGATCTGACTTTTTGAAGTTCATGTTCGTAAAATCCACCTTTTATTGGTTCTCCATCACAGGTTTCTATGTAATACACTCTAGGATGTATTTGTCTAATTTAAATAATTTGAAATATTTCATAAGACCAATTAATCATAAATTTTTTTTCAAAGATTCCTTTCTGCTTCGAGATATGTATAAATTCATCAACTCTGAACTTTGGTTTTCTTTCGCCGATGACTTTAACATTATTATAAATAGTTTTCGTTAAACTAGACTATCTACCAAAATGTAATTGGGCACCTGCAAAGACATGTAATTCAGTATGTCAGTTTAATTGTGTTTCATGGCCTTCGGCGTAGGACCACTGGTGTTTGTCCATAGTAGTATGAACACAGACGCCTATTGTAACATTCTGGATAATAAAATGCTCCCAACATTGTGGCATTTTTACGGAATGTACCCGTGTTACTTCCAGGATGACAATGCCATGTGCCATGTTTCAAGGGCTACTATGTAGTGGTACACAGACAATAATGTTCGCCGATTGGACTGGCCCGCCTACAGCCCTGAACTCAACTCAATAGAATATCATTGGGATGAATTGGATCGCGGGGTGACGGCTCGTCTGGCGCGACCAAAATCCATTGCTCAACTCATGGAATGGTTGCACGAGGAATGGGGATGAATCCCCATGGAAGTCCTGCAAAAACTTGTAGAGAGCATGCCAGATAGGGTGGCTGCTGTTATAGGCACAATAGGTGGCCTTACGAGATTCTAATGGGGTGACAACCACCGAGCAAACATTGTGGACAGGTGCCCAATTACTTTTTGGCAGATAGTGTATTATCTGTAACTTTTTTGGGCGCTATCTTGATAATTCTATGATATCTGGAATTATAAAATTTAATTATTTCTGGCAAGATGTCAGACCATTTGTAAGTCCCCCTAGATTGTGAACTGTTTATATATTAACTGCTTAATCGATTTGTTGTAATGTTCCACAACACTTGATTAAAAGCTCTGAATACATTGCGTAGTGATTAATACCATATTCAGTCATTAGGTTCTGCTTTGGTAACCTGTTTCCCAGTTTAGTTTTTCAAAGGTAGAGCCCTACCATACTTTGAATAAAAGTCTATTAAGGTTAAAATATACTTGTGTCCCTTATTGTATTTTGGAAAACAATGTCATTTCACACAAATTGGCTTGACTAAGATAATATAAACTAAGAGTTATAATTCTTCTTCTAGGATATCTTTTCCTTGCAGGGGCATGAATCTCTTGAGCAATCTTACTAAATTCATTGGTAATATAACAGTTTTATTTCAACTTTTCAGTAATAGAAACAATTTTGTTTATATGTGAATTATTCCCAGACTATCTCGAAGCAATCAGTAGTTTTAATATATCGACCAATTCATTAGGATTGTTCCTATAAGCAGGAGAAAAAATATCACCAACTTCATCTTTATATATTTCACTTCCAACAATATTGGATATTAAAAGTGTTTTCGGGTGGTTTTCATCTCTTGAACGAATGTTAGAATTCGTTCGACGAATAAGTTCTTTATTTTTTTTGGAAATCAGAATCGGAAATTCCATTTGGAATGTTTTTCAAAAATAATTCAAACAATCTTGACTCACATCAGTTACATAATCACCTATTTTAATTTTATTTTCAGGCAGAAACATTTTTACCGAGTCTCCCAAGAGCCAGATGTCATGACGATAAACACCAAAGGTTGTATCACACGTAGATGAAGATTGTTTTAAAGCTAAATAGCCTCGTTAAATAAGAAAGGGTTGCCTTTTGATCTTCTTTGTTAAATATTCTTTAATCTTTATTTCCAAAACTGCTCCATTAGGCTTATTCAGCACAGGAGGTAATGTAGCAATTCTACTCCTAACAGGTTTCAATATTTCTTTGTTTAAAACATCCTGTTCCATACAAGCTCGTTTGGCTTGAAGATATTTCTCTTTCACAGCAGATGTCTTTATGTAATTTTGAAGCAGAGGCAGATATGTTTGATTATATTACATTAAATTATATATATATATATATATAAACATTATGTCGCTGCTTTTCTAACTGATGTAATAGGTTGAATGATTTGCACTTTATCAATCTTATCTACTTTACTTAAAACAAAACCTAATTTTTTATAGTTTTAGCTTCCAAATCATTAATAAAATAATTTATTCTTGTTTCTAAATCATTATTTTGTTTTCTCAAATCTATTTGTGTAACTAAACCAAACTTTTTATTAATGAATTCATCTCATATATTTCATTATTTGTTCCATTTATATTTCAAGCTGTTTTGTAATAGTATCGTTTACCACTTCATTAAATACAACTTCTAAATTTTCTTGCATTTCTGTAAGTTGTATTGTAAAAACTATGTTTGTCATAACATTAAAATCCTTACTATATCCATTTAAATGTTCTTCTATTCTAAATTCATTACTCTGCAAATAAGTGGTAATATTGCTTAAAATGTTTGCTATTAAACTTGTGTTTTATAAACATCTTCATTTTTATTAACTAATTTTATTAATTTCTCTTGAAAATAGTTTTCTTGTGATTTAAAAATGTTTAGCATAATAGTGTTTAAGTCTTCCAGATAACATTTATTTAACATATTGCTAACTTTCACAGCCATACCAATATTATGTAATACATGTACATTCAAATAACAATTCCCATTGCGATTTTTGGTTAAATAGCTATTGTAATGATTATATTATATACAGCTATGTCCAAACTTTGAAATACTCATTGTCATTTGCCTGGAAGTAAAAAACTGTAAAAACCAGGCCAATATCTGCCTCTATAAAGAGTAAGTGTTGGTAAAACACATATCTTTATCTTTAAACTTTGTAAACATCATATAGTCTAAGACATGATCATTGTAAATATGTTGCAGATTCATATTTTCCGTTTTAAAACACAATTATCATATTAGCATTATCGGGTAAATTATGTTTAGGTATATTTACGTAACTTTACAATATATAAAAACAATTAACTTTTGAATGTCGACCAAAACAGAAATATTGTTGTATTTCACCCTGCGGTTCACACCAAACATCATCAAAAATAAATACAGAATTGGGTAATGCTTCATTCGGAGGAACTATATCTTCTTTATTTGTAAAAGGGAAATATTGCAATACTTCAATTAATGATAACATTATAGCTAATCTTTGATATTTCTCTTATTCTCTTGTTTTAGAAAACAGATATATATTTACAAATTTAAGTCCATTCGGATGCTTAAACAGTAACATAATAACACAAGTTTTTCCACATGAAGGACAGCTTATTATACAAAATATATTTGATGGAAAAAGAATACCATGTTTCTGTTCAATTACGTTTTCTTTCATATTTACAATACCCGTAGATGTACATTTTGTTTTATAACCTTTATTTCTACACAATTACACAGTATAACACAATGTAGTAACTTAAAACTATAAATGTTGGTCATTCATATAGGTTTGCATTCAGTTGAAAACAATGGCTCATACTAAACTTAAAAAAAGGTGCAGTGTATTGAATGCATTGATTAATAAATTACCATTTGAATTGCATTTACCGAAATACAATTACTGCAGACCAGATACTAAACTTGAAAAATGTTTGGCACTGAACAAACAAGGAATAAAGTCTTTGGATAACGCATGTAAAGAACACAATATATTCTACCATCGAATGAATGACTAGAAAGAAAGACATATAGCAGATACAATTCTAGCCGATAAAGCAGCAAATATAAGGAAGAATCCATCTACATCTAGAGGTGAAAAGCTTTAAGCTTGCATTGTTGATAAAGTTATATGCGCAAAGGTGAAAAGAGGCATGGGCTTAAAGCGTAAAACCAAATGAAAAACAAAGAAAGGAGGAATCATTCCATTCCTATTTCTAGCATTAACTGCTCTTGGATCAATCCTCGGAGGGGTTTCGGCAATTAGTAGAGCAGTTAAATCAAAAGGTAAAGGAATGTATTTGAAACCTTATAAAGTTGGACAAGGGTGAAAAACTCCAAACGTGAAAAAAAAGCAGAAATTCCTAAATAGTCTTCTAAAACATGCATTAACAAACAAAGATAGTAATGTATTTGTAAAGAAACTGGATATTTCCTATTTCGAAGGTGTATTATATCAGAGATGATTTACCAAAGAAAAGAATTATTTGTGAATGTATGATTGTTAATTTTGATTCGAAGAAAAATGAGGGAACACATTGGGTTGCATTGATTAAAAATGTAAATAAATAATAGTATTATGACAGTTTCTGCGATTAACATCCTCCAATTGAAGTAAGTAATTATTTTAAAAACATGCAATTAAGGTATAGTTACAAAACAAACAATTACCAAATAATGAATTGCAGACATTTATGTTTAAGTTTCTGGCTATAAATAGGGTATATAAGTAATTGTAATAGTAAAACATATTAGTAATATGCCCATTATGTTGATATTAAGTGGAAGTCGCAATTGCATGCTGTATATTTCCCTGATTTGGAGTTAGATGGAGAATGGCAAATAATTCTAATCGAATTCGTTACTCACAACAGCATACCTAACATTGATATGCATAACCAATTATTTACGACTAATATTGCCGAAAAAACCACAAGATTGTGATACTGGTAGGATCTTACGAGTTGGATGACCTTGAAACATTCATTAAAGCGGCATTACCTGAAGATGTACATTTCCGATTACATGAAAATCCAAGTGTGTTAACTACTGCGATGTATAGTAATGTCGATATCAATTTCTCAGAAGACAATTCAATTGCAAATATTTTGGGTTATGAATGGAGAGTATTTCCAGCAAATCAAATGCACCAATTATAAAAAAAGGTTAATATATTGTAGATAAATGTATGTTGTATAAATTTTAATATTGTAGGTGGTTCATATTTGAATGGAAAACCGACAAATAAAATACATGAATTCACATGTACTGTGGCTCCAGGATATAAAATAATTAAAAAAACTAATACATTGATATATCTTCCAGTAATAATGAATCATGTTGATGAAATATTTGTTACAATTGTCGATCAAGACAGTAAACTTATTCATTTTAGAAACAAAGAAACTACCATTCATTTACATTTAAAAAAAGCTATATAAACAGTTGCATTCCATTGCGCCTTACTATCATAATGGGTATTGTGTATAATATTAAATTCGGATGTAAAGTAGGAAGTTCTTTTAAGAAATATGGCATTAAGGAAGGTATTTCGAACAAAGGAAGTATAAAAAGAAGTAAACATCAACATAAAACGCACACGTCAAATAAGTCTGAAGTTAACACAAGGCAATGAATTGTATTTAAAAGAATTAGGATATACAGTTAATAGAAATTGAAGACATACTTAATGTTAAAAATCTGATCAGCAATGGAAATGCAATCACCAATATGGAAATAAATGTGTATGAACCATTTTGAGCAGGTCTGTATATATTTCCATCGGAAATAAGGATTTAAATTCAAAATCACGATATTTACACATTACCGTCGAAATCAAGTTTAAAGTTTAGGGGAACAATTAAAATGACAAGCCGATGCAAGATGTTGGAATTAATTCCACAATAGAGAACTATCTTACGGGAACTGTAAACAATCTTTATACAAGGCTCATGGCTGGGTAGAGCAATACTAGTTATCACTCACAACAAATAAACCCAGGTGGAAAATACGGAAATCTACAAACACGTCATATTAAATGCTAAACAAGAATTAGTTATTCTATTCGGCAATACTCATTTGAATGCCGTGTACGATACAGCTAATAACAATGAAGGTGAAATGTTTGAATTAAGCAGTGTGGAATGGTTCATACTGCATATTGACATTAACACTCATGTATGTGTAAAGTTTTTAAGATTCTCCGAAAAAGGGAACAATGCAGAGATTCCATTCAGATAGTGAGTGGGATTTAGAGGTTTTTCCAACTCTATCATTAGCTCAAAAAAATAGTGTGTAGTGTGAATTCAAGTTTTCATCAGAAAAACCAAGATATATTGTCATTTGTTTTTAAACAAATGGACAAAACAATTTATAAGCTGATAGTTCAGTATTCGATAATTGTGATGTGAAAAATATTAAACTGTATTTAAACAGCCCAGCTTGCCCCTATGTGGATTCAAATATGATCTTTGCCAATGAGGAATTCTGTATTTCATATTATATGTATACAAATTTTCAGGAAACATATTATAACAAAATCATTTCACCAATCCTAGAACCCAAAACAGTTAGAAGTAGAGGAGCGTAATTTTTTTTGTTGTAGGCAAACAAGACGACACATTACAATTAGTGGGATTGATTCATGCATTGAAATTATTGCAAATACACCAATTACAGCTATTACAAAACCTTACACTCTTATAATTCATGATAAATTAGCACATTGCAATGTAAGAGTTAAGCTGGTGAAAATAATGAATTGAGTCAGTATACGACGAACGACAGCTACAACGAAATTACTGATATAGAAAAATCTATAACTGTATTAATTTTCAAATCACTGTTTGACTGGAATTGTATATCTCCCAAACACAATAAAACTAATATATGGGTTACTAACCATCTCCATGGTTTAAAATGAGACAGTGAGTGTCTGCAGTATGAGATCATTGAAGATTTTTGCAAACATTACCTAAATAATTGCGAAATATATGTAGGTGGAGTTGAGTAAAAATGCATCTTCGCAAGTGTGTATAAAAGGAAAGTAGTAGATATTCAAAAAGAATACAACTGCAACTCGTTCAAACAATTGCATAAAACATATGGATGTAATTCGAAATTCTTCTCTGCAGAGGAAAATTCAAAATTGATGCTAACTCTAACAATTATATCTGACTGGGGTGAAACAGACTATGATGATTCTCCTCCCGAATCACCTGTGGATATTATTCGAGTCATATGACATTATTTAGGATGAGTGAATCTTAATATAAAAAAGTAATTGCTTATATGATATAGACAAGTTTGTAAAGATAGATCAAGAGAATGAAACATCATGTTCATATGCCAAAATCCAAATGTAAAGTGACTTTATTAGCACATTGTAGCAAACCATTTCGACTTTGTTTCAAAAAGAAATAATAGTGACATCCTATATTTATGTATTTGGAATAATTCTATACTTATTTGGTGTTCTGTTTTGAGATGCACTCTAACCACTTTTCTATAACTAAGTAAATAATAATATATGATATCATAAGTTATTTTTAATATAAGCTGGGTTCGAGTCTCGGTTAGGTTATAGTAAAAGGAATAATGGATGTTATATTGTTAATAAAATTAATATAAATTTGTTCATGCATGATGAAAATGTTAGATATGCTCAGTTTTATAGATGTTTAAACTTAAATGTATTGTGTGGAATATTTCAGACTATACATTATTACTTGACTAATTTATACTCACTTCGAATTGGCATACTTATAGCATTTGCCAATATCTCAAGATGTGAAAAAACAGTTATGTTTAGAGATCTGAGGTCTTAGCAGTGTGACCGCTCACTGTCCAGAGTCAAGAAATTTCAAGGATATATTTCAATGTTTTTCCAATAGTCCCAACTACGAAACCCGAGATTTCAGAGGTTGCCAGCCTAAGTCCAACAAACCCCTGCAGAATGCATTTCTGTTTATAATACCCTGGGGTAAGTGTTTTTTTAACAAAGCAAACTGTCAATGTGTGTCCTTGATGGGTCTTTGAAATCATTACAACTTTATACTTTCAATCATTAAAACTGTAAAAACTCATCAGCCTATTACCAGTGAAAAATCATTATATTTATTATAAAATACAACTAATTTACACCTGAAAAATACTTTTTTTTTTTTTAATTTCATAGACCCATAATTTAATTTGTTTAGAAGTTTTACAATTCTAAAAATGTATTTTATATTTTCAAAGACTAATCATTCAATTTGATAAAAAGTTTAATGATTATAATGACTTGTTTTATACAGTTCTTGGGCGGTGTGGGTGGAGGAGGTGTTTGCTGCTAAACAGGTTCTTGCAGTGTTGGATCGACACCAGGGTGCAGTTCCCTCTGAAAAACAAACTCTGCATTGGAGGGGTGGGAGTGATGGTCTTGGTTCTTGACCTCAGGGCACATTGCTATGGCAAGGGGTGGATATAGGAGGTGGGGGTGCAGGGACTCGAAACAGATGTGGCCATATCTAGTCAGTCATCGCCATCTTGATTCAGTGGCGAAAAGTTTTTGAATCGAGGGCAGAGGGTGAGTAACCTCATGGACACAGTAGTGTGCTCTGGCGAGGGATGGGGGTGGTTAGGAGCCATCTGCACCCCTATATCCAGTCGCCCACATCTTCAGTTGCTCATAGAAGCTTGGACTAGAGGGAAGTATACCTCAATAGCTCCTTCATATAATCCGGGCTTCGGAGTGTGATAGCTGCAGTTCTTGTTACATGATATTATATGCTCCAGGGTTCAAATCTCGTTCACAGTCTTCATAAACTATAGTGTGAAATAATTTTTTTACAAGTCTAATGTATTGTGCGATAGTGCATTTATCGTTTAAAACCCCATTTCTGTGTTTGGTTGACGAATCTTTGTAGTATTTTCAACTCACGTTTTTTTATTACCAAATGCACTGAATTTCACAAACTTGAAGGAAAAAAAAGTTACAGTACTTCCATTATTTTAAATAGTTCACTTTTATACATTCATGTACTTGTAGGGTGAATCAATTAGCTAATGGTAGCTTGTAAGGAAATAGATTCTGTCAGTCATAAATTTAAGCTCAGCCGCGCTCCCCCTTACCGGACCATCTTATAAGTGGGCGAACATCATACAATCCACTCATTCATCGACTGATTTCTGGGGTGAATGGATGTGTTTTCGGGGAGATCCTGGTACAAATTCTGTTGTGTCTGTTTAAAATTTAAAATGGTAAGTTGGAAAATCTTTATTTATCCAGGAAGTGCTAAATAATTGTCTGTGCATTTGGCTAGCTAAATTGCATGCAGTGCTTTGTAGGGGTACATTATTTTCTAGATATAATTCAGGATGTGTGTGACTAGTGTGTAAATCGTATTCACATCTATTTCCATGTAGCTATAACCTCAGTCACTTGTTAGCCTCCGAATGCACTCCACGTATATATAATCAGGCTCTCGACATAGGATCGCTTCATTCCTTCACCATCATCCGAGCCAGACATCCTTGTTTTGCAAGAGGTACGGTACAATTTCATTATGCATGTTAATCAATTAATTTATTTTTAAGTGGATTATGTTTCTGAAGCTCCTCACCAGTCTCACAGGCAGACAGACGTGTAAGGTATGTGCGGGAGGTGCCAAGTTGTGTTATAGATATCGTGTTATTGTGTCCATTTAATTTATAGGGACATATTTTATTCATTATAGGTAGAAGTCATTAATTAATTACATACCGCACACTCGCGTAATTGTCACATTCATGTAGTGTTGGTAGTTCGTTATTCTTCTCGCATGTAAATTATATTTCTAACATACAGCTCGGGGTAGACTAATATATGTCTTTGTGTTTAAGACACCTGGAGAATAACATAATTGCAATAGTGGTTTCAAATTTGCGATTAAATGCATGTAATTTATTCATAAATAGTACTAGTTTAAACACTCTGAACTTCTCTCATGCAATGCTGTTATTCATTAGGTATAATACTATCTTTCAAATTCGACTATCTACCAACACCATCTACAAGCAATATCACTACCAACCCAAAAAAATACACTTATGCCACTCTTGCACAAAACTCTACACATGTATACCCTGTCCCCAACAGGTCACACCTCAGTCGAATGCTGGAGCTCACAGGGTGAGGACGTACCAGAGCTGCTGCTGCTGCTGCTCCCCACAGAAGAAAAGAAAGAAGTACAACTATAAACAACAACAAAATCCAGAAAAAAAATTGATCCAATTAAAAATCAACCTTTTCAATACATTTAACCCATTCAGTAATTTTAACCATTTCATTAAATTTAACCCTTTCAATTTTATTAACCCTTTTTGATCAACCCGTTCAACTAATTTAATTAACCGTTTGATTAAAATTAATTATGCCAATCATATTGTCGGCATGTCTTTGTATATAGAACCGCCCGCCCCTACTACTTGTGATTCATGAAAATTTTACAACGAATGATTCATAATCAGAAAGTTAAAAATTTCATGAGCTCTTGCGTCATCTGTAATTGGGAGCCAGGTTTTTGACACGCCTTGGGATTCTCTTGAGCCAATAACAAGCACCTATCGTAAAAATTAGTTAAACAAGTACAAATTATCGCAGAGGGGACTAAGCATATCACATGGGCGGCAGTCAAAGAACACGCGACAAATGCTAGATTGTATAGTTGTGAGTATTTTCTTTTATTTAAATGAATTCGAGACATTTGGAAATTTCTAGTTACAATACACGCAAAGCAAGTTTTTTTCTTTGAAAGTATGATATTTTCCTATTCTTCTGTTGGTGTCACAACTTATTTCTGTCCTCACTAGGCAGCGTTAGAGACATCACTTCATGTTCCTTCGCCCAAAAAGTTTTTACACAGCTAGCTGATCTCCATCGTGAAGTACTCAGGAAGCGCAGACAATTTTTCTCAGGCTCTTCCTTTACTTATAACGTATTCAAGAGGCCGCTATGAGTCTGAAATGTATATATGAATGATGGTATTTTTAAAACTGTAAATTAATTACTACAAATTTAAAACGCAAAATTATTCTCCTCTTGTACATCTATCTTTTTTGTTCCTGTTTAAAGAATTTCTAAAAATCCGGATTCGTGAAAACAATCAACCTGTTTGTGACATAGAATTGTTTTAAATTCAAACTTTTCTGTATCTTGGGATATTTAAATATTATTTATATGTCCATAATTGTGAGGAAAGGAAAGAACGTTTTAAAATATTCTTTATAAACTAGCTTTCAAACATATTTTACTAAGTAACTATACATATTGGGATAAGTTGTTTTTTTTTTTTTTTTTTTTTTTTTTTTTTTCTGGAAGGTTTGTAAGGTTTTGGTAAAGTGTATCGTAAATCTCATGTCAATTGATGACTACCAGTTAACAGATACAGCCGTAAAGTATAAGAGAACGCATTAAAAAGGTGCCGCATGAAAATCTTAAGCATAGTAAATATATTTTCATTTTAGCACAATAAGCGGGCATGGCCCCTCACCCTACGTCTAACCAAGCTCACCTCACCCCTTTCCCATACCCACCCTCTAGAAATTATTATAAAAATCGCAAAAAAAAAAAATTAAAAATCTAGAAAATCGAATATCATAAAACGTTAGTCTAACCTACTCCTCGTTCATCCTACCACCCTCAATTCACCCCCATCCAATCCCAAGTCATGCTGAGAGTACGAGGTCAGTAATCCAGAACATTCTTCAGATAAACGCAAAAATCAATACAACCAGGGTCAGAAGCGAAGGCTGAAATTATACTAATGAAAGGCAGCGCGTCCGAGGTCAAGAAGAGAGGGAGCGATACGGGCGACACTAACACGCAAGCCTAGCGCCTCATCGCTCCTACGCGCAAGGCGTGCAGTGTTACCGTGCTAACGCTTTACTGCCTAAAATAGATCTGTACCTGTGGGGTTTTATTACACGCGATGAAAATACACAGATCAAACTACCTGCGTATAATTGTACTTTTCTCTTGCCTCTTAAAGAAACATCATACGCAAGCTTTAAAAATGCGATATTTGAACACTCTTATAACTTTTTATTATCATTATTACACTTAATATGATAAAAGTAAAAAGATAGCGATATAGACAACAGTTTTTTTTTTTAACCTTTCTGGCAAAACTTCGTTTTTCCAGAACGTTTATTTACCGAGACACGCGTTTACGCGCAAACAACGATTTCATAGAAAACGTTTCAGTACATAGGATTCTTTAACAACGTAAGTCACAAACGCGAAGGGTTGTGACCGTTAGGGCAGTAGCGTACATAAGCCGCATCTTGGCGATGTCTACGTGTTTTTTCAAGCGCATGACGTACAAAAAAAAAAAAAAAAAGCAATAATGTATGTGCCAATCAGCGCAAGGTAAGACGATCTTTGTAACTGTTGACTGGACGCCCGATTGTCTCGACACTAAAAATGTTTAGTCATGCGGTTAGCATGCATCACGCAGATTCGGGACTTCGCGCCTTTGCATGTGCGCAGTTGCACCCAGTGTGGTTCTCGCGACGTTTTTTTTCTCATCCGTATTTCAAGCGAATGGTGGTGGAAAACGTTATCTATTTATCGCCTACCTCCCCATACGATGACAATGATCGCGATAAATCTTTGCATGTAAAAATATTATTAGTTTTATTATTGTTACGTTGATTAGGTGCTAAATATACGTAAGCAGCTAAAGCGCTGTTTGCGTTTCAAGACGAATCGGAGATGAGCTTCGCAAGGAAAAAAAAAAACATCTTCTGCATAAATGCATTCATTGCAATTTGTTTGATATATCTGTATTTCGCAACAAAAAATTGGGTTTGGCTGTGTAGGGGACACAGCCGTTTGTTTTGTGTGGACACGTCTACGTTGACGCGCTTCGAAGACTTGATGTTTTGGTTATGTTCCCGGCACCGCTTCATTCTATCATATGGGGTTTTAAGGGTACCATCACTGGATTGCTTTTGAGATGCTCTTTCCAACCATATACGATTTCTGTATTTCGACTTGGCTTTTTGACGAGTATAGGTCGACACTGTGTTAAGTTTGACGAGTATAGGCCGAAATTGTGTTACGTTTCCTTAATTTTTTACACTACACGCGTAAAATTTTACCATAGCCACGCTACACAAATGATTTATACACGCAGTTGATCGATCCTGACGAGAGCTGTCGATTGAAACTCAAACGAGCGTCATAGCTTCTCATAGTCAAAATACTAGGCAGAATTTATGAGACGCGGCGAAACGAACTCAAGATTGCCCTCCCCCCCCCCCCCCCCGGAAAAAACTTGATGCTTCGCAGTCCTCACTCAATGTAACCTATTCTTTGATCCTTTGGCAGTCGAGTGGTGTATTTGAATTTTGAATGTAGACGAAGGATTGTTAGCTGTAATGCCAAACTGTATCCCCCGATTTTGTTATCATCGAATTTTCTGGATTGCCTCCCATTATGGTCGCAAATTTAAAGACGTATTCACGTAAAAAATTCTGACAACTGGGGAGTGATACTCTTATCATAGCTCCAAAAGGCCTTTCCAGACTGCTGCATGTGAAAATATAGCTATCGAATACATTCAGAACTAGAATTAAAAAATGCTTTAAACTTTGATACAAACTTTTCTTTAAATAATGCCTGCTTGCATTCTACATGCACTAGGTTTTCCCAAGTGATTGACACGAAACTTTCCAGTCACCAGGTAGATTAACATCCATTAGCCTCGCTGCGCTCAACGAAATAAAACTTATATCTCCACGAGCCAAACGATGTCACCTCTGAAGGATCGGCCTCACGCCATGTTGAATTACTGGTTTCTAACTTATTTCAGTTGATTACGAACAATTATTTTGACGGTATAACTATCTCTCTCTCTCTGACAATATACATTCCACTCTAGGACAAACATAAATTCTGAACTTGTCACGTAATCGTGATGTAATTAGTCCAGCACAATTTTTCAATCTTAAATGGATTCTTACCATTTCACAATAAATACCCACCAGATAATACGTGTATAATATTCCGCGGCTACACTGGAGGACATTTGTGAAATGTAAATGCGCTTTATTAAGAAATATTCAGTTATCTCATATAAAATAAAGTAATGGCATGTAAGTGGAAAATTAACATGGCTGGTGATAATATGTCTTAAGCGTGTTTAAGAGTCAAGAATTTCCTATGGTTTAAACAATTACCTACCTTTTAGTACACGTATATGAAATACGACAATCGTAAAAAAGTTTACTTTCAAGAAATTTATAAAAATAATTATGAGGATTAGAATATATATATATATATATATATATATATATATATAGTGAGAATAATTAATTAGAACAAAATTAATAAATTTAAACTGAAGCTCAACATAATTATATATTTCATTACAATGTCACGAAAATTGCTTTCTTGGAAATAGTAATATGGTTCGCACGTGCTTCAACTCTGAATTTTTTGACAAAATTCACATACAAAATAAGTAGTTAGAAGTAGAACTATCACGGCACGTGAACTAAGGGTTGGATTTCAACGAAATTGCAACATATCAGTCTTGTGACCAAGAATCATTTTAGCAGAAACCAAACTTTGGGTTAAAATAACGTTTTAAAATTTTGTTTGAATGAATTTGCTATGTTAAAATTCATATACTTCATTTATGCTAAAAAAACATAATGGGTGTAATTTTGTAAATGATGACGTATGTATTTATTTCAAGTCACCTTTGATATATTGCGAAACAATAAAATATCCTAAAAATCTAGAAAAAAAATTGGCTTTGTGAGGATTTTCAATTCCATAGTATACGATATACGAATGAAAGACTATATGCTTGTTTTGTTTCAGTAGAGGCGATCCCCAAATATATGGAGCCGGCCAGTATCGCCCTAAGCGCTCCACATCCCGCACCTCACTCACACAGATCTTTTACTAGACCTACTGCTTTCCGTAGGTGCTACGATATTTCACAAGAAGTCTCGATAAATGATTGTATGATATATGTTTTGCGCCTAGCAACGTTTCCTTACTCGACAACTGACTCGTGTTGCACGTTTTCATGTAGTGAGGCCAAGCTCAAGTGTGATCGTTAAGTAATAAATCAACGGCCTTCTACCTAAGTCTCTTACATTTTCGCGATAGATATAGGCCATTCGCGGTAAAATTGGCACTTTTGAAAACCCTGCTTAGGATCAACATGTATGCGCGTTGTGTATATTTAGACCATTGAATAATTAACATTGCCGTGGGCCTCATCACTCACTTTATTCATGCGTCGGTCATTTGAAACTGTGAAATTATTAGGAAAGTAAATATTATCCAAGTATGCTCCTTTTAACACTTCGATACACTAATATAAAAAAAAACAGGAAGCTAAAGAAATAATTTAATTTATCACAAATAGTTACCTAAAACTTTTTTTCGATGTTAAGTCATAGAACTACTTTCCCTCCGTGGTAACCAACTTTACTGGGCGAATGGCATTCAGTGAGTCCATTAAAATATATGCAGGCAGAGGCAGTGACTTTTTTCTAAGGTTTGATTCAAAAGTGCTATACTTTATCGTGAACAGCCTTTAGAGTAATAAAGTCGCGGGATTGCTCCCGAACGAGCGTGAGAAAGATTTGCGCAACATGGGAGGTCCTCGGCGCTATCTGAGTGATACGAGTTGAAGGTTGGAACAGCGACGGAAGAAAAAAAAAATAACCAATCTCACAAGCCGACAACACGTCCGCCACATTTCCCGCGCGCAAATATCCGGACCTTGGCTCGGACTGGAATCAAACCCAGTTCGCTGCTGTGGGAGGCGACAGGTCTCGCCTGTACTCCTCCAGGACGTTGTGGGCTAGAATAACATATTTATCGTTCCATCAGTTCCACATTTTTTTAATTCTTCACTACTTTTACGACGTGAGGAATTGAAATTATTTTCGTTACCTGCTTAGTTTTGAAACATGTTCTTCACATATTGAGACAGTATTTCATTCGTTTGCAGCTTAATACTCCGTTACCTCTAAAAAAAACAGCAGAAAATAAATTAACTTTTATTTTCAATTCTTTTTTAAAAATTTACGCACAAGAACGAGTACATTAAGGAAGATTCCCACCCACCATCTTGGATTTATAGATTTTTCGTCAAAGATTCTTTTTCAGACAGCGTATTGAAATTTCCCGCACTATATATCCTAAATAACAGCTTTCCAAACTTTATCGAACTGCCACAGCTTCGCAACATTTATTAGAATTTAGCTGGTTACTGTCGAGGCGAAACGCGAGATTATTTCTTGCGAATGATTACAAAGGCGACGATATGAACAGTCAAGAAAAATGACCCAAGACAATGCACTAGGAATGCTCTGCCGTTCCGAAAAAAACATTATACAAAATTGTATTTTTAGAGTATCGCAAAAATCCCATAAATTCAAGATGGCGGGCGGGAATCTGCCGTACCTGTGTTTAAGTTACTAGTTCAATCTGTTACTCTTGCTTACTCTATTTTAGTTAGGAATGAAGTTCAGATTAATATTTTTAATTTAGGGGGGGGGGGGGGTCAGACCGAATGTGCTGTTCGCTGTAAACCAAGCACTTTTGAAAGCTAAGCTTAGGATCTACTTCTATGTACAGTACATTGTGTGTTTTTCCGCCATATGTGTAATTATCAATCTAATGATCATGGTCACTTCATTCATGCGTCGGTTAAGTGAAACTGTGAAATTATTAGAGAAGTAAATATTTTGCGAACTTGCTAATCCTCACACTTACATGCATTGACAATACAGAAAGTTGAATAAATAATTTCAGTTTTCACAAGTGTTTTTTAACACTTTAAATTCAACGGTGGGTAATGGAACTACTTTTTCTTCGGCGTTGCCAACTTTGCTGGGTGGACGCCGGTCAGTGTGTCCGTTAAAACACATGCAGGTATGGGCAGCGACATTTTCGAAATGTTGAGTTCAAAAGTGCTCGATCAACCGTTAACGTCCAATTGTAGCATGTTTATCAAAACGAAAACTACTTCGTTTATGACACACATTTAAATTACTTCTACAGGAAAGCCCATTACAAAAGCTGCGAAAATTGTTTTTTATTGTGAATAATAGCAATAAAAATAATTACTATATGGCAATTTTTGGACAATCGCCATTGCGATGCAGATGTCTGCCAGAGAAAAACAAGACTGAATACGAAAAAAAAAAAAAAAGACAATTTTTAACTATTCATTCTACCCATTGTAGTATTCATTCAGAGATCACATTAAAAACTATACTTATAATTTTTTTTTTTTTTTTACTAAGGGGTGAGACCGACTCCTTTTCAAGTGAGAGTCCATGGTGTGCACGATAATGCGTCCCATGTGTGAACGGATCACGTCCCTGCTAGGTTATACGTTCATCAAACTGAGCGCGACTGTTGATTCGGCGAGTGCGCCTGACTTGTGATCAGTAGGTCGTGAGTTCGATTCCGACCACCTGCAACGCGGGAGTATGATGTGTGTGTAGCGATTTTCCCCAAGCGGCTTCAAATTAACCTTCCATGCTGGTTCGCCCATCAGGTCTGGCACACATCATCCGCAGTTCTATACTTAATGCTTAAGCTACGTTGATGTTTTAAACACGAAATTCCTTGGCGCGAACTGCGATCGCTCTCACACACACGACCACTATTTTTGAGGAGAACGTAGTTGTAATTTTCGCCGCCTATATTGCCTGGGAAAACCATTGTAATATAATGTCTGTAAAATCAGTGTTTCCGCGTATCTCGGTACATAAATGTGTCCGCTGCAATAGGACTTTTTCCAGGAGAGGTTTTACACAGTTATCTACAGCCACCATCTTTATTACTATTATCTAATCAAATATATAAAACAAAGAATAAAATAGTGAAACCTGTTTTGAAGGTTTTTCTGCACTGTTTCCTCAAAAGAAGGGGGGGGGGGAGACAAGGACAACGTCAAATTTGTAGTTTAATCCATTGGCTTACATCGCGTGTAATAACATCCTAATGTGGCATCCAATTTACGATAAATTCGGCTTCTCAGATGGCAAAAAGATATAGCCATTTTAAAGTTTGCCTGCCCAGTTTTCTTGGCAGATTAAGGTTGTTCACTATTAAGTCAGCACTTTTGAAATCAACCTTAGAAAAAAATCACTGCTACTAACGTCATATATTTTAACGGGCTCACTGAGTGACACTCGTCCAGTAAAGTTGGTAACGATTGGAGCAAGGTAGTTCCATATCATCTTAACGTCGAATAAAAAGTGTTAGGTAACCCATTTGTGATAACTTAAATTATTTCTTTCGCTTTCCGTTTTTTTAAATGCATCGCACTATAAAAATAACCAGATTTGTAAAATATTGTATTTTCCAATTATTTCTGAGTTTCACCTGACCGACGCATGAATAAAGTGATGAGGCACATGCCAATGTTAATTTTACATAAGGGGAAGTAATACACAACGGGCATACAAATAGATCTTAAGTAGGGCTTTCGAAGTTGCTCATTTTACCGTGAACAGCTTATAGGAGAAAAGTAAAACCGTACAGTCGTAGTTGCATCTGTGGTGTTTCATCGCGTGAAAAAAATTGCTGCTGTTTTTCACAAGAAAGTTTGTACGTCGAGTTAGCGCCTTGCGCGTATGAGCGATGGAGATGCTGGGCCAGCGACTTTGTCGCCAGAAATAGCGATTTTTAAGTATATTTTAGCGACATAGTACTATAACTTTTCTGTTGATTAAGTAGGGAGTTTGCGACTTTATAAGTTACCTCTAGTGACAGGTATAAATGTTTCTCTATTGATTATTTAAGAATGTAGCGAAATTTGCACTGTCCTTAGCGAATTACAGTAGATATGAGTTGGCATCGCTGCGCTGGGCCCATGTACTCGGACAAATCATAGAATAAAGATGAGGTAGACCGCTTATTAGTCTCCTTCGTATGTACCCAACACTGACCTACCCCAAAGAAACACAGCTGTCAAAGTCACATGGTTAACAGTGATGAACGTGTCAGTTTATAATTTAGTTTTTAAATGACAAACACTATTATATTTTACCTGTTTGAATTTAATAAATAAAAAAAAAATATATATGAGCTACAAATGAGTGACGGCTCTAAAAGATAAAAACGAACAGGGCTGAGGATCGTACAATTGACGTGCGATCCGAAGTTTGGATCGTAGAACATACAACATACGAAATTAACGTACTTGTACGATCAGGATCACATGGATGGCGAGGTCACGGTGGCCAAGCAGTTAATCTGCTCGCATCCCACCTTGACGAACCTGGTTCAATCCCCGGGCCGGATCACTCCCAGATTTTCGCATGTGGGAATCGTGTCGTACGACGTCTCTGGTCGAGCGGGTTTTCTCGGGGATCTCCCGTTTTCTCCCTCACCACAGTCACACTCATCGGCTCTCAAGACCTAGTTGTTAAAGAGTGGGATTAACCTCCGCATTTCTTGTGAAATAGTTGTTTGCGTGAATACGCGTATCTAGCTAGATAAATGTGCAAATACTACTTTCTGTCAGAAACAGATAAACAAACAATTATCCAGAGAAAAGTACAAAAATAAGTGTGTAGTTTAATCTTTGGGGTATAATCGTGTGTAATAAAACACCTTGCACAGTACAGTGTCACAAGGAAAACACTGCACACCTTGCGCGTAGGAGCGATGAGGCACCATGTATGCGTGTGTCACCCGTATCGCCAATGAGCAAATATATACCTAGAGTGGAATTCTCCAAGTTAAATTTCCTGGCCACTCCAGCTGTAGTTCGACGGATGAACACCACGTCGCGCTAGTTCATTTTCGTGGCGTGTGCGTGGGAAATGTCGGCGACGTTGCCACATTGATATCTACCCTCTCTCACACACATACTGTCGCCCCCAGTCCCAACGGCACAACAGTAGAAAGTGTTCTAAATGTCTGTTATACCGACACGCTGTGAGAGACAAGATGGCGGACACCCAAGTTCCTTTCTCACATCGTATATATCCGTTTACGAAAATATTACAAATTCTGTAAAACATATGAATAAACAAAATGAAACATAATGTACGCATAAGTAATGGGAAACGTTGCATATTATTCATACGGTCATAATAAAAGAATAAACACCACTTTATAAAATACGCCATAACTGTGAGTTTATATTCTATATAATATCTTATCACACACGTGCAATGTAAGTGGTTTGTGCAAATCAGTACCCTTCCCTCATAGCTCAGCGGTAGAGCGGCCGACTTGTAGTCGGAGGGTCGCGGGTTTGCGTCCCGGTGCATCCGACGCGGCAGGATTTCAGCTCGCTGGTAGCCCTGGGAGTTTGTCAACAAGTCGGTCTCTCTTAAGCTCAACAAAAATCACCTACACCAATAACGGTCTGTGGCACTTAATTGAATGTTTTAGAGTTCGAATCTCCGACGGGTATCGAGTTCTTTTATGTGACACATTATGGCTGTTTATAACTTAGTTTATTGTTAGAAAATGTTTATTTCAAGAACATCTTTGCTTTGTCTAAAAGTAATAATGCGCAAGTACAAGCCCAGAACAGTCGACGAGCTATGGTTGTTTGCTAATCACATCGATTCTTTTCTAGAGTAGATCATTTTATTTGTATAGAGTGCGTAATGTTAAAAGGCACACATTAAAGCCTTAAGTTTACTATTGTAACAGTTCTGTCTTCTTTTGGCTGTATAACCGTAAAAGCGTGTTTAATTACAGAGAGCACAAGATTGGTTATTATGCTCATTAAAGATACACATTTAAAAACAGTGGCGTAGCCGGGATGAAGAATGTTTATAGCATTGTGTGGTTCCATATATGTACATGAAGCCATTGATTATAATAAATTTGTTGTAGTAATACAGTTTTTGTATTTTTGTTCAAAAATAGACATAAGAAATCCTCTCCCCCCCCCCCCCCTTCCCATCAGCCATGAGTACATTCCTAGCTACGCCCTTGTTTAAATAATATAATGTTTTAATGAGTGGCATTAATGTCCGTCGTACGTACACGTGGATACAGTACTTTGTTTTCCATACATATTCAGTGCCGTTACTCATATCATTTTCCATACATTAATAGTACTCGTACGTTAAAATCTAAAACAATGCAGTCTTCAGGGGAAAACAGAAATAATCGTCGTACCTTTTGGATGCACCACAAAGCACCTATATAAAAGTAGCAGAAATTTCGCATCGTGCAAGTACAGCTTAAACGACTCACGCCTCTCGTGCATAATTTAGGCTCCAGAAACTTCTTAAATCATTTTTAAATATCGGAAGAAAACCTGTTTTGCAAATATGATACACTACATACATATAGTATTATACGAACATATTACAATTAACATTCTTAAGTGGTAATGGAATACTAGCAAAAAGGAGAAAATACCCACTATAAGCTAATCGAATCTACACTTGCTGTATGAATTAACATTCCTTGTTAAGATGATCGTACATGTTATAAAACATATTTAGTTAGTATAATCGTGCAAACAAAATGAGTGGTCGTTAAAGAAAAAAGTATTTCGTCATTCAACAAAACATGGGGCACACAGAACATAACTACTTTAGGATAAATAAATTATAATTATGTAAATATGTCACAAATTTAAGACATGAGAATGCCCTACTGTCACAAATCATTCCAATTTGTACATAGTGTTCGAAAATTGTTGTCATTATCCATTTGTAATCTGAGAGACGACACACATTCCAGAATACACGACAAATTTGATACAGTCAAGATATTTAATAATATTTCTGTTATTCTTGGTAACAACTGTACACTATGAACAGATAAATGTATTGATTTGACAGCGTTAATACACACCTGTACACCGAAATGCAGCGTAAGCTGCGACGTCTGAAGTAAAGCTACATTAACAATAGAAATATTTAAGCATTATATTATGCGTTTAGATGTGTGCAGAAGAAACGAATGTGTGTTCTCTTATGTTTTGGTTCCCAGTGGATCCTTATCAGGTGGTGGGATTTCCTTAGGCACTGAAATAAATAGTTGTATTTTATATCTTTAGAAAAAATGTCGAGACTACGACCAATCAGTACAGAGCAGTCAGTGTTGTTGGCGGGAAATTGTTATTTACAGTACTGTAAGTATAAATCAATATGACAAAGGCGTGCATGTGCACATGTCGACGTTTATGTTTGTTCACAAATAATAAGCTTCTCTAATATCAAATGTCGGCTTTGAAGTATGACCTGCTTAAATATGGTTGTTTCTTATGAGGTGTTGCTAAGAACAAAAGTAAACATGACAGGCTTGCTGTCTGTTTAAATTAACTGGAATTAAAAATAACACATTAACGGAAAACGGCAAATACAGAAGACGTGTTTCTGTATGACAGAGAAGCAACTACTGCATAATTCTAAATGCATTAGGTTTTCTATTGTAAACGTCGGCCTTGTCCGAAATGGCAGATTGTGTTGACAAAATGATCATGTGACCCGATATTTTATACAAACATTGTGACGTATTTGGTAAATTGATATTTCGTATCTTGTATATAGCGGATGTTAGCAAAAATACAAAATGACAATATCAGCGCCATGTTGGTCTTGACATTCAAAACACATGCGCGAATGCGTACTTAAAACTTTTATATATATATATATATATATATATATATTATATATATATATATATATATATAACAAATAACTGTTCATAAACTACACTGGACATGTTTTAAAAAGCAAGTAAGTGTTGTGCGTTGTTTATATATTTCCCAACATATGTTTATTTTAAGTGGTTATTAGATATTATATTATTTTCTTGTTTATTAACATATTCGCAGCATTCCCTTAATGATCGTAGAAATATTACGTCCATTTTAAGCATTTAATTTATATGAAACATAGTTTCACTGTTAATGTAAGAACGTGTTGCCGCGAGTGCTAAACAAATGACTGTCGACAGCGCCCGGATTGAACCCTACGAAATGAGAAATTACAAAATAAAGCATATTTACCTCAAGGACACGGCCTTAGCTTGACTATTAGTGATTGGCTCCGATTCATTGCATTCAACCGATGTTTAGTGCAGAAATAGTTATATTTTGTAATGTACGTGGTCCGAAGTAGAATATTGCGACTCTCTTTGTTATGTTTAAATCTCATGCGTTCGTTAGTGTTAACATTACTGATAAACACTAAAGTGTCAACGTTTTTCACATTGTTATGAGTCCGAGGTTTCAGTGTACGATATACAATGGCGTGCTGTGTTACACTCGTGTAAATATAAACACACACAGCTGCCAACTTTTCAGACAATATCCACTTATGCACATCATCATTGTAAATGTGTATCTTACAGAGACGACAGTTGTAGTGTCGCTTTCAAACAAACATCTGTTAAGAGTTGAGCCTTAAACGTTATCATTAATGTCCTTTACCCGCAGTGTGCATAAGGTTTTCTGCGTAATGAGATGCACGCTCATACAGCGTTCGTATTCGTCTACGTATGTAAAGGTTTTACTATTTCGGGAAATGACATACGCACGTACACGGGGAAACGAATGTGTGTACGTCTCACGTCCTTACAACCCATAAGCAACTATTTTGAAAATCTATTTATATGCAGTTCATAATTGTTAATCCTAATATTTCTTTTATCAAAATCAATATTAGTGTTAAAAGGAAATTTACCTCTAGTTGTTACCAGTTTTAATGATACATTATCGATAAATGCGTTTACTGACCCAAATATATATTAATTCCTTTTTTGTAAAAAGTCTATGATTGGTCAATAGGAACACTTTCATTGTCATCCGCTTTCCAGCTACAGCTCCCAATGGATTGATAATTCTAAAGCTATGCGCCTACGTTCCAGCACATATTCAGTATGTGTTTTACGTCAAAATGCGTGTTCAGAATCTTGTCAACTAACTAGTTGCTGTAAAGGATGCAAATAAGTATGTCTATCGGAATGTATCACGTATCGAGTCGAGTGGAGTATGCTTATATAAATAAGTGCATTCCTAGGTTCGGACACAGCCTTAATGTCACTCGAATCGACATATTGAACGTAATGATAATTTGTACGAACAGTCACCCCAAACTGTAATCATTGTGATTAATTATAGACCGTCGTGCGCCTAACATAGTGTTACGTGCTGCAGCTGGAGCCGAATCCGCTGCCCCGCGCAGTAATCGGAGACCCGCCTCGCCCTCCCTCCGTAATGAAACGATGCGTTCGTGGCTATCTGCCCTACTTCTGGGAATTCCATGAATGACGACAGCGGCGATACTTGCTGACGTCACAGACCTCCTCTCGCTTGCAAGAGTTTCCGATACGTCTAGCGACGGCGCAAGAATGTTCTGGTGAGACTGACTGGCGCCTCAGCCCTCCGCGACTCATCACGCGAGTTGGGGAAGATTCTAGGTGGCGGCCTAAGACACTATATATACTGCCGCAACCCAGCTACCGGCAGTCTTTGACGGAGGCCGCCTGGCGAGTGTACGCGAACGAACAGAAACGTTGACGACGACTGGAGATTGCGGGACGACGACGAGTGAGGTGTTCGTGGTGTGAATGGACGAGAGGATGTGAAACCGAAGAGTGAAGCCTACTGTGAGCGAGGACTCTTGGAGGACTCTAGAACATTGCGATTGGCGGGATATGGGCTGGACTGATGTGTGATTGAATGGAAGTGTAGTACTGATTTTATTGTAAATATTCGAACTGTCAAATATGGACGCATAAATTATAAAATAATTGAATATGTTGATGCACTGTCTCTTGGGACTGATCTTTAATTATTTAATTTCATTTGTTTCTCTATCGTAATTAAAAATTTTATCAAATTGTGTCAATTGTGAACAATACGTGATTTCCATTTATTGTGAGAATTTGAGTTCAAAGAATTTTGCTGTAGTTATTGTAAATAAAATAAAGAAATTATAATAAATTATTTTATTTGATTAAGACCTACGTCCCTTAACGAACTTAGTAGAGCCCACTTAATTTCTTGAGAGAGAAATCGCAACAATATATTTCTCCATTATTGAACAATTATTTCCTGACCATTTCCTGTCACATAAGAATGGAACGAAAAGTTTACTATGGTGTATAACACCATTCATGATTAATATGACGTTTGTAATTGTAAGTAATAGCAGTACTCGTATTTTACCATGAACACCTAAACTATAGTAAAATAATAGATTATAATTAAAAACAATGACAGTTATATATTTATGATTATTTATTTTCGCAGAGGTAAATAGAATCAAACAGTAGTTGATATAGCTGCATATTTCCGCAAAAACATAATTCTACCGCAGGAACGAAACACATGCCATGGCCGCCACTAGTAAATCATGAGTTGGGTATTCATAGCTGCAACGAATGCGGGTAACTCGCGTGTAACAGGCTCGCCTCTGGCAGAACTTGAACGAACACGTGGGTAAGCCGAGTCCCAGGGTTATAACATACTTTTACCGGCTGTGGAATTGGCAACACCGCACGGATGACGTCGTCGAGAACACTAGCGCTCCTCTGGATCAACAGCGGAACTAACACATCGAACTGGTCAGATTTTTTCCTATCACATGGCCACTCTAGTGTATATCTTTACACAATGGTATCACTCCCTCGCTTCTTGACCTTGGTCGTGGGGTTCCCACAGGGAGTCCATCCGCCCGAATATCTTCACTCGTGCTGTTGACAACGCTGCCTCTGCAGGACAGCTCAAGGGAGCTGCAAGTACGCTCTACTGGCAGTCGAGCGTGCGAGAGAGAGAGAGAGAGAGAGAGAGAGAGAGAGAGAGATTGTGTGTGTGTGTTTGTTGTTATCGCGATGGTCGCGTCGCTTCCCGAAAGCCAGGCGCAGCGATAAGCGGAGCAGCTGACTCATCTGATACGCAGTTGCGGTCGCACTCGTCTCTCGTATCTGGCCGCAAGGTCACCGGCCGATGGCCCTGAGTGCGCCTCTGCCTGAGACTGCCGTCAGGGCGGGCAATGTTGCGCAACTGCCGTCGCCTCTAGTCTCCCGCCTGCCTGCGGCAACCCCGCACTACAGTCTATTCGCGGGTTTTGACGTGAATACGTCTTTAAATTTACGACCATAGTGTTAGGCAATCCAGAAAATCCGATGATAACAAAATCGGGGGATACAGTTTGGCATTCTAGCTCCGAATCTATCGTCTACATTCAAAATTCAATTACACACTCGATTGCAAAGGATCAAAGAATATGTTACGTTGAGTGAGGACTGCGATGCATCGCCCGCAGCGAATGGGCGAAGAAAAACGCTGCAATTTTGAGTTCGTTTCGCCGCATCTCATAATTTCCGCGTAGTATAACTTTTGACTAGAAGAAGCTACGACGCTCGTTTAGGTTTCAATCGACAGCTCTCGTCATGATCAATCCAGTGCGCGTATAAAAACATTTGTGTGGCGTGGTTAAGGTGAGATTGTATGCGTGTAGTGTAAAAAATTAAGAAAACTTAACACAATTTTGGGCCTATACTCGTCAAAAAGCCAAGTCAATGTAGATAAATCGTATACGGTTGGAAAGAGCATCTGAAAGGTAATCCAGTGATCCCCATAAAACCCCATATGATCGAGTGAAGCGGTGCCGGGAACGTAAAAAATCATCAAGGCGTCCGAACGCGTCAATGTAGACGAATTCACGCAAAACAAACGGCCGTGTCCACAACACAGCCAAACACAATTTTTGAATCAAGCCTTTGAAAAATCATCCCATGTGTCGTTTCCTAAACATGCCATAAGTCACAAGCGTTTGGTGAGCGAGTGAGTGAAGGTGTTTGGGTGGCTCTTAACAGCGAGGTCTTGAGAGCCGATGCGTGTGACTTGGGTGAGGGGGAAAACGGGAGATCCCCGAGAAATCTGGGAGTGACCCGGCCCGGGGATTGAGCCCGGTTCGCCTTGGTGAGAGGCCAGCAGGCTAACCGCTCAGCCACCACGGCCCCACAATCGTTTGGTACTTTGACTCGTTTGAGGCATGGCGATACGGACGACAATAACACGCGTGCCCGGCGCTCCGTCAACCAAATGCCTAAGGCGTTGAAACGGCTTGCGGTGCTTCCGTACGTCACGCTTTACCGTGCAAATAAGATCTGTATCAGTGGCACTTTACTAGACGCGATGAAAGCCCTCAGATGTAACTATGACTGTGCGGTTTTGCTCTTAAAATGCCATTTATTACCCGTTCCGCAATTTTTCTCTTTGACTGCACTTAATATGATAAAAACGTAACCGTATTGGCTTGGATGTTTGATTTTTTTTTTTGCTGAAATATGCGCAAACAACGAATGTACAGAACATATTGCTACAAGACCCCTCTAAGCATTCATCACATGTATGTTATTCCAATTGCATAATCACTAACGTCTAAGATGATGAGAACCCTCGTGCGATATTTTCGTCACATCTCCAGCAAGAGTTTGTGTATCACCATTCGGGCTGGAATGGCATGCAACCAACCACCTTACATATTGCCGACTCGTCTGGCGGGTGCCATCAGCTCGCCTGGCGTCTAAACAGAGAAATTAGCACTGCTGGGGGGTAAATTGGTGATTAATACACTAGCGCCACCTAGGTTTGAAAATGAAAGCAAATGACAAACAAAAGATGCAGGAGGGGGAGGGTGAAGCGAATACAAGTAATCAACCAGTGTGAAACATTGATGGAGAGGGTGGACAGGAAACGACTAATTAACCAATGAGAACAATGGCGAGTGTCAGTCGTCTGCTGGACGTGGTGCTCAGTTTACCGTGAAGAGCTTGTATCAGGATGAACTGTTTAACCATTACAACAAAGCTACTGAAAACAAAGTTATTAAACATGTCAGGAATTATCCTCTCGCGTGGCTAATGTCCGCAGATGCAATGATGATAGTAAAATAGGTGTAAGGCACTTTTGAACATGGTTTGTAGTATTATCTCAACTCTGTGACTGTCACCACTGGATTAGAAAGCTGCAAGGGTTCTGATTCTAGGACGTATAGTTAGAGACGCTTGGGTTTTGTTACACTATCACTGTAAAAACGCTCGCTTCGCCGGAACAGAAGATTTATTAACACAAAAATAAAAGTTGTTTAAATACTAACTACTGCAAAGTAACCTTGCATTGTAATTACAGTAGTTCCCAGCAGACGTCTTTGTGGTAAAATCAGTTACACTGTAAACAAAATTTGTGCTCTGAACAGCAATCGTGATTAGTAAATACGAGAGACGTTAAATATTTCGAAATTATACTTAAGTTACTACAAAACATAATACTAGGATGGCTCTGGGACTCGAACCCGCGCCCGCACGCCCAACGACCACTGTGTCACATTTTGCTTATAATCCATTCACGGTTACTTCACACTTTTCTGAAGCCCTGCCAAAGTTCTACTTCCAGGATATTCCTCCGCCTCATGCAAGCTAAGTTTAACCAAGTCTGGAAAATTACACCAAAGGACAACGCACCGAGTTCGTGCGCACTCAGTTGTAATAATATTTTGCATGAGAACTATTTCTTACTAGGCGCTACCGACACGCATGTTTTGTCACTGTTTTTATTCACAATTATTATAAATGAAATATTATAATCCATAATTTAAAAAACTTGTAAAACTTCAATTTAACGAAAAATAAGATGTTTTCATGTTAACAGAGCCTATAAACCGCTTGTGATTCATGGCATATTTAGGATATAATTAAACATGTCATACATGGGGTGAGTTTTCAAAGGTTTGATTCAAAAAGTGTCAAGAAACCGCGAAAAGACTATGGATTACTTCTGATTGGCAGGTTATGTCAGGAAGTAAGTGACATGGGCCAGAATATAATGCCACCTGTTGGGAAGAAATGAGATTAGTGGTATGGAGAATTACTGCACGTCAGAATGGCATTGAAAGTTGACAGCAGCACTGTACATTTGTTCAGTTGCAGTTTAGTAACTGCAGACTACATTGTTTATGAATGTCTGCGTCGGAACAACAGTAACGTACTAAATACTACAAGGCACGGCAGAAAAACTTTAATATCGCTTAACCGTTATCTTTGGTACGAAGTAATTTTTCTTTTCTGTAAACAAAAATAAAACCTCAAGGAATTTGTCTTTCTTGGCTACAAAAGGTGATAGTGGCATAACACAAAAACATAAAAAAGAAAACATTTAATAGCAGCAAACATACGGTTCTCTAACCTTCTCTTTGAATTAAAGCAATATTGTTTTACTAGATACAAAACAGACTCAAATAAATCGGTTTCTCTGCCTTACAGAGAACTTAGAATAGATTTTTTTAGAGTGTTGTCCATAGGAAATGTACCCACCTAATAATAGCGATAGAATGAAGCCATTTGAGAATTTATTCACGTTTTTTTTTTTTTTTTTGATATTGTTTTCTGGGCCAAAACAAGGTTGTTTTGTAATTGCTTCCATTGATCGATACGCGGTAGAGTCCAGTAGTTGGACGATAGTCACCACTGTCACCCTTTCCTGTATAAAATACATATTTGTCCTGATGTGTGCCAGGTGGAGGGGAAATGAAGGGTGAAAAGATTTTGGCGGCTCTCGACATCGAGGTCTTGAGGATGAAGCGAAGTGAGCGTGGTGAAGCGAGGCGAGTATGGAGCAGCGCCGGAATGCAAGGGCGGGGGAAGCGGGATATCCCAGAAGGAAAAAAACCTCCAACCAGGGGAATCGTCCGAAACGATTTCTAAATACGAAAATCAACGAGCGACCCCGACGAGAATCGAGCCCGGTTCACCTTGGTAAGAGGCAAGTACATAATCTTAGCCACGAAACTACCGCGGCCTCTGAGAGGGGAAATGAGCGATAGTTACTTCACTTGCCGCATCATTGCAGCACGAGCAAAGAAGCTATTAGATGCAAACTTCAAATCAAATCAGCAAAGATGTTCTCTAGTATTTTAGTTCCTTATAGTCATTTATGTACCTGTTACGCTTTATACACGCTGCAGAAGACAGTATACTGCCAGTTTTTGAGAGCTTATTCACATGCCTAGACCAAGCTACCACTCCATGCATGAAACTGACGACAGAGGTGCATCTCGGTATATCATTTCCGGGAAACTGTTAACAATAATTAATATTTTCGATCTCTATGAATAGTCACCGTTGTGAATAAGCAGCGCTATAGTCTTTTGGATTTATTACTAGAAATTTCTTTAAACTACAGGCAGTCCTCTTCTTTCATACATAATGTGTTCCAGAAAATATGTGTGAACGAGTTGAATCATACATATACGTGTAATAAGAGATGTTCCGTTCATAAGAAAATTAATATATATATATATCTGGTAGAAAGATAATACATTTAATTAATAAGCATGTCATTTAACAAGTCTTTTATTGAAAATCATGAATAAATATACATGTGCATTATTTTCTTACCTGAAATGTTGATTTTCAACACCTGCATGCGTATTTGATTGTAAGTACATAAATAAGATAATTAAATATGCTTGGTACTTTCTGTAAAATAGTTGTGCAAATGTAATATTTTATTTTGGAGGTTGTAAAAACTATGTAAAAGTTCTTCAGATATTCGTATATTATTTTAACAGAAGCACTAATTTGTATGTGCCAATATGACCGCCATATCTAAACATTCATAACATATGATCCATGAAGGCTGGAAAACATGGCAGGCAGTGTTATATGGCAACTAACAGTGCTATATTAATATATTGGTAGGTTACCAGATGTATGAAAGACCAAATCGTCATATGAAAGTTGATTTAGAGGTGATAATATGTCATGTATGAAAGAGCGAGTTGTATGAATCTCGAATGCATGAAAGTGGAGGACCGTCTGTTTATCAACTGTTTTTTCGTATACTTACGTGAAAATCCGAAGCACGGCCAGATTTTCGTAAAGAATAATAATAACTGGTAATGTTTTTTCCGTGCGTGTAATTTCCCGGATATTGGAATAAAATGTATGCAAAGGACGACGTCGAAAAATTGGGACACGAAGTAAGTTCGTTACAAATAAGACAGCAAGATAAAACGTCACTTTGTGAGGCGTGATTGCTGTGCCAAGTTTTGTCCACAACCAGTAATTCGGCTCAAATATAAAATTAGCAAGTCCTTAATGGCCAGCCACGTCGTGCTCAAAGTTAGGGAAATCAGTCCCCGCCATCTTGGATTTTCGAGATTATTGTCGTAAATTGCATCACAGATTTTGCTTTTTATTTTGGGCTTCGACAAAGCGTAGGGCATTACATTGCACATTTTCTAAAACACATATTGCTAGACTATGTTGCCAGGCCCATTTATGTAACAGAAAGTATGAAAAAATTATTCTTTTCTTGCCTGCAGTCACTAGTAAAATAATTAGAAATTATATAGAGACGTAATATGTTGATGAAGCTTAAGGGGCTATTATTTACGTCATGTTGTACGAAAAATCTCATTAAATGTTCTTAAATGGAACTTATGACAAAAATAGTGAAAATCCAAGATGGCGGGGACTGGTCTCCCTTAAGGGTTTCAGTTTCATAACTCCGTCCCATTTTATTTATTTTTTCTCTTTTCACTCTCAATGACACCACGGAACCAGGATGGCTAGGAGCATCGAGGGTTACTGACCCACTCGACTATGGGAAAGTGAAACCGAATGCGTGCGTGGCAGGCATGGAATGGTGTTAAGAGTGGTATGGGCCTCCCGCATTATCCATGCCCATATTTTTTTTTACTTCTGTCATATTAGGTGTATTCGTGGAGAAAAAAATTCGTGTAAAATGGTCAAATATCGCATTTTTAAAACTTGGGCATGCAGTTTCCTTAAGCGGCAAGAGAAAAGTACAAAGATATGGGCATAGTTTAATCTGTGGCCTTTCATCACGTGTAATAGAACCCCACTGTTAAAGATCTAATTTATACAGTACAGCGCCACGACGGAAACAATGCACGCCTTGCGCGTAGGAGCGATGAGGCACTAGGCGTGCGTGTTAGTGTCGCCCGTATCGCTCACTCGCTTTTTGACCTTGGACGCGGGGGTCCATCCCACTCTTAATGTATGACAGTGACCATTTTAGGTGCGCATGTATAATAATAAGTAAAGATTAAATTACTTTAGCTAGTATAAAGACAGCGATAAGAATTTAGATTGATTTTTTTTTTAAAATTATATTGAACCTTTACTTATATTTTATCTGCAAATTCTAATATTTTTCAGTCATAATTAATATAAATAAAAAGGGAGAAAAATAGGTGCATCTGTAATAATACCTAGTAAGAAATAGTTCTAATGCAAAATATTACACTGAGTGCGAACGAATGCAGTGCGCTGTGCTTTTCGTGTAGTTTTCTAGACACGGTTAAGCTTTGTTTGCATGAAGCGGCAGAACATACTGGAAGTAGAATTTAAGCATGGCTGCAAAAAAGTTGCAACTCACCGGAAACAGACTATACCTACAATTCGTAACGACTGACAGTGGAATATTGTAACTAACGCTGTTTATAGTCTGCCGCGTGTAAGCTCTGCAGCTGACACAGTAGTCTTGCCGTCTCCACGGTGGACATAAACGGCAGCCATTTTGAAAGGAAAGCGTGTTTCCTTGGTCGCGGCACGTATTAAGTGGCGGTTAAAGGTGAGCGGTGAGCCACTATTTCTAGGAAGGTCAACCACGCGAGTTTCACCAAGACAGTCGAACGAAAAACCTTCTCATTGCACAATCGTAGTGGTGATTATTGTGTCTTGGTGTTCAACCATGACGTAAACAGCACGGGAAAATCATATAATAATTGGTTTCGTTGGCCCCTAGTGCCATGAATTCTGCCCGAAAGGAAAGGAAGGATAAAGATTAATGGCGTTATTTTGTCTCTCTTTTCCAGTGGCATTCCGTACTTCTGAGGGGGATTGTCATCGTGCTAGCGAAACTTAACGCTCTGAAAAAAAATCGAAAGTGTTGAAAATTCGCCAGGTAACAGCATTGAGAAAGTCAGGCTCCTCTTCGTGTAAACGTTGTGACTACAACAGATCTCCTATGAAAGGTGTATAGACTGCGTTTTCAACACCGCCCATAATGAAAAAGGCGAATTTAGGTTACAGGAAGTACACTTATTGCATTTTTTTCCCCAACATTTCCCTTCATGTAAACAATAAAAAATTAGGCCATCGGAAGTTTTTCGCATTCAAAAACAATATTTTTCAGGTTATTTTAATTTTACTTCACGTCATTACTTAAAATACATTAAAAAGTATCGGTAAAAATATTAGTTATGAAATGTCTATTTTTATACAGATATTACCCAATTAAGACAAATTAAATTAAGCATTTTAAATTTGATAGTATAATCAAATGGACTGGAATGTAAAATATGTTTTTAACAAGAATACAAGAGAAACCAAACTGTTGCATACGGTGAAGAACTGTTTCTGTTTGAATGGTAGGAGGTGGTAGGGATATTAATTTGTGTCTACATGCACGGATGTCAACATACAATTTTAGTGGTATACTATCTCCCAAAATTGTTGTGCTATATCACCTTGTGATATTGAAGTACACGGATTTTGACTGTTTACATGCCTATGTAGTCTTTATCCATACGCCAGAGAAATCTTGTCCTGAAGTCAGGCGACAGGTGAAAATACTGTTTTCCATGCTTTGCCACAGCATACACTCTTTCTATATCCAGCATCGTTTATGTATATCCAACATCCAATATCCTAGGCGAGGACATGCCCGGCTCGACACGCACTGGTTTCTCTCTCGTTCTCTTTCTTCTCTCTCTTTCGCATTCCTCTCTTTCATTCTCTCTCTCTCTTGCTCTCTCTTTCTCTCTCTCTCTATGTCGTGTGTCAGTACAAATCACATGCCATTGCTAAAAAGTCTGTTTAAGTTGTTGACCATATATGATCTTGTCAAGACTACTAAAAGATAACTCAATAATTATGTTAAGAACGAAGAAACTATTTTAGCCACGAGAGTGCATAAATAACTTCAAGCTGCTGTCAGGTGCCACGGCGAGTGAGCGGTTAGCCTGCTCGCCTTCCACCAAGGCGAACCGGGTTCTATCCCCGCAGGGTCACTCCCAGATTTTCGCATGTGGGAATCGTGCCGGACTATGGTACTGATCTGCAGATTTTCCTCGGGCATCTCACGTTTACCCTGCCCTTTCATTCCGGCGCTGTTACATAATCACCTTAACCCCCCTATCGGCTCTCAAGGCATCTATGTTAAGAGCGGTCCAAATATTTCCACTTACTCACTTTATGCTGATGTCTACTTGAGCACAGCTTCATTTACAAAACTTATTTTCAAAAACTGTTCAGCTTGTCTCAGTGATGTGTACTTGCGAACTGTTTTTAAGAGACAGTAGTTTAAAAATGGGAGTTATAACTCACTTGGCTGCTGGCTGTGGAATAGTGGACTGCAATTTGCACTCTAAGTCGGAATCAATAGATATCTACTGATTTGCCTGTTGAAACTACTCCATCCGGAATCGGTAGAAAAAGAAAACTATCAATCTCTTCAGTTAAATGAAATCCACAAATACAAACTGTAGAAAATCAGTTATTTATAGTCGGTTAATAAAAAGCACAAGGATTAAAAACCGTGCATTACGGTTTGAAATAAATTAAGTACAATTATTTTGTCGCAAAACAAAATTATTACATCTACAACGATATTTTGGAAGTGGTTGGTATCGAACTGCCACCTCAGAACGCAACATATTCTATTGTTTCTTTTGGCTGGCGTTCGACCAACTCTGTTACTTTGCCACTGAGGTAAACTGTCTCGCATTTGCGTAGTAACATACACTTGCAATGGCGAACGGCTGCAAGTTTCGTAATGTGAATACTTCACGTTGTCGAAATATGCACATATTATGCGCACGTGCACGTCTTTGTAAGGCTCGAAAGTCATTCTAAGTTAGGTTTAGTTCAGATTGTGTGCTTAAAAAGAGAAACATAGTGGTTTTAACGGTATTGTCGGTGTTTTCTTGTATCTGCCATTTTACAATGCAATGAGATTTCACAGAATGAAATTGTTATTTTTAAGAGACAGATTGACTAGCAATAACTGTGCTAATTAGACAGTGTAACGTTAGAAACAATGCCATATTTGATAAAATTTGTCGTTCCCTCATTATTTGATCTGTTAACTTGCAGACTTTTGTTGGTGAAAATCCCCGTTTCTTATTGAATCACTGCACTATCGAGTCAGTAAAATTATCACTGATCCATCTGTCATTAAAAATAACAGTTTATATCTGTAGTGTCTCGTGGCATTGTAAAATTGCGGATACTAGTGAACATCGATAACCTCGTACATTAAAACCACAATATTATTTTTTAAAGCACTGAATCCGAACTAAACTAAACATAGATTGACTTTCGAACTTTGCAAAGACATGTAGGTACTTGCACGGAATATTAATATATTTCGACAACAAGAAATACTTTCACATCACGAATCTTAGAGCAATATTTGACAATACATTTTGTGGTTCAGTACCTATAATACGAACACACGTCTGGCAGTTTGGCAGTGGTAAAGTAGGGCAGTGGATATGACTAATAATGAAAGCTTCAGCATGCTTTGCTTTATGGGCGGAGGTTCGAGTCCAGCCACGTCCAAAAACATTTTTGTGAAGACAATATTTGAGTTCTGCGACAAAATAAATTGTACATAACTTACATCACATTTATTAACCAACTATAAATAACAATTTTTCTACTGCTTGAATTAGTAGATTTCTTTTAACTGATGAATTAGTGATATTTTTTTTTACAGATTCTGGATGGACCAGTTTCAAATGGCATTCAGTAAAAAATAACTGATTCCGAATTAGAGTATGCACATTAATGTCCTGCCCATAAGAAATTCCAGAGCAGAGCACGATGTGTGTGAAGAAGGAACTATGAGTGCTGCAGAGCATGATGTGTGCGAAGAAGGGCCTATGAGTACTGCAGAGCATGAACCAGACAGATCGTCAGCAGTTGTAAATATTAGACCTGCACCTCGAACATGTGAAGTGAAAACCAAAGATGATACCCAGGACACCGACAACGAATCTGTGACCTCCGAGTCTGCTGGTGTTGCCAATGTGTCTTCTACTGATGACAATGACGTATCGGTAACTGCAAAGCAAGTGTGCACACATGTTGCTGGTGATGATGCATGTTCTACTGATGACAATGAAGTGGCAACATTTGCCAAGCGAAGGCATACACATGGTTCTGAAGGCCCCAATGACCTAGTTGATAGACTTCGGTTGTTGGTTTCCTCGCGGAGGGTTGGATATATTTCTGTCACCGGAGAGATAAATGGAATTATTGATGAACTCAGAGCCAGAGGCTTTATTGAATGATATAATAGGTATATGTATGTGTGTGTGATTTGGTTATGCGTGTAAATAAATATTTTAACAATACAGTTGTTTTTTCCTAATTCCTATTGGCTAAGCAATGTACCACTGCTATGTGTTAGCGGTCCGCTAGGGTGGTATGTTTTTGTGTAGCTGCTGACCTTCACACAAGGATGTACTCTCAAATGGCTCGAGAGGCAGTGAGAGCTCGAACTGTGAATGAGTTCTTGCGTCTCGATTTATGCATACTCCACATACTTATCGAACATGGGAGAAAAAAAAAAACACATTCGTATTCACCCGCGAGGAAGGGGAGGGAACACACAGCGGAATAACATTCATATGCAGCCACAAGGCAGCGGTTTGTTTTCTCGGGAACTCCCGCTTCCCCGGCGCTGCTCCATACTCACCTCTCTTCACCTTTATCGTCTCTCAAGACCACGTTGTAGAGCCGCACAAATTCTCTCTCTCCACTGCACTTCCCCCAACGTAGGTTTTTTTTTTCTTCGAACCTCTGGCTGCAAGTATTTCGAATGAACATGCATACGTGTTTTTTTATTGCGTATCATGTTTTTTTTTCTTTTCGTACACTCTAACGGACAACTGGGAAGAGCTAGTAGCTGTATGTAGGGACTTGGGTTCGAGACGTATCACTAAAGGTAAACACAACATCGAGGTTATCATAGTGGAATGGCTGATCATGTAATGCTGGACGGAAACTGTCTTAAGTGCATACATTAATGGTTCAGGAAGGGTCGACTGCTTGTAATTTCAAAGGTTTGGTACGTTCATTGAAGGTTCGGGCAGAGTATGACTGCTTGTAATTGCAAAAGGGTCGGTACGTGAGTACAGGTCGGAGCCAGAGTATGACTGTCATGCTGGTCTCTTCATGGCCAGTGGAACTGACGAATGTCTGTAATCGTGTCAGCATGCACTCTCAACGGGAATCAAAACTAAGATACCATATTTATTCGAGTAGTGTACAGAAAAAAAAAGTGTCAGGTGTGGGGATAAGAACCCACCCTCCCTTTTACTGGAACCAGAGATTTTATCAGACGCCTTAGGCCGCTCCGCCAACCTGACAATTTGTATTAATGATGGAATCACATGACTTTTGTCGAATGACATACTATGTATGGTCTTGTCTGCTTGTACAATACACACGTGGAGATTGGTAGGTATTTCCTTTCGTGCATATGCATATGACTATGTCCAATTGCATGTGTGTATGTGCGTGTGTGTGTGTGTGTGATGGGCTTGGTACGTGACTTTAATTACGAACACTGCTGTATACAATGATAGTTACTCTCTTTGTGTTGATGTTATAGTAGTGGGGGCCCCCTTGCTTCCCAGCTCGACGAATGAAAATCCAATGTCGGCTTTATAACGACTTATATTACCACACACTACGGGAATCGAACCTGCGATACCACGCGGATTATTCAGTGTACATGCATTGTTTCCTTTCAATAGTATACTGGTACGTACATTGACTATGGGAGGTGGTGAGGATGCAGTACTTGGTCGGTACCTACCGTGCGCGGAGAGTGGGGCTGGTCATTGCAGTCTCTGCTTCCAACGAGGTCACGTCAACGATGGCGAGATGTGCTCGCGGCCTACGGGTAATTCTTTGCTACAAAGGTTAAGGCAGGGGATAAATAGTTTCGCAATAAACTTAACGTTTTAGCATGTGATGTTGTATGTGCGGGGACTCGGCTGCATATTTGTGGCGATGTACCGAGTGACATCTCGTTACGTACGTACATCGAAGTCTCTGTAGACGATGCACGAGTGCAAGTGGTGTGGAACTAACTGTCTGTCTGGAAGTATGAACGTGCATTGGCGTTTGGGGAATGTCTTTGTGTATTTATTATTACTATCTGCTTCGGAACACAAGTGCATATCGGAAATAAGGAAAGAAAATGTATTTAATACATCTTATGTGTAAGTAAGAATGTGTGTATGTGTGTGTATTGGTTTAACAGTTATATTTATAATGCTTTCTTTTAAGCTAGTGGAAGTATTGTTTCCTTCCCAATATAGCTGGGAGCATTAGTTCCATAATGTTTGGGACAGCAGATTTCTTTTCAACAAGTGTATTTCAGAAGCTGGTGATTAATCGCGAACTGTCGTCATTACTCAATGTATGAACACTGAACTGATCGGTGCTAGCTGTGGTGCTTATATTTGTGCATAAGACATACTAGATCCCTCGATCCTTTTCGGTGACTGTTGGTAGTTGTATCTCATACAGTTTGGTAAATACGACCGACTATGCTTATACATAGCAATGGGTCAATCGTGCCCCTCGATCCTTTTTCAATCGTCTGGTTTCTGAGAGGTGTGTGGTTGCCCATGTTATGATTTCTACCACTATATATCTTAAATGGTTAGGACCCTATAGCCAATTATGTTTGTATGCTGACATAGGTTTACTTAACCCTTCTCAACTTCTGGGGTGGTGTCTATGTTATGAATTTGACAACTGGTTCGGACATTACACCTAACTAGGCTTATTGGTAGACATAAGAAATACTTGGCCTTGTGGGTCATCTGGGGTGATGCTCATGTTATGCATTTGAGTACTGTGTAGCGGATGGTTCTGGCCAATTATGTTTATGTGTAGTCATAAGGCACACACTTGTCATTGTGAGTATGCTCGTAGTCTGGGGTGATACCTATGTTATGCATTTAGTAGTTTTATTTCACATGCTTCAAAGATTACAAACAACTATTCTTATACATCAACATGGGGCGTACTTGACCACTCGATTCTTCTCGTCATTGGGGACGATGTCCATGTACTGAATTTGGCGACTATAACTTTTGGTACTTGAATTTCACATGGTTCTGAAATTACAGCCAACTATGCTTATATGTCGACATAGGGCGTACTTGGAAACTCGTCACTTCTCATCGTCGGGAGTGATGTCCATGTACTGAATTTGGCTCCTGAAACTTAAACAATTTTGGAAACTACAGCCAACTATGTTTATTGGTCGACATAGACCATACTTGACCACTCGTCTCTTGGCTACATCTGGGGTGAGGCTAATGTTATTAATTTGATGACTATATTTTAAATGGTTCGGAAATTATAGCCAACTAAGCTTATAAGTAGTCATGTGGCATACTTGACCATTCGCCATCTGCGGCGATGCTCATGTTATGAATTTGACAACAATAACTTAAAAGGTTCAGAAATTACAGCAAACCATGCTTATATGTAGAATAGGGCATACGTGAACCCGCGACCCTTCTCCTATTATTGGTTAATGTCTCTGTTATAAAATTTGGTTGTTGTATCTCCACCAGTTTGGTAACTACAGGCAAGTATGCTTATATGTCCATAGGTCATACTTGACCTTGCAACACCTCTCGTAGTCGGGTTAATGCTTATAGTTTGTATTTATACGTACAACTTAAATGGTTCGGAAATTACAGTCAACTATACTTATAAGTCAACATAGGTCATACTTGACCCTGCAACCCTTCTTGTAGTCGGGGTTGATGCATATGTTATGACTTTGGTATTTGTACCTCCAATTGTTCGGCAATTACAGCAAACTATGCGTGACGCCTATGGTTTCAATTTGACAACTATAACTTAAATGGTTCGGAAATTACAGCCACCTATGCTTATACGCCGACATAGGGCATAGTTGACCTCGCAACCCTTCTCATAGTCGGGGTTGATGCATATGTTATGCATTTGGTAGTTGTACATCCAATGGTTCGGTAATTACAGCCAACTATACTTATGAGTTTGCATAGGTCATATTTGACCCCATGACCCTTCTCCTGTTCGAGGTGGATGGCTATGTTATGATTTTGACAACTATAACTTAAACGGGTTGGAAATTACAACCAACTGTGCGGTGCTCATGATCCAAGATGGCGGTGAGGACCCCCATGGGTACACTCACAAAAAGGAGTCATTTGCCACCTTGAAGGGTCACCTGCTGGATTAAGCTAATTAGGCTGAGGTTTTACCCTGTGTGACCAAGATGGCAGCCGCGGCGGAGGGCTTCGTCGAGAGGACTCCTCGGGACAGTGCTGGCTGGGGCCTAGTCGCGGTCGGACGTCGGTGTGTGTGTGGGTACCATTTTGGCAGTGCATTACGTGTGGTGGTAATCGCATATGCTAACTTCAGTCCGTGCTGGCTGCCAACATGGCCGCCGGTGCCACCGCAATAGTTCCTACTGGCTACCAAAATGGCCGCCGTCGAAGTATGCGCTCATTCGGGTAATAGGGAATCGTTTTTGACGAACGGTGGGAAAAATGTTTTTCCCTGGCTGCTAACATGGCCTCCGTCGGTTTCGGGTGACTTTTATTGGCTAACGAAATGGCCGCCGTCGATATATGCACTCATACTGGTAATAGGAAATCCTATTCCGGGGAATTTATTTACTCCCTGCCAAAATGGCCGTCGTCGATTTCGAACAACTTTTTACTGCCTGACAAAATGGCCACCGTTGACATGGAATGGTAAGTTCTAGCATTTTCCGTGGAAAGAGAAGATAATTTTTGGAATTTTGTATGGGCAGGAACCTTAATATGCAAATTGCAGTCCACCAGTCCACAACCAGCAGCTAGGTGAGTTATAACTCCCATTTTTTTACTACTAGAGACATTCGTGAATTAATTTCCTTTTATGTACTCTTTTTGTGAAGTAAAATTGTTAAAACGGGCGTTTCCGCATCATTTTGAGGTATGAAAGCTCCTCTACAGCATATCTACAGCAATACAATAACATGCAGCACTCCGTCAGGTCTATTACTTCGCCATAAAAAGACAGGATAGTCGCTGAAATTTTCAAACAGGCGAGTTTGCGACTTAGTCTGCACGCCAGTTTAGGGCCTTCTGCATGCGTAGACACTGTGAGACACGTTATGCACGTGCCTAAGTTGCCCTTAGTGGCTCCCGGTAGACATTGAAGTCGCTACGTCCTGATAGACGACACTCTCCTTTAAAAATGCTTAGGTAATAGGATGTTCCTATAAAAATAGTTCAACAATTTGTGTTCGTGAGTAACAACGTACTAGGTCTTGCAGCAGCAAGCTTAACTCGCTAGATAATGTATTCGGTGCCGCGACACCTACATTGGAAATGTTCTGTTGTCCTCGTGATTCCCCATCACGCTTCTAGACAAATTCCAGTGAATTACCTCAGCATGTAACGATTCATTATCACCATATCAAGTTAGATTATCGCTTATCGTTTTCTCTAAAAGGAGGAAACTTTAACATTCCCGTACAGTAAAGAAAATAATCTTTTGTATTGGCTGTTCACAGTAAACTGAGCACTTTTGAAAGCCCTACTTGTATACACGTTGTTTATTCTTCCGCCTTAAGTAAAAATATCATTGCCATGGGCCTCATCACTTTATTCACGTGTCGTTCAAATGAAACTGTGAAATCATTAGAAAAGTAAGTACTTTACAAATCTGCTCACTTTTACATTCCCATGCATTGAAAAACCAGAAAGCGAAAGAAATAATTTTAAGTTATCACAAATGGTTACCTAACACTTTTAATTCGACGCTAAGATATGGGACTACTTTCCTTCCATCGTTACCAACTTTTGTGGTCGAATGTTACTCAGTGCGCCCATTAAAATATATACATGCAGACGCAGTGACTTTTTCCCAGGTTCATTTCTAAAGTGCTCACTTTATCGTGAACAGCCTTTACCCAGCACAATGCTTAGTGATAAAAATGCCAGTAATGTTTGCCATCCTACTAAACAAACTAAGAGTTTACAATAAGTGGTTCAAGATAAAGTAAGTACTTTTGCAATCAACCTTAAGAAAAATTAATTCCCGTAACTACACAGATTTTAACATAAGCAATAACAGCAATACCCACAGTTAAATTGGCAACGAACTACGAGAAGTAGTTTTTTGTTTTATCGTTTTACTAGTGGTAAAGTTAAGAAATTTGTTACCTGTAATTCAGTTACGTCATTATAAAGAGGCCAATTTGCGAGTTGATAACTCGACTCGTATGTCGCACGTTGTAAAACAATCATGCCATGAAGGTTTTTTTTCTTTTTACTGCACATGAATTATTCCGTGAGAGACAGGAATACGTTACAACAGTGTTATAATGTGTGGCCTAATATATGTGCCCATGTATTAAACAGTAAGTGCTAGCTTCCATAATTAACCTTTAAGGTAGATAATTTAGGGAAAAAAGGCGATTCTGCATGAAATATATAGATGCAGTTTTTGAAATACGTTATCGTCAGCTAGGTATTATGTTGTTAGTATTCTGCTGAAGTTACGTCTTTATCAGTCTAGGCATTTATAAATGAAAAGTGATTTTATTTTTCTTAAGCAAAACAGTAGGCCTAGGCAAAAGTTAGTGTCATGTTCTTTAAAACCTGTGTGGTAGGACAAATATTTACGAAACGGTGAAAATATAGTGTGAATATTTGGATCAGTTTGGTTCAGCCATTAAGATTCATGACAATTATTTTCGTTACTCGAAAAGTTTGCTTGTGGGTCGTTTTGTATTAAATTATTGATTTGTGAGGTATTTGTGCAATAACCGTAGGCTATTTCAGTATGGATTTCGATACGTCTGCAAACGTGTTCAGAATCTCAGTGAATACCGAGAGAACATAAGATATTAAAATATTCTACTGAAAAGAAAAAATACTAACGTACTTCACTTCAAATAATTTATATTGTTACAAGACGTTTGAGTGATGTGTCCGATTTCGTAACTGATGGAGGTCTTAATATATATAAAGGAACAATTTTTTTGTTTTTATTTATTCACACAGCTATTATATACTGCATTAAACTGTCTATATCCACTATTACTCTTATTATTTCTCACTGAGCGCAGTATTTAATGTCTATCTCAACCCTAGTAAAAGTCCTTCTCTATGTCTCTGTTTGGTTATAGCCTATTAACTCGCACTCATCATTAACACATGTTCAGTCAGTCTGTTGCCATCATTTGCAATGTCTTTTACTCACGCATCCAATCTAATAGCCTGCCAATCGCACCCTTCACTGCCCCGATGCTTGCAGTCGTAGATTTCCTTCCCGTTTGTCACTTCCGGTGCCACATGTTGCTCTTCTGACTCGTCGTTTACCGCTTAAGACCGCACAATCGCCCAAACTCCCGATTCCCATAAACTCTCAGCTCGGAGGCCCACTGTGCTTATATTGTTTCAGAGGCCCGATCTGGAAGGTTCGCCGCACCCCGAGTCACGCTGAGAGATACTAGGTCATTAATCAGAAAATTAATTCAGATAGACGCAGAAATTCCATCAGCTGAAGATCAGGGACGTGCGAGCCGCAGAAGTATTATGGCTGCAGCACGTTTTTCGTAACAATATACGCGCGTCTGGGATTATCTCTCGCCTGACTTTCCAACGTTCCTCCGTTCTTGCCTTCCGCAATCATATCACTACTTTGTCCTCCACACACTCTTCGCTCGTTCGCTCCATACAAAACAGCGACTATATAACAATACTATCAAACTATTTTCTTTAATTTTGCTCGTAATATTGTTAAAAATTATTCTCGTTCATTTAACTAACGATAGTTTAAGACACGCTTTCTAAATGAAAGATTAATTACGCCGTATTATCTAGAAGCGTGATTTTCTTGTGGGTATAGTGCATATAACGGGCAGGCATTTCAACTGTTTTTTAAAGGTGAACATTCTAAACGACTTGGCGTTGTTATTATAATAGTAGAGAAAATCAAATTTCACTCTTGTGCTTTACTGTTGACAGCTTAAAGCGAAACATATCTTCTTATAACCTCTGATGGTTTGGCCACAGTTAAGGGTATACATTGATATCTAAACAGAAACAAAAATAATCGTGAACATCAAACAATGTTCTCAAACCAATATTATTTACTGAGAATGACACGTAGGCTACATGTTTATAATGTCGACTACAATATTTATTATTTTTATTTTTTATTTATTGAGTAAGCAGTTGACATACGAGCCAGTTGATGCAAATAACAGCTGAAAGTATTATTAGAATCTTTATTTTGATAGCCGACCTCCCGTGCCGCAGTCGGTTGGTGCGCTACCGTTCTGGGGTGCGGGAGGCTCTGGGTTCGAATCCCGGTAAGGCATGGGTGTTAATTTAAGTTAGGTTATAAGTTAGTCTGTAGGCCGTCCCCTGCTTAGCTTTCAAGCATAAAGCCGGGAGACGTTAAATAGCCCTTTAAATACAAAGTATATAAATTTTGATATGTGGAAATATACACAACCAAAGGGCTTTCAAAAATGTTCACTTTACCGTGAACAGCATGTCATTATTGTATCGGGGAAACGAATCATTTACATACCTATTAAATCATAGTGAGTTGGGGATGTTGTCCCGATTTCTGGTTCAGGTGAAATTGTTTAGATTATGAGTAAAGATGATTCCACTATAAATCAGCTGCTAATTTCGAAACAATTTACAACATTTTTATGATGCCTCTCAATCGAATACAGCGCATCAAAATATATTTATTATAACACTCAAAAATGTATTAAACCAATTTTAACTTCGCTGGCCATGTAACAAATACCAAGAAGAATATTTTTGATTTCCTCCCCTCCATACTTGCTCAATTATTTGAGGGTTTTTTTTTCTGGCTATACAAGTAATATGAAATATTCAAGAAAAAAATTATCTGGGCGATTAATAAATTTCATGGTGAAATAAAAGATATAGCAAAAAGTAGCCATATTCACAAGTATTCACGTGAAGTTTCACACTAATAAGATTTTCAGTAGATAAGCCATCTCCATGGGGTTGGCTCTGATCTCACGCATTAAGTCACAAGACAAACTTGAACATAAAACTTGTCTTCAAATTAGGTAGAGCTTTGTTGACAAGAGACATGTATTAGATATTGTGGCCTTTATTTGGAAATTTACCTTCACGTAATAAGATTTCCCAACGTCTTGTTTCCTTATTTATTGGCGTGTATCATAGCAACTTGAAGAAGTAGCAATCGGTTTCGCTGAGTAGGGATCAGGTTAAAAAGGATTTAATCAAGATTTCTTTTTTGGTTAAGTATATAGCTGTTCTCCAAATTATTCCTCTAAATTCTCACAAGCATCAATTTTCATTGGTGCCGATAACTACTATTTCCATCGCTTCTTTATAAAAAATTTCTCATAACTTAATTACGTCAGTAAGGGTTTCTTCTTTGTTAAATAACATAATTTGTTTGTAATTTTTTGTTTGCCTAGCTCACCAGCCTGCCCCGATTACGATGCTAGTTATAATACACCACCCTGAAAATAAGTAGGAACGTTGAAATGCACACGATATTGAATATTCTTGCAATATAGTATCTTGAACTGCGATGTTCAAAAGTTGGCCGAAACTTTTTAATTCGGTGTTATTTCAAAATGAAGTCAGGTTAACAGTGAAGTTTAATTATTTTCTTTGCCCTCTCAGCGGTCATCGCTCCTGGCAGCCAGTCAATCGAATTCCCATACAAGTAAGGGAATATTAACTATATCGTATAGTAAAATTATAATAAACAACAACTTGGAGTATTAGCACTGTTAATTTTTGTATTACCTATGTTCTATAATAAATAGTAACTGAAACCTCAACACCAAGATTCTCGACTCTTGATAGTATGTGGGCCTGAACGACGGTCCTCTATGAAGATAGGCTGATGCACTATCCATTACACCACAATGACTGCGTGGAAGCTATAGTGAATATTAGCATGCTATATAATTGTTCTTCCGCCCGTCCTCCCACTTAGCTGTTAAGACAACGCTGAAGAGATGCATATGTCATAAGGTAATTTTCCCATCCATTTACGTGATTTTCCACCGCTTTTACCGTGAATTTTCCTCCATAGTGCGGTAATTATACTTTACATATAAAGAGCCATAGCTTGTATAATTAAACCAATAAAAATTAACTTTAAGGTAAAAAATATGTAAAAGGCAATTATCAAATAGTTACAAATGGACGAGGAGATCCACACGTCGTAAGGAAATATTGCCATGTACGGGAGTTTTACTCCACAGCGCGGCAATATTACCTTACCTGTAAGGAAAACTGTTCTCCCACTCAAGTTTGCGAATATTACCTTACACGTGTCAGGTAATTTTACCCATTATTTTTTACAGTGTATAGTAGTTTAGTTATAAGTACACTCAGGGAGCTTGTCATGGCCAAAACGAGGCCATGACGTCCCAATCCCTTGCTGCCGCGGTGCATATGTCCTCGCATGATTTCCTCCCCTTGTATGCGTAAGGGGAACCCTGGCCCTGAGACGCACCTAATTCCCGCCCCTACTGCTGGCTCACACATAACACTTAGATTTAGAGTAGGTTATAAAAAACGTCATAGTGTGCGAGGAATGTCGACGGCTGCAACTCAAATATCTCGAAATCCCACAACGGAAACAAATGTCATATCGGATTCGGGTTTCCTGTCGAAAACCACTTCATAACTTCGCTAGACGCATTTTTTTTTTTTTTTTTGCTGTTTTGTTTTTCCACTCAGTAGTGAATGGAGATGGACGTCCCATAAATATGTAATATTCAGAACGAAGGACGACAGAGATCACAGCTGTATAATGCCTTGTGTTGTCATTTGATGCCCTCTACAAATTTGCGCTCTCTCATTGTAACCTACTCGCAGTATCTCCACGCTTTTCGAACCTAACACTTTAAAATATTACCCCATGTTTGACGTGTTTGGATGTTTCTTAAATATGTAATGTGTCACAACCGTTTTATGCTCCTGTTAAGACAATATTAACTTAGGCTTTGTTAAATTGAACTTTTACTTATATTTTATCTATGAATTATAATGTTTTATTTATAGTTAAGACGAATATGAGAGAGTAAATAGGTGTGTTAGGAATTCCTAGTAAGAAATATGTACTGCTCATGCAAAATATTTATAAACTGTGTGTACGAATGCGGTGCGTTGTCCCTTTGATGTTATTTTCCAAACTTAGTTGAGCTTTGTTTGCATGAGGCGACGGAACAGCCTGAAAGACCTTAAGCAAAGCTTCAGAAAAGTTGTAAATAACCATGAATGGGCTATATAAGGTGTTTTCTCTCTCTTTCTTGTACTTCTTCTGTCTCACTTTCTTTTACTATTTTTCTCTCTCTCTATTTTATCCTTTCTCTCTCTCTCTCTCTCTCTCTTTATTGTACTCTTTCCCCCTCTCTGTCTTATAATGTAGAAAGAATTAGATAACTATACGCGAGACTAGAAATATGTGTGTGTGTGTGTGTATATATATACACACACACTCACAACGGAAACGTTAATAAATATCTTGATATTTATACACGAAAATATGAAACCGTTTTCCGTTATAGATTAACTTATACAGAATAATTACAGGTAAAAGCCCGAGTATATGTTACTAGCGACCCGCCTCAGACTCGCTCGGGTGCGATTCACAAATATGGCGTTGTTTACAGCAAGTATATATACTAAATGCTTAAGGTGACTAACTTTGTATTAATACTGTGTTGTTCAAAAAGTCTTCGTAAGGTAAAAGGCAAAAACGGTTACTGTGGGTCATCCTTAAAAGATAAACGTATGCTTTCGGGGACATTTTTGTAGACCTTTTTGAGATCTACAATTGTGTTGCACATTAATTTGGTGTATCTCTTATGGTTTAATCAGCGTAAGTCATGTAAGAGCCCGAAAAGCGGCTTTTTCCGACTTCATTAGATAACGTCGATATTTCTCTACTATCCTTACATTAAATATTAATTTGTTGTATGCCTAAACCTTCCTCGAGAAATTCTCTAAATGATGGTGAAAACTGCGTCAAAATCCATCAAGTAGCTTAGAAGCTTTAGCCGAATACACAGACACACGCGGCCTGGCGACTTTGTTTTATAGTGTGTACATATTAACGAAACTTTCTTGTAAATGTACAGTTTTAACCGCCGAAGGCATTTTGCATTTAGGAGGAAACACGAAACCATGTCTCGTTGCTGAACGACACATTTCGAGGTAATGTTCACGAGTTACGTTATTTTACTCTCAATACGAAAATACCACTTCTACACTGACATTTTGAATTTATATTTATAAAGTTTAAGCGTCTTAAGTAGCTAGTCGATGCATTAACTTACGTGCGTACAATTTTAATTTAGTTTTTAACGTGTTGCTTTACTTCGCAAAGTTTCCAGTACCCCCTTGAAATATTTTGTACATTCTCCGTAGTTAAAGATTATCTTTGGGTGTGTATGCATCAGTAGTGACAAGAGCGACTTACAGAAGGGGACGTAGAGCAAACTCTGAAGTTTGGATATTTTACTTTCGGGAAATGAAGTTCTTTAATAAAAAATAGTTCTAGTTAATAAAAAAACGACCCTTTCTTTTATGTAATTTTGCCAGTACACGCATGAAGATTAAAAATATATTTCGGGCATGGCTTTCTCGGGTAGACTTAGGGTGGTCATTGTCTGCTATTGATACAAAGAAGTCTGGTAGAAATGACATGTTTCCCATAGAAGGGATGAGAATGGGGTTGTAATCTTGACCTGTACAAGCATTTCAGAGGGTTTACGAGGTTGACGTACTATAGTCTGTTCGCGGTAAACTGAGAACGTTTGAAAGCCCTTCTCAAGATCTTGTAAGCACGTTGTGTATTCTTCCACCATATGTAAAATTAACATTACCATGCGCCTGAGCCAGTCAAGTGAAACTGAAAATATTAGTAAAGCAAATATTTTACAAATTTTGTCATTCTTACACTTACATGCATAAAAAAAAAAAACAGAAAGCAAAATAAATTATTTCGGTTTTTTTTTAATGTTTACGTGACATTTTTAATCCAACTTTAAGACATGGAACTACTTTCCTTCCGTCGCTACCAACTGTAGTGGGCACGTGCCGCTCATTGTGCCCCGTAAAATATATGCAGGTAGGTATGCAGGTAAAATAAATGCAGGTAGGTGTGTAAGTAAAATGAATGCAGGTGAAATATACGCAGATAGGTATGAAGGTAAAATATATACAGGTAGGTATGCAGGTAAAATATATACAGATATGTATGCAGGTAAATGTATGCAGGTAGGTATGCAGGTAAAATGTATGCAGGTAAAATATACGCAGATAGGTATGCAGGTAAAATGTATGCAGGTAGGTATGCAGGTAAAATATATGCAGGTATCTTGTATAAATTTGTTTTTCAACGGTTGATTTCAAAAGTGCTCAAATAACCGTAAACAGCCTACAAACACATACATCATGTTATAGGCCTACATCAAATTATTACATGAGCCCAATCCGCTACACTGTGTTTTTTTTTAACGTATTGGCTTTCTGCCTAAATTCTTTCAGAGCAAAGGCGAGTCGAGAAGGTGTGTTTCGGAACACGATGTTAACATTTTTATAAAGAGTTGATCTGTGTTTAATTGACAGGAAGTATTAACTGAACCATAAAAATTTAATGAACGTCTTCCAGCGTATTCACGGTGGACCACTTGTAATAAAGTTCTGCTCGCTTTCCCCTCACTTTCCTTCGATTTTGATCTCTCCTAAGGTGCAGTATATTTTATTAATGACTTTTTTAATTCATTAAATTTTTAAATTCTGTTTTCGTGGAGCAGTTACGGCGAATAGATTGACGACAATATTCTGTACAAAACGCTGCGAACATTATTTAACGATTAAACATAAATACAACAAAATATTACGAAATAAAAACCATGAAGCTTTGATTTTTACAAACTGCCTACACTCTTCGAAGTTTGCACTTGTATATTTACTCAAATTTACTAATGATTTTGTCAATTCACACCGTACAACATAAAAAAAAATGTTTAGTAGTTTCACAAGGAAAAACGGAAACCCAGTTGCCAAGAAAATCCTTTGTAAAACAACAAATATTTTTCTTGTAAAATTTGCAAAACCTATATTTATAATATTACAAATCATATCCTTGTATTGTAATTTACATTATGGAGAAGTGTACATAAAGTAATGTTTTTCTTCTAGAAAACAAATGTAGTGAATTGATAACAGAGAAAAACTAGGAAAAATATTACAAAATATACTTTACAAAAAAATAAACTACACTTTGCTAGCATGGGAACTAGAACCCCCCCCCCCCCCCCTTGTATTCACAGCCACACCTTTAACCACAAGACGAAACAGACTTACATGCGTAGTATTTACTTTTATTTGGAATATAACGTCAACCACCTACAAAATATAAGGGTAGTTATTTGATTAAGAAGAATACGTTTATTTCATTTTGAGAGTTCTGTTGTTGAGTGAGATATTTGGACGGCTCTTAACAACGAGGTCCTGAGAACCGATTTAAGAGTTCTGTATAGCTAGGAAACATTAAGAGTTAATGAGTAATACGGTCACGTTTGGTTGAAATTGTCGTTTTATTGTGATTATTTGAGTTGTTATAAGTGTTTTACGTTATTCAATCTTGCAACACATTTCCTTTTTAACGCAATTAAACTTTACGTCACCCATAGTTTTTGCACAAACAGTTATATACGGTTTTACGTTGTTGAGTGTCCGTCATTTTGCTGAAGCTCGTGGATACGGGTCAGTATAGAACATAAAATTTTTGAGGTGTATTACAAAGACGGCCCTTGTAGTTTTACGAGAGAAATCACTGTACTGTTACAAGCATTTGTAAAATTACAAAAAATTTCTTAGAAAAAAATTACAAATATTTTTTACAGAGTAGGGTTTTGTATTTCTAAAGAACAAGTTAAAGCGAGAGTAATTTCTCCTACATCGCGAACACGCTTCTTATCGTTAAAATATTGTTATGTTTCGCTGGTCTACGTCGCTGACCTTGGCTCGCGCCGCGCGAGTGGGCGGTAGAAGACAAGAGTAGTGATATTATATAGAGGCGGCGAGTCACGAAGGGATGTTTGAATGACAGGCGAGCGATAATCCTGCCAGCATTTTGAGTTATGAGGGCGTCCTGCCTCGATAACCCTTTGACTGCTCACCGCTTCTGACCTTCGGCCAGTAGGTTTTCTAGGTTTATCTGAAGAACGATCTGGACTACGGACCACGATTCTCTCAGCGTGACTCGGGGTGCGTTGAACCTTCCAGGTGGTTAGGGCTATTGATATAAAAGTGTGACAGGCCTCCAAGTCGGGAGTTGTTGATGAGTGAATGAGTGGCTGTAGCATCGAGCAATAGACGACGAGCGAGAAGAGAAATGAGCGGCGAGAAAAGTAACGAGCGAGAGGAAAATCTGCGACTGCGAACATCGGCGCAGCGAAGAGTGCGACTGGCAGGCTGGACTAGTAGACTCGGTGCGTGAGAAAAAACATCACAAATGATGAAGACTGTTCGCGATAAAGTGAGCACTTTAGAAATTAACCTTAGGTAAAAGACACTGCTCCTGCATCCATATATTTTAATGGGCGCACTGAGTGACATTCGCCCAGTAGAGATGGTAACGATGAATGGAAAGTAGTTTCATATATTAACGTCGAATAAAAAGCGTTAGGTAACCATCTGTGAGAAGTTAAAGTTATTTCTTTTGTTTCCTGTTTTTTAAATGCATCAACGTTTAAAAATGAGCAGATTTGTAAAGTATTTTCTTTCTTAATAATTTCACAGTTTTATTTGACCGACGCGTGAATAAAGTTATGAGGCCCATGGTAATGTTAATATTACATAAGGCGGAAGAATACACAACATGCATACAAGTAGATCTTAAGCAGGGCTTTCAAAAGTTCTCATTTTACCGTGAACAGCCTATAGTGAAAGACTGAGGGGTGTTAATGATGAGTATGAGTTTATTGACTATAATCAGAGACATTAAGAAGGACGTTAGAGTCAAAATCAAATTTTGCACTCACTGAGAAATAAAAAGAGTAATATTGGAGATAGATAATTTAATGCTCTAAATAATAGTTGTGTGAATAAATTAGAAATAAGATTTCGTTCTTTTATTATTATTAAGACTTCTATCCCTCATGAACTCAGATACACCCCTCAGGCATTTTGTATAAATTTGTTCTTATGTAGCATTACAATATTTAAAATTAATAATTTTTGTGTAGTAGGATTTGTAAATCGTATCTATTTATCTCGATTAATTCCATGATAAACATAGACCCTAGCTAAAGTACTGGCGTATATCAACTTCTGTCCCACAGAATTTTTGTATTTATAAAATGTTGTATAAACACTTCGGCATAACTCAGTTGTAAATAACGAGACGCAAAAACCTGGCGCATAGTATCGTAGTTATTGCGAGTAGTCTTAAGTAAAAAAGAAAATCAAATACGTTCTTTTTGCTAACATTTTTAACAAAGTTAAAACATGTAGAAAAAAATATTCTGCCATTGAACACAATTTTCCATTGAAACCGATTTAATTATTTGAGAGGAGGGCGCAAAGAAATAAATAAACGTCATGTCAAACCATTTTATAAACCATTCTTACAAACGAAAATTATGTTTATAAACAGTTCATAAACAACAAACTAGGCAACACTCGTATAGCATTATTTTTTAGGAAACTCTTCATTTGACTATCTGGCATGATATATTTTTGCATGCCCGAATGTGTGTGATTTTTATTGGTTCTAAACTCTGACAAGATGTTTTATGGTATTTGTACTGTTCCAAACAAAAAATTGGTTCGTTGCAAAGTCTAAAATAACAGGATCATAGCCGCAAGGATATATTGAGAAAAGGGGGGGGGGGGAGGGGTATATGGGGGTTGTAACCTACCTTTACCCCCAAGGTTGTCATCAATTAGTATTTAAATTATTAAGACTTTAGTTTAGATCTTTAATAAGATACAAAGTCGATGTAAACTATAATGAATTATTATTTTTAATATTGCGAATTATTTTTTTGTTCGTAGTTTATGTCCTAATTAAAAAGTGTGCCAGCATCACGCTAGTATAACCTCAGTTACTTTCTTCAAACAATGTAATGTTCCCCGTAAAAATACATCATGCCAGATAGCCAAATGAATAGCTTCCTAAGAAATAATGCTAACGATCTAGGGTGAATGTCGCCTATTTTTTTTTCATAACATTAAATTGTACACATTTTAATGCAATACCTAATTCGTCATAGCACAATTTGTAGGCACAACTTAAAGTAGGTCTACACCAAATCGTTATTTGGACATTTCTTGTTAATAACATCTCAACATAGCGGTTTATAATTTTTTTCAGTAAAAATAATTTATTTGATTCCTAATGTAACAATATGTTTTGCTGTCGATTTATATAGTTAGCTGACTATCGTAGTATGTTCAGTGTAATAATGCTCTCTTACATGACATTTTTTTTAGCCAAAAAGTGGTTAAGTCAGTTGCCCCTTTCTCCTTATTGTGTTATATTTTTGTCCGAATCCAATGGGCCATTTGGGTATATATATTTCTTTCAAAGTTTGTAAGTGTGTATGTTTGTTCTCTATACAATTCGATATACCGGAACCGAATTTGGCAGGGATGCCTTTTAGTACCCAACTTAAAATAATCGGTATACCAAACTTTGGGGGACTTGAAACACCAAAAATTTCCGGCCGCCTAACATCCTGTATAGATGAGCTGCCCTGACCCATAACGTTCTTCGCACCTCGAGACGCGCCGATGCAAGTGTTGACCAGAAATTTCGCGCAATGATATCCCAAATCAGTTCTGGTAAAGTTAGTGTGGCCTATGTTAGCTACATACATTGCGAATAGCTTTGTAACTCTGGTTTTTCTCCTGGTTACCGACCATGTCATTGGGGTACTGTTACACATTCTTAAAGGGGGAGGTTGCGAAGACATAGGGGCTGCTCGTAACAATATATTAATATATAGTGACATAAACAGAAATTGTATTATGTTTTCCACTGTAACCTTGTGTGGCGGTCTGTATTGGTTGATAATAACACACGCTGATCACACATGATTAGGGATCACCCTGGTGTTTTACTTAGTATTTCTTACTGCCACATCACCTTTATGCAGACACTCGCCAACATGGTAATAACGTTTGAACCATCAGACTTTGTATGATAATAACTGTGGTCATAATTATTCGACTGACCGGCTGGACTGTTGGAAAATGGGAATTGATGAGTGAGTGGCAGACATTTGGAATTATGTTAATGTAAGGCAGTGGACATTTTGAGCATATCTGTGTAACTATTAAGGAGAGGATTAAGTGAGTTTAGGTGGTGTAAAGACAGTGATGCGGACTTGATAATTAAGTTTTGCAAAAAATATTGCGCTCGTTGATAGCAGTAACAAGTGCTAATAGTAGAGCTAGGCAGTTTTATGTTGCGAATGATAGCTGTGAGTATTTTTATGACGTTGTAAAAAAATTAAAATAACCTAGGTAGGTACTTTTATTTTAGTCACTCACGCCACAGGCGATTTGTAACAATGTTTATCTGTGAGGGAAGGAGTAGCGGATAAGGAAAGCGCTATGTCAGTCGAGACTATAGACTAAAGATGAGGTAGACCGCTTATTCGTCTTCTGCGCATATACTCAACATTGACCTACCCGAAATCAACACAACTGTCAAAGTCACATGGTCAACAGTGATGAACGTGTTTGTTTATATCTTAATTTTTTTATATTATAAACACTGTTATATTAATAAAATACATTTACCAACGTGAATTTATTCAAACTGCAATACAAATTAGTTATAGGATGTATACATGCTGTCCTTGCGCCACCTCTGAAATCCTGGCAGGAATGCGACCTTGGAACGATAAGCCAGCCCCTCTATATGACTGTATTATAGTACAAAGAAAACATTCACTCACCTCAAGGCAGCTGGGTCGCTAATGGTGAACCCGGATTTTCTTGTTCACTGCTTGAACTGCACGCGCCTGATGCACCGAAGGAATCATTACTGTCGTCAAGACGTACAACGATACTGTCAATTACATCTGACACAACACCGTCCTTTTCCCAGTATTTAGTCTCAAGCTTCTGTACGTGACCACAGTACCCTTCCCAGTCGGTCTTGGTTACACTGTCTATCGCTTCAATAGTAGTCCCAAATATGTCAGATGCGTATCGAATTTGTACACTTTCTCTTTAGGTTTCGCGTGTTCCACCAATTTGTAAAGCTCCTTTTCCGCATCGATGTGTGACAAATTATTCATTTGTTGGTTAACCATGTTAACATATCCAATTTCACAGAGTACTTTGCAGGTGGCTTGTCAATCTGTGCGCAATGATACGGTGCATTATCCAACACTACTACAGATGACTGCGGGAGGTTAAGAGCAAGCTTCTCCATAACCCACTTTATGAAATTATCACTGTTCATTTGGCCGTGATAGTTGCCACTGGCAGAGCCGGCTTTATAGACAAGGAGAGCATTTTCGATAAATCCGTTAATACCATCAGCGTGTACTACAATTAATGGGTTACCCGAATTCACATTAGCTTGTATGCCATACCCTTCTTCATGTTGCCAACATTTACCAAACGTTAAATTACCGTCTATCCATGTCTCGTCTATGTAGATAATTCGTTTCCCACCTTGTCTGTGCTGTTTCATTGCAACTAGATAGTCGTGGCGCCAAGATACGATGTGAGGCCTCTCGATTAGAATTTTCCTGTGGCTTTGCGATTTTTTCCGCCGAAAACCTAGTTGTTTTACCACCTTACGCAACGAAGTATGCAACCACGGAAAGTCTATTTTTTCCTCTACCACGGGCATTAATTTTGCAATCGTAGGGACACGTTTTTCCTGAACATAAAAATCCTGAATCGTCTGCCGAATTACACATAGATCAAAGTCATCAATATTCACGACAGTATGTTCCGGCCTAGTTTTCCGTCGTTTACCAGGCGTGCGCAAGCTAACGCCCTCCCCACTGTTATCTAGTTCTTTCTGTTCCTTCGGCATCTTTTTAATTAACGTCTGCGACACTCCAGGGTAGTTTGCAGCTCTTGCTGTCGCCTGGTGTACTGTGAAAGCATTAAGTTTTTATTTCGTCTCTTCCACACACTTTGCAATTATATTACTTACGATTCTCTGACCCTCAGAATGCACGAAGGTGTTTTTCTTCCGGACACTTTGAAGCTAAATGTGTTACTACGGATAGTACATGCGTGACCATACTTCCCACTCCCGCTGTCACTCACCGTCTTGTCTTCCCCTTTCCTAATACCCTGCGATCTCAGAGCTGACGCGCGGACATACATCTCAAAGCATTTGTTTACAAATCAGTTTCCTAACCTGAAATCCAGACCACGTCGTTTTCGCTAGACGTGTTGGCGGGAAAGCAGTTGAATGTTGGGACACGGAGATGGGTTGTGCGCAGCCTACCTCATCTTTAGCGTGTGGTCGAGACTGGCGGGTAACTGGATACGTCGCACGCGAGCGAGGGAGCCGCGTGATTCGCGGAGAGTCACTAACCTGCCCCAAGAGCGTTGGCCACGCTGATTGTGAGAACGGCCAAGCGGGCCTGGCCTTCAACGTGGGCTGCGGGAGGCGTTGCACCCGGTCGCGCAACGCCAACCTGGCGCTGCAAATATGCGGCTTCGTAGCATGTTTTGAAACAAACCTTTGAGAAATCACCCTATGAGTAACACGTCAACTGGTTTTTTCAATAACTTGTACATTACAAATATATAACTCTGTGATTAACTTTAAAGCAATGTATTCTTGAATAAATGAAACTTTATCTTAGTAACTTCTATAATATGTAATATTTAATTCGTATACAATACGAATTAAAAACAGTGAGAACAGTGATGGGTTGGCAACGGCTGGTAAGAACTAGTTCACAGTTAAAAAATTGTTTTGACCTAGTGTTTTGGTATGCTATTCGTAGATTAAACACTGCCTATTGAAATATTCAAGTTTCCAGGTAGCACTGATTAAAAATGTCAACGGAAATTATAGTGCGTAGGCACTAGTGACATGGTGTTATTTTCCGTCTGAGGAAGAAACTTGAACAGGCAGAGTAAAGCTTGACGTGCTCTATCTCTATCTATCTCTCTTTCTCTCTCTCTCTTTCTCTTTCTAGGGAGGTTTCGCAGCGTTAGTAATAGCATGAAAATTATACTTAATTTAAATCTTAAGGTATGTCGTACTTATTACAGCAAAAAATAATGCTTTTTTGAATTTGGAATTTAAAACTGAAATGAGATTATGATTTTTGAATACATGATATAATGTATTTATATGTGATAGCAGAACGGTTACAGATTCGAAGTTCGCATAAGTGGCGACTGGCAATCGTGACATGGAGTGGTGTTTGTAGCTGAACGAAATGTTAATTTTTTTCTTTGCGAAAAATACTTAAAAGTATCGCATCATGTTAGTTGATGTTCTTGTTTCCACTAGTTCTTGGTTCAACTTTCTCCTGCTAAGGGCGCTAGTGTCGCTCACGCTTGGCCGCCATGTTGGTTCTAGAGTTGACTGCTAGGGGCGCTGCTTTTTATTTAATTTCCGAAGAGCTCAAAATATCGTCTGGAGGAGGGAGGGGATCGAACTGCCAAACCTTGGGTCGACGCGCAGACGCCTTAAACCACTTTTTTTAAGTGTCGTTTTTGTAGTTGTGACATTGACGAGCTCAAGTTAGACCGACATACAGACAAATTCCCAGTCCACATGCACGTGACAAGTGAATTTAAAATCTGCTGCGGAGGGAATATTTGGAGAGCTGTTATGTATACATTATAATTGTATAAGTGAAAAATCGGCTACGGCAGCTATGCGGTTAAATTGCTCGCCTCCCACCAAGTCGAACCGGTTTCAATCCCCGGTCGGGTCACTCCCGAATTTTCCCAAGTGGGCATCGTGCTGGATGATGATGATGCCGCTGGTCTGCGTGTTTTCTAGGGGATCTCCCGTTTCCAGCGCCCTTGCTTTCCGGCGCTGCTACATTCTCACATAATTTCACCCTAATTGGCTCTCAAGACCTCGTTGTTAAGAGCCACCCAAATCTGTTAATTCATATGAGTGAAAACGCGTAAGCCTACTTGAAACAAAAAGGAATGCTCTTAGAGTGTTTTCCCTTGATTGTACACGGTAAATATGGGAATCATTGTTTGGGCGACGTCGTCTTACTGCAGTCTACCTTCACAGAAAAAGTCAACGACATACACACATATACACAAGTAGTAGGGCCAGGCCTATTTAACTTCACCTTTTTTGACCTTGACCTTTCAGTCATAGTCCCATAAGATTAACCTAGGACCACAAATATTTGCGCATACCAATCCATCTACTACACAATTAGCACCACATTAGCACCACAAACATAACCACATCCTAAGCCAGCACCACAAACAGCACCACATCCTAAGCCAACACCACAAACAGCACCATATGGACCACCCCTTCACTTACGGGGGGTTTCACGTCACTTTGGTAGCATAAGATTAACCTGGAGGGATTTTCTCTTCACTTAGCTCCGCAATCTGCTCCGCACTGCTCCGCAATCTGCTCCACTCCTTCACCTACAGGAGGTTTCACTTCACTCATTTTACCTTGACCTTGACCTTCCAGACATAGTCCCATAAGACTAAGTTAGTACCAAAATTTGCTGCACATACCAACCCGCCTGGTCCACAATTAGCACCACATTAGCACTACAAAAAACACCACATCCTAATCCAGCACCACAAACAACACCACATTCTAAGGCATCACCACAAACAGGAACACATCCTAAGCCAACACCACAAAGCGCACCCATGCTCCACCCCTTCACCTCCCGGGGGGGGGGGGGGGGTGTCACTTCATTTTACTCCCATAAGATTAACCTGGGGGGATTTTCACTTCAGTTAGCTTCGCAATCTGTTCCGCACTGCTCCTCAATCTGATCCACCCCTTTACATACGGGGCGTTTCACTTCACTTTGCTCAATCGTAGTCCCGTAGTCCCGTAGGGCCGAAATCGTTGTTCATACCAATTCACCTTGCTCCACATTCGCTCCACAATCTGCTCCACAATCTGATCCACCCCTTCACCTATGACGCGTTTCACTTCACTTTACTCAATCGTAGTCCCATAAGATTATCCTACTTCCGCAATCTCCTCCACGCTGCTCTAGAATCTGCTCCGCACTCTTCTTTGCATGCTCCAACCCCTTCCCCTACCTGAGCTGTGTTGTGAATAATTCTGGAATTAATTGGGTTGCTGCTGGGAGATTCTAAGCGCTCTTCTCCTCCGGTTATTTATTCTGAATACCTGGTACACTATTACCCCTCTCCCCTACCTACAACCCCTCCATTCATCATCCTTTTTTCCTCAGATATGGTTAACATCCTCTCCACACCTCCCCCATATATTCCTTCCGAGCGAGGTAGGCTGTGTTCAATTCCACACTTGCTTGTTAGGCAGCACTGCGGTCGTCATCATAGGTCGTCAGCCTAGTTGTAGAGTTAACCGCCAGGAGCGCTGATGTCTCTTGATGCCGCCATCGATCGCTAGGTAACACGCAAATTCGATGTTATATAGTAAAACAGATAAACGGAATCTTGGTAAGGCTTTTATTTTATGTATATAATTATACTTTGGAATAAATATGTGTGATAATGTGTATTGGAAGACAGATGATGGAGATTTGTTCATTTGTGATGTATGATATTTTTATTTATTTAGTTGTTAAGTATTTAGTTTTGCTTGTGAAGATTGATGTTAGGGGTTTCGCAAGTTGGTTGTTATGTTGATAGTAATATAGTTTGAACGGGTTTAATAACATGATCATGACTGTTTTTGTATGTTTTGTTCATTTGAGTTGCATGATATGTTAACATAGTTGTCAAGTATTTAGTTTTGCTTCTAAAGTTTGATGGTACGTGGTTTTGCGGTTGCCTGGTATTGTATTTGCAAATGAGTTGTGTGTGTGTGTTTTGGAGAAGAATTTGATCGTTTTGGGTGAATTTTGGGCTGACCTGGGTTAATTCGGTTCATTAGGATCATTTCTTGGGTGGAGCGGGTTTGCCACTTGGAATATTTTAGATTTTCGCGTGTGTGTGTGTTATGAATTGGTGCCTGTAGCTTTGATATATGGAACAATTTTAGTTAGTATACTTATAAAGTGGTTTTAGGTGTGTTTGACGTTGTAATCTAGTTTATTGTTCGGGTTGATGTTGTGTGTTATGAATTTGATGACTGTAGCGTTGGTAAATGGGAAATTATGAGTTAGTTTGCTTATAAAAGGGATTAAGGCATAATTGACCTTGTCAGAATGGGAAGGCCTTAATGACTTTACCTTTGTGTTGGATTTCGGATACGATGCCTAAGTTATGAATTTGATGATTGTAGGTTTGGTATATGAGAAATTATCAGTTAGTATGCTATAAAAGGGCTTTATGTGTGTTTGAAATTGTAGTCTTGATGGTTGTTGGGGTTGATGTGTGCGTGTTTTGCTATTACATGACGAAATGGTTCATCAGAGTACTTCATTAAAATATTCTGTCTGTGGTTGTTGGTATATGTTGAAACCGCATACACGATTGTTTTTTTCCTGTCAGGTTTCGTTGACCTGATAGGAATAAAGCAGGAACTGTTTTCGCTTGAAAATATCCTATGGAATATTTGATTACGGTAAGATTTTAACCCTGCGCTGTAGTCCCTTATAGCGGACATATGTCTCTCTACATATAATGTGCATACTTGATAGGTGTGTATAGTGAATGCTAGTAATGTGTAAGTGTAATACCATCCACACCTAATAATAATAAAAAATAATACTATTTGCAAATCGTGAAACAAATGAAAAGTTATATGACAGTTGAAGTTTGGCTATTTTGCTGAGAGGATATTTTACTTTGGTGAATGTTTAGTTGTTAATTATTCATGTGTGTACATGCATACCTAGTAAATATTAATTGCATGTTTATGCAATTATGGGTTTTCCGACTATGTCAATTACACAATTATATCATATAACGGCATTCCCCTTTACCATTCTCGACCTTCGACAGTTGACATCGAACATATAACACAATAGTTGAGCAGTAGACACAGATCAGGCAATATGATAGACGGCGATCGTAAGTGAATGCTAAAGATTGCATTTTCCAGAATTTTTTTTAACTATTAAGTGAGTTCCCTGGGAATCGATCTCGGTAATCAAAAAATTACATTCATTAATCACTATAAGCAGAAATTCAAATCAACTCTAAATCTATGTTAAATTCATATATTAAATAATATTAGGTAGTCTGACAGAGACTCAAACTCGATAATCCGAATTTACCATTGCATTAAGTAAGTCTAGCACCTACCCAAGTCACAAATAAAATTTGGTTAAATAGGAAATAATATTATAATATATGCCCTGACCAAGAATCGAACTCGAAAATCCAAAATTAACACTACATTAATTACTCCCAGTACCTACCCAAATTACAAATAAAATTTTGTTAAAATTGGAAATGAAAAAATATTACGTGCCCTGACCGAGTATCGAACTCCCAAATCCGAAATTATCATTGCATTAAATAAGCCTAGAACTTAGCAAGTCACAAATAAAATTTGGTGCAAATCAGAAATGAAATAATATTATGTTGTTAAATATGTCCTTGATGACTATACTTCGAGGGTTTTTACTAACTATGTTTATAAAAGGGCCTAAACGCATAATTTACCATACCAGAAAGGGTTTAGGACCTAAATATCCTTACCATTATGCTGAATATCGGGTATGATGTCTATGTCATGAATTTGATGACCATATCATCAATGGTTAGGAAATTATGAGTATGTTCATAAAAGTCCTTAACTCAAATCAAACTTTTGTCAGAGGGGGTTTAGGGCCTAAATGACTTTACCATTATGTTGTATGTCAGATATGGTGTCTATGTTATGAATTTGATCCTTATAGTTACAACGATACGGAAATTATGAGTACATTTATAAAAAGGCTTAAAGGGCTAATTTGCCTTGGTGGAAAGGTTTTAAGGTTTAAATGCTCTTACCACCTTTATGGATATCGGATACGGTGTCCATGTTATGAGATTGATCCCTGTAGCATCAATGGTTCGGAAATTATGTCTATATTTACAAAAGGGCTTAACTTAAAATTGCTCTTGCTAGAAAGTCTTTAAGACTTAAAAGACTTGTTGAAAGGTGAACGATGCGTTCAATGCGATTTCAATGTAATCGATTCATCGAACTTGCGCGCTACATAGCAGTCGATGGTGGCATCATGAGACATTAGCTGATGGCCTATGATGCGACAGCAGTGCTGCCTAACAAGCAAATGTGGAACTGAACACAGACTGCCTCGCTGGGAAAGAGTATATGTGAGATATGTGGGGAGGGTGTTAACCATATCTGATGAGAGGAGAATGACGAGTGGAGGGGTTGTAGGTAGGGGAGGGGTAATAGTGTACCAGGTATTCAGAATAAATAACCGGAGGAGAAGAGAGCCTAGAATCTCCCAGCAGCAACCCAATTAATTCCAGAAGTATTCACAACACAGCCCTAGGTTAATCTTATGGGACTACTCGGCTCTGCATGCTCCAACCCCTTCCCCTACCTGAGCTGTGTTGTGATTACTTCTGGAATAGAAGTTGTGATTACTTCTGGAATAAGATTTTTATGTCGTATCTCGGAGATCAATCAACCCATTTTTATGGAATTTTTCATTTTATAAATCTCTTTAAAATGTATTTTATTACTTATTTTAAGTTGTCTTCTTGGGATACCTCTGTCGATTTACAATATTGCAACATATTACAGTGAAGCAGTCTTTTTTCTAGTCAGCTGATGTGGTTCATTTCTCACAACCGTGTGTCCGCATTACTTACATAAAGTTTAATTTAAGAAACGATAAAAACTAATGCTTATTTTTATGCGGAGTAGGATCTTTGTTCCGAAAAGATAAATTCCTTTCTCTTTATAATTTTAATATCTAATTTTGCTTCTGCCATCTTTAGTCATTTAGTTTTCGGGGGGAAAAAATCCACTCATTTTCTAAAGAAAGGAAAAACAATGGTAATACTATACGTTGGTCCAGTGGCGAAACAACTACGGGAAACTGGGCAGAGTCTACATTGCCCTTCTCTAAATTTAGTAAAAAGCCCCAGAATGAATGTAAATGGGCAGCCGAACTGTTGTTGTTCATCGAGATGCGTTGACATACTGTATGAGATCTCTAATGAATTGTTATATACTGTATTTCTGATACTTAGATACATCTTCGCTTCAGATTTGTATAATCTTGTAGCTTTTATGCAGGACGTAATTTAGGCATTGATCACTCCAAAATAAAATTTATGAGAGAACTATACTGTGTTTATAAGGGAAACTAAATACTTATTTTCTCCCCTTCCCCAGCCCCAGTAGGGCATCTAAAGGCTTGCCTTAATCTAATTTGCAGGAGAGTTCTTTCAGCACTACGTCGATCTGATTATGTTCCATACGGTTGGCATGGTTAAGCAAATTTGTACATAAGAAAATATTTTCTCAGCGAACCAAATGACGCAACCGCACTGCATCATTATTCATCTAGAACTCACGGCATTTAGTTCATTGTTATGCAACTGACTTTGCATGATATGGCGACGACTTCTATAAAAGTTGCTGCGTTTCATTGTTTACTTTATATGGAGATGGTCTTTATAGAATCGGTGTCATCTTCCAACCTAGATCTTTGCTACCTTATTTTCTTCTGGCTAAGAAGAAGCTGCGTCGAAGGAAGCCACACAATTTCTACCACTGAAAGCAAGACTCTCCGATGACCTCTCTTATGTCCGCTTAGCCTTTGTGGGAGCAGCGGAAGTAAAGGCTGTTCACGATAAAATGAGCACTTTTGAACTGAACCCTAGAAAAAAGTCACTGCTCCTGGTCCCCGCATATATTTTTATAGGTAACGATGGATGGAAAGTAGTCCCACATCCTAACGTCGGATGAAAAGGTTTTAAGATAACCATTTATAATAACTTAAATTATTTATTTCAATATCTGTTCGTCTTAATCACCGAAGTGTACAAATTAGCATGTTGGTAAAATATTTACTTTGCTAATAATTTTATAGTTTCACTTCACCAGTGTATGAATAAAGTGATGAGGCCCTTGGCAATGTTAATTTTATATAAGGCTGAATAATACACAACGTGCATACAAGTAGATCGTAAGCAGGGCTTAAAAAGTGCTCATTTCACCCTGAACTACCTTTAACCGTTTGATTTGAAATAATGTGTCGACAATTCTGAGGCCTAGGTGGAGGCTTAAAGTGATCTCAAACAAAACGTCAGAAATTTCACGCGTAAAAATATTAGTTTGAACACAATTAGTTTCAGCTGGATAAGCTACAATCCGCTGAAAATTATGAGTGACTTAATATAAACGTGTTTCTTGGTACCGTGTTATTATATTTGAGCTAAGTATTGAACCAGCAGCAGATATACGTAGGTTTAATTTAATAATTTTGGCTTCATGCTTATACTGGAAAATGGTTAAAACATAAAACTGAAATTTTTTCGCGCTCACGCATCGAATTTTCTTCTGAGATTGATATACATATATCAATCATGTATTTGCTCCGAGAGGGCTCGTTAATTAAGCCCCGTGATAAATCTCATATTCGTGACTAAATTCATGGGATTTATATAAAATAAATATTCATGAATCTGTTGATATATTTAACGCGTGTAAATGAAAGTAAAACGAACTGCGCAATTGCTTAACCTCTCGCCGACAGCGGATTAATGAGAGTCGAATTCAGCTTGCTCAGGGAGATCAGAATTGGGAAAGGAAGCGGCCATGGTTTGTATAGGCTGTTCACGTTAAAATGAGCACTTTTGTAAGCCCTGCTTAGGATCTACTTGTTTGCACTTTGTGTATTATTCCGCTATATGTAAAATTAACAATGGCATGAGCCTCGTCACTTTATTCATGCGTCGGTCAAATGAAACTGTGCAATTATTTAAAATATATATATTTTACAGATCAGCTCGTTTCTATACTTCGATGCATTAAAAGAAAAACAGAAACCAGAAGAAATTAATTTACGTTATCACAAATTGTTACCTGACACTTCTAAGTCGACGTTAAGGCATGGAACTATTTCCCTTCATATTTGCCAACTATACTAGGTTCATGTCACTCAGTGCACTCGCTAAAATATATGCAGCTAGGAAAAGTGACTTTTTCTAAGGTTGATTTCAAAAGTACTCACATTATCGTGAACAGCCTTTAGTAAGTAACCATTCCAAATTCGCACTGATTGATTTTGGGAAACCATGGGAAACCGAAATCTGGATGGCTGGATCTGGTATCGAATCCGTGCCACCTTGTTTGGGGAAAATCGTGGAGAGCCGCAATAAGAATGGCCGGATCGCGACCCTCGCTTCCCACCGACGCGAAACGGGTTCAGTTTCCGGTCGGGTCACTCCCGGATTTTCGCAAGTGGGAATCGTGCTGAATGATGTCGCTGGTCAGCGAGTTTTCCCGAGAATCTCCCGTTTTCCCCGCCCCTCCATTCCGGCGCTGCTCCATACTCACTTCGTTTCACCCTCATCAGCTCTCAAGACCTCGCTGTTAGGAGCCGCCGAAATCTCTTCACTCACTCTTTCACTTTTCAACAACCGCTGCCACTCACGTTAGCTCAAGCAGTTAGCAGAACTAGATTCCATTTTTCTGGTGTGTGAGGTACGATTCCGACAATCTGCACGAAAGATGGCGTTCCCTTCATGGTTTTCAATCCCTGTTACAGAAAAACACTAACGTATTTCCTCACTGTGTACCGCTCGATTTCTCACAATTTAAAGTTCGAACATGTCCAGAGAAACCCGTATCCTATCGCATTTGTTGGTTTATGTCTTAACGGTGATCTAAACCTGTAACAACCTCGTTTGGGCCCTCTAGTAACTGCGTCTCGAAGTGATTTTGCTCCAACCATGCTATTCCGGCCCCTCCTGTTCAAAGTAAATTTTTGAGAACAAGCGACAGCATTACCTGATGATCGTTCGCAAATTAGTATAATACAAGTTGTTGCAAAATTGCATGTTAATACTTTGGGGAAACATTCCTCTCATCTGGAGGATGAAAAAAATGTTTTATGAACGTAGGTCCGCAAACGCTTCGTTTCTTTACGTTACTTGTGGCTTGATCACGTTACTGTGGAATGTCATCGCAGCGTTCATTTGCATGATACACGACACCTTACACTACCACACTACACCTAGAACAGTAGGAACTGCACAGGAATTAGTTACACGTGTGTGAAAGCTTATCGTCGGCAGTAAGGGAAATGTTCAACATTCCCTCCATAAGCACGAACATATGCATCAACCCGCCATTGCATGGACATTCGGATGCATTCACGAATCCCTGGAAAATTCCTAATTGTTTCGCAACCCGCCACAATACGGTACGGAGGTTGCCAATCTCATCCACTGAGATTGCATACACAAGTGTTTTTAAATGTCCCCACAAATAAAAATCTAGTGAATTCAAATCAGGGCTCCTCGGGGGCTGGTATGGGGCTGCCAATTACCACTGCGATGGCATTCCACGGTATCATGATCCAGCCCACGGGCCATACACTTTACGTTATGTATTATGGGTTATAGGTAACAGCGTTTGCGGACCTATGTTCATATAACATTTTTCCATCCTCCGGATGCGAGGAATATTTCCCCGAAGTATTGATATGCAATTTTGCGACATTTATATTGTTTCCGGCAATACTTTTGTAAAAAATAGTGATAAGTGTAGTGATGTATACAATATTAGTAGCAACATAATCAAGTGCCACCATAACAGCAAAAAAAAAAAGAAAAAATTAAGGCAATCCAGGACAGTCCACACAGTTATTGGAAAAGGGAACTGTGTAACATGAACTAACAGTTTAAAGGTTCTCAGAGAGCCGAAGAAAATGTATGGGGTGGTGGGACGTTCAAGCAAAATCTTTGGTTTCTCTTTAACAGTGTTATTGGAAGTTGTATAAACATTCATCATCTTAGTTTTCAGCGAATAGCAAGGAGTTTGTTTCTCCCCTACATTTATGCGGAAACTATCTTCCCATTTTCCTAAAGCTAACGGACTCGCACAAGCCGACACAAGGGAGTTGGTCAACGGCCCCGCGCAGTTAGACGATGACTGGTCTGTCATTAGGGACGCCAGGGAGAGCCGAACTGGAAAAAATTGTTCGCAGTAAGGAAGTGATCGCAAGCCTATCATCACTGCAAGTATGTAAGCGGATACGTCTCAGCTACCGTAAATTATTTCAACGTTTTCTGACCGTGTTACGTCCTAAGTCAAGGGCGGGGCAAGGCCGGATTTGCATAGAGACATAGCAAAATCCACAGAACAAAAAATGGCAAAACGCCATGTAAAAGAACCATATATTATCTTTGTGCAATGCAAGGGTGAGATGATAAAGTGGTAAACAACTTATAACAGATACAAAGAAGTGTGGTAGTCCTTTTTTATTTTTGGTAAGTTTTCTTTCAATTATTTTCATTTGTTGTCCATATTACATGTGGAATAGCAAACATAAACATCTTTGCCTCTAAATTCCAAATTGATTAAAATATGCATAAAACACTAAGTTACCATAAAATGGAGTAAAATTCAAATATTCGTTTCAGGTACATAACTCCGCTGTTACCCAGCTAGTATATTGATTTTTCACAATGAGATATATGTAATATTTACGCAAACAACTGGCCATCATAGGAGGCCATCACAATTTACACTGGGCAAATTACTCAAAAATTACAATCATACAAAATTGCGCTTAAATGCTGTCGTGCCGACGTTTTACTCTGAACTTTTAGAAAATTAATTTTATTCCTACACATGTATACCCAATATGGTAACACACATTACTTTACTGGTCATTAATCTATGAACAATTTGACCTCAAAAATTTACACAGTATTTTTCCTTCATCTGCTCGCGATCCCAAGTGGATAGGAGCAACTGCTGACAATCCGCAGCCTTAACTCCCGCGAGCAAATACTAGTATGCAGAGACTTCCCAAACTTCGTAAAGTTTCTTTTTTTCATTTGTTTGCAAATATTCTTAAAATGACAACGTCCTGAGTATCGACTACCATAGCCGTACCAAACGTGACTTGGTTACAAATTATTACCACCTCAATAAGGCGTAACTTGGTTTCAAAATGTTAAGAGCAACTTTCATAATTATTATCTTGGTCACAAGCGTTTACAACCGCAATTTTCATTTTAGTATTACTTGGCCACAGATTTTCTGAAGGGTGAACAATCTGGTTACAGAAGGTAACATTACTTTACACCCATTATCAGATTTCGGATAAGAGACCAACATTCCGCTATCATTTTAAAAGAATTTAACAATTCCGACCACCATAGCCCTCGCCTAACGCCAAAATGACATGAAGATCCTATTAGCTTGATGAGCCTACATTTAGTGTACCAAATCAAGAATACTACTTATCTGGTAGAAGTTTGCCCCCTCGAGGCCGCTGACTGACCCCGAACGAAGCATCTATAGGGATTATATACACAGTTCCGCCACATGGCGCCACCAATCGCAGCAAAGGACGTTATTTTCCTCATAAATTAACGTATTTCCAAGAAATACATGTGATTTTCAATTTTTCCTATCGGGGTCGTGATATTAACGACCAATGGCGGTTGATGTTACCAAATAAGGTGAACCGATGCAGCGGACACCTATTTCCTTTAGGGGGTCTACATAACTGAAAATTAAACCACCAATAATATTGAGATACTAAATCACACTTCCGGCATGTTGACCAAGTTGCCGGAACTGGCGTAACCAGACGTCACAGGTTGGGACTGCGCGCGCACAGGTGCTATTAGCTCTCAGCGCCTGCCACCGACGGTAATACTCCCAGGTGGCGAAAAGCCGAAACTCCTTCCATTACATAGTTTTCTGCCAAGGTTGATCGCTGCTGCACATGGAGAAATAGCACGTACATGAATACACAATTTCCTGTTGCCCCAGATCGTCCAATATCTTTTAAAGTTAACATGAACATGATGAGAACATTGCCGGGTAAATACGTAATAATTTAAAGCCATATTAGAGGTTTTTAACACCAAAATCAGCGTGTTTAAATGTTTGTCGGGCATTTCGCCGACACAAAATGCCAAGTAACCAAACACTGTTTTTATTCGAATGGGTGAATGGCGACATGGTCCAGCCCGCTGATTAAATTGTTCATTATTAATTTTAATTAATGATTTTTCGAGGGCTTTGGCGACGAACTCCACAGTTTCTTGCTGTAATCACCACATACGTGACAAAAAGCAACTAAAGTATCGCAACAAGCGTCAGAACTCTACTTGTACAATGTCCAAGCATAGACTGGTATATACATTTCTGGAGACATTATTTAAATGAAATATAGCAAAATAAATAAAGACAAATGCAACTGCCACTATCACGATACTCGGTGCAGAAAGTATATCGGCCTCGCTTACTCCAGTAATACACTTGCTATCCTATACCGATGAGTATAAATCCCCCTCTTCCCCAGCGAATGTTCTTTCAACTCCACAGATTCAAACACTTTGCAACAGAGATTCAGCGGTGGTTAGGCGGGCACTTTAAACACTTTTCAAATTAAATTTAGAAGAAAAATACATTGCCTTCAAATAACACTTTCAGTAGTGTATATAGTTGCAGGTTTTTAACGTACTATAAAGACTTTTTTTTAAATTTATGGTGACTGAGATTGGTTTCTTTTCGTTATCTATTCTTTATAGTAAGACTCTGTAGTGATAGTACGATATTTTTATTTCTGAAAATTTCACTATCTCTCGCTCTCTCTCTCTCTCTCTCTCTCTCTCTCTCTCTCTCTCTCTCTACGAATGGATGCTATAGGCTGTTTACGGTAAAATGAGCACTTCTGGAAACCCTGCTTAAAATCTATTTGTATACACATTGTGTGTTCTTCCGCCTTATGTAAAATTAACATTGTCATGGGCCTCATCACTTTATTCATGCGTCGATCAAGTGAAACTGTGAAATTATTAGAAAAGCAAATATTGTACAAATTTGCAAATTTTTACACTTCGATGCATTAAAAAATACAGAAAGCGAGATAAACAATTTAAATCATCACAAATGGTTACCCAACACTTTTTGTTCGACGTTAATATCTGGAACTACTTTCCCCTCCAACGTGACCAACTTTACTGGACACATGTCATTCACTGCGCCAGTTAAAATATATGCAGGTAGGAGCAGTACCTTTTTTCTAAGGTTGATTTCAAAAGTGCTCACTTGATCGCGAACAGCCTTTAAGAATGTTTATTCTGTTCATGTTTTTTTTTTTTTTGGGGGGGGGGGGGGCGAGATTCCTTATGAAAGATTTTGGCACAGGAAAAATTTCCACCCCAAAGTACGTTGACGTTGCAAAGAGGCGATTTTAACGTGGCGCGTAAGTGGAGAAATTATGTTTACGTGTTTGTGAAAGTCGTGTTTGGTCCGAATTGTGTTACTTGCCACAACCAAAAAATTACATGTGAACTGTATTTTGTTGGTATTATTCACGCCCTCCAACAATATTTATAATTTTACAACAGTAAAAATACAGTTGTGCAGGGCTTTGAGACTTTGTACACATGCTTGTTATAGTGAAATAAGTTACACGTTTAAAGGCGAAATGAAAATAGTTGTCATCAAAAGGAACTGTTCGATTCTTTTGTAACATTTAAATTAATTAATTGTCGAATCCAACGTTTTGCTGAATCCATATTCACGGCAGAATATTAAACACTTTGCAGAATAATTTCCGCTCTATTGGGACGAAAAAAGTTGATTCTTTACAGTATATATAGAAATATTTTAACAATGATATTTATTTTATGAAAATTGCAACAATCCCACTTGTTTTCATACAAAATGGAAAAATCTGGTACACATTCAACACCAATGCTACCTGCCGGAAAACATTTTTATTTGCCAAAATTTAAGCATTAAGTTACTCAACCAGAATATAATAAATCTTAGTACCAGTAATTACGCCTATGACAATGTTGAATCATGCATGCGGCTTATGGAAGGCTACACAATGTGCTCGGAACTTAACCTGAATAATAGGCCCAAGCAAATAACAGAGAGCGTTGAATAATGTTGTCAGTAATATTAAGATTAACTTACTTATTTTAAATCCAAAACTGCAGTTATTAGGCTTTCTATGGGCGGTGAGAGAAAAACAAATCAAACTGTGTGGGTTTGTTTAAATCTATGTATTTGTTATTAGCACGCAAGGGAGTGCAGCGGCGGTGTACATTCGAGTGAGTATTAGGCAATGGTACGATAAGTGTGATATGAAACGTGGGTCTCAAGGTGCCTGACGCATGTGAGATTCAGGCACGCTGAGGAATTGTCTAAACAACGAAATAAATATTGTTGACATTAGCTGTTTCGAATCAACTATTGTTAAAACAAACATTGGATTGAAGTAAATATAGTGATTTTTTCGTTTTCAACAAATAATTTTGTTGGTGTATTTTTCAAATCAAACAAATGTTTTGCTGACTATACCATATTTTCCATGTATGGTATGCTCAACTATATATATATATATATATATATATATATATATATATATATATATATATATATATATATTGTGTGTGTTTTTAAAATGCCTACACATGCTTGCTTTTACAAAACGATTTATTTAAATCAACTATATATTTGCCAAACTATTTTGACATGGTTAATTTAACCATTTGGATACGTCCGTCTGAACAACGAACTTGGTTGGTAGTGAGCGAGTGCAAGACGGCAGACCAAGAAACAAGAATGCTCGTAATTACATGGGGATTTAAAAAATTTGCACCTGTTTTTGAAGGTATGTGGAAGTTTGGTTTTTTTTTTTTTGCGTTCCTATTGTCAATATGGATTAATTTCAGTGACATTTCATAGTGTTTCAAAACGTTCGTGCTATACTGCCCTTGTTATAAACGTAACCTAGATTTAAAGTAATAAAGTTACTTTTATTACGTCCCGAAGTGTGTTTCGAAATAACAACGCCCAGAAACAGGTAGGAGTAACAGCTAAGTGGGAGGACGGGTAGAAGAAACAATCCTCTAACATACTAATATTCACTTGTATTATGATGTAGTCGTGGTGGTGTAAATATTATACAGAGGGTTACTTTAATAAATGTATTCTTACTTGCGAAGCTGTAGTGTGTGTCACATATATTCCCCCTACCTCGTCAACAAAGTGCGCAAATACTACAGATTGTTGGCCGCATGTTGTGGAAATCTTATATACTTAAATTATCTAGGTCGCAACTTTATCTTTCCTTGCAAGACGGAGGCCTGAGTCTAATTAATCACGTTTTGAAGTGTGATGCCTTATATCAGTCTTTAGCAATTGCAACAATTTTGCGCCCAGAGGACATTTACGCAGCATTACAGAAAATGATGTGGTCTGAAGTTAGACGCATGCCACTTCAATACCGTCAGGCAAAGGAAGCACTCGCAACTCTAGTAGAAACACTTACCGGAAGGGACAGTCGCATCAGAGAGATATTTGTACATTCGGGCTTCCAAAACGTCGGCTGTCATACCATCTGTTGTGAATCCCACCCCAACCATCCGTTGGAGGCGCCCATGGAAAATACTTGCCGATCCTAACCTTTCCTCGGATCTTCGAGCTGCAGCATTCTGCTTCTACAATAATATCGTGGCAACTCAGCATCGTAAATACAGCATTCACCTGACAGCTGACCCTACATGCACGCTGTGTGGCAACACCGACACGGCCCTTCATAGGGTAATTTCCTGTGTTTATGCAGCTCCCATCTGGCAGTGGTGTCGCGTACGAGTACGAAAAATAATTCTCGATGAACGTGGAGATGTTAGCGACACGCACATGCTTCATTGCGATTTCTTCACCTTCCCCTCAGTTCGACGAAGCGCTGCGGCCTGGTATATACTTTCATGCGATCGGTTTTTTGGTGGACCATTCGAAACTGGTGACAGTTCAAGACTTTGTCCAGCTTCTTCGTCAAGATAGGTGGAACATGGCACGGCGTGGCACATTGCGTCAGTGGTACGGCAATTTTTTATTTACATTCTTACGTTCACCCCTACAGGAAGTGCGTGTATATTACCGAGGTTGGGGGTACGCCGTGCTCTGCCCACCCCTCGGCCCTTACAAGTGTACAATTTAATGTTCCAGTAGTAATCGTCGATAGGTGGTAGTGTTATAAATCAGTGTCACGTGTCAGGGTGTACGCCGTGCGCTGCCCCTCACGTTAAATAATATTTTATGTGTTCATCGACTTTGTCAGTAAAACCAATTCACCAAATGTTCATATCGTTTTGTGCCCCTATGTAAGAATTGTGTAGATATTTTATTGAGTATTTTGTTATTGTTTATATTGTGGGTTGAATGTGTACTGTATATAATAGGTTAAGGGTAAACGCCTCTGTATATCGTGTGTGATAATAAATCTATTTTTATTTTAAAAAATATAAAAAAAAAAAGAATAGTGCATCGGCCTACCATGAGAGAGGTCCATGGATCGCGCCCACTCTCCAGCAAGTGTTGCGGATTTTAGAGTTGACATATCGATTACTAATCGTCGGATAATATAGGTAATAAAGAAACGTTAACAGTACTAATACTCCGTGTAGGTTTTTAATATAATTATAATATACCTCAAATGTTTTTACACTGGGGTTAAAAGAAGTAACACTAATGATTAAGTCGAATAAATACATATCTGGTTTAACTAAATGATTTCGTAAAAAATATATCTCTTAGTAGCCAAGCCAAATAAATTCACGTTTGTTTTTACACATGCATATATTTGGTTCGACAAAATGATTTGGTTAAAAGTCAATGTCTTATTAGTCAGGCCAAACAGCTGCTTGGTTGTTTTAACACAGACATGTTGACGTTCAATAGAATGATTTAGATAAAAGAAACTACTGCTGTGGTTCTGTCAAACCTGTGAACATACTTTATTCAGCAGTGTATATCGGTTATTATTACAGCAACATAACATTGTTGAAACAACTAAATAATATCAAACAAGTAATTTTGTTGTACCAAGCAATGATCTTGATGGCTAGTAGACAAATATACAATTTGGTTGTTTTCAAACAAATTCCATTAGATTCTACCAAATATTTTTCTCGGTACAAATACGTCATTGGTGGCTCGTATCGCTGAGTCGTGTCCGGCTGAAACGTCATCAATGAATTTGCTGGAGACGTGTCTATTGACTTCTTCCTTCATTTCGCATTTAATTCTCTAAGCTGTTGTGCTATTTATCTTGGTACTTTTTGCGTTTGCGCTGATTGTGTCATCGTTGTTTAGTCTTAGTCTCGTCACGTAGCATGCGATGACGACGTAATCGCCACATCCGCATTTCGTTGCTGAGTAGAATTGTCAACTTATGCTTCATATAACTCCGTAATGAATTGAGGTAGCTGACTCAGCCTTCTAGTATTATATTTGTCTCGTTGAGCACTATTCATGCTGTTAATATCATTAGTGTCCTTTTCGCCTTACTCGTGATTTTCAACTATTTTGGTTTGTAATCTGCAAAGGAAATTATTATTGGTCAGAATGTCACTATATGTGTTTATTATTTATGATTTTTGGTTATGTTTTTAGTTGCTCTGTTTTTTTACGCACAAACTGACACCCAAATTTTTCCGATTGGATAAGCCGTTCGGTCGCTACAGAGGTCTTAGGCATACTAAACCGCTCTAAATAAGAGGTCCACAGCGCGGCTCCCACCGCGGTTTGATGACGTCAGAACGATTAAGTTTATGGGTGAAGTATGAAACCAAAGGACCGACCTATACTATCGTACATTTACATCTAATGTACTGCTCATTCTCAACGAGTAATTGCGGCGGACCCGAGAGCAACATTTCGTGACGCTCACTTTCTGAACATAAAAGGCTGAGTTGTAAGACTTTGTCACGTCAGAATTGTGCTATTTCGTGTATATTTTTGCTTGAAACGATTTCCAGCACGGCAGAAAGCATGTTCTCACTCATGAACCACAATTGCTTCTAACCATTCTTACTGAACTTTTCTTTCGTTTTAGCAGTGAATTTACCGCTACGAGAGCTCCAGTACATAAAACTACTTTATGAACAGCTGTAAAAAGCTAAATTACATACTACCTTGATCGGAATAAGGATTCCTTCTGCTACGTAAACTTGAATCCAAATCTATCACATTTCACAAAATATGGCGATGAACTTAGTACTAACGAGTATGCCACGGGTTTGCGTATTTTTTACTATGGAAAATAGTCTTAATTGTGTGACCTCGGTGCATTTAATCATCACGACGGTAGTTTTTAACAACTTCACCCCGTCTGATATGTTACGTTATTCGTGAGCTAGTTACGATTTTAGTACGTTGGCCTTACTATGATAGCCTTCAAAGGGCTAAATACGAACATTTAACAGCCACAATTGCGTAAATTAAAAGTAGGTAAATGACACGACATAATTGGTAAAAAAAAACACTAATGATATGATTATGCAGCACGATGTTGGATGTACGAAAATGGGTTAACTGGAGTTTAATTATCGTGTCCTCAAATAAATCACCAACGAGCTATTTTGATTACAGAGCGATTGCTAAATCACTACTTGGAAGAAAATTAAAGAAGACCATAATTGCTGACGTCATAGATGAGATATTTTTCCGCCGCCTGCCACTTCGGTCTGTATAGGAAGGACGCGAGGCCCGAGTTCGAGCTGAACATTGCACGTACGCTCAAATCTCTGCTGACGTCACGGAAAGGTGGAGCAACGTATACAGTTCACAGGCCAATCACCGTATTAAGGGCAGTGGGTAGCAATGCATTGAAGACAGCTGAAAAAACCCACAGATTTGTTTTGCAATAACATGTCAAAATCACAATTTTTTGGGGGGTTTTCGAACGTACAAAAAAGGACTAACTCACTGGGAGACAATTTAGACAGAAGAAAAATTTTATTACGCTCTATCAAGATATAACACGTGATGGCACAGAGAAACGATTTTCCATAAAACAAAAAAAAATATCCAAACTAAGGACATTTTTGCATTGTTTTATTTGTGGGTGTCCCAGAAATTCTGGGAAACCACTCTTTCTAAAATTGTTTTTAAATGGGCACAAAAAAATACTATTTAGCTTCCGTAGTTTAATTTTTTTTTTCAAATTGTTTGCTTTTTCGTGTGTTCCAAAAACAGTTCATTTCTAGTTTTCAGATAGGTTACAGTTATATATATATATATATATATATATATATATATAAATAAATATAAATATATATATACACATACTCTTGAAGCTAATATTATTATGAATGGGGCGATGTTTGGCATAGACAATATATTTTCCCATTACGCGCTATTTATTTACAATAATTTACCATGAAAAATATACCCTTTCAGGGGCAGTGGTGGTGCAGTGGTTAGACTACTCGCCTCCGACATAGGCGAATTGGGTTCGATTCCCGGTGAGGCCACTCCTGGATTTTCGCATGTGGGAAACCTGCCGGACGATGCCGTTGGTTGACGGGTTTTCTTTGTAATCCTGCGCAGCTCTGGAGACCTCCACTCTGCTGCAGGCACTTCTATTGTTCCTTCATTCTTTCTAAAGTCTATTGCAGTTTCCTCACACTCTTTGAATCAATCCTTTGAAATATCACCCCATGTATAACGTGATTAGTTGTTTCATAAACATGTAATGCATCACAAGCATTTTATACCTCTGTTAACATGAAAGTTTCATATTTTTCTTTAAATTTAAGTTATACCTGTAATTGATTTATAAATTATAATATTTTATTTATAATAAATATGAATAAAACAGTGGGGAAACGTATGTGTTTGTAGCGCTTCGTAAGAAATAGTTCTCATGGAAAACATCATTTCCATTGAGTGCTCACTAATTCGCCGTATTTTCCTTCGGTGTAATTTTCTAGACTAAGTTAAGCTTAGCTTGCACGGGGCGGAGGAATATCCTGGAAGTAGGACTTTAGCAGGGGTTCAGTAAAGTGTGAAGTAACAGTGAATGGACTATATCTCACACGTACCCAAACACACATGCGCGCGCACACACTAAAATAAACAACAAAGCAACCATAAATATGCTATGCATGTCTCTTACCTAATCTGTAGCAACAGCATCACTGGCTATTATTTCATATGAGATGGCTGTGGACCTACCTGGTAGTTGTTTTTAATTTAAGTATCACTTTTAATGTTGCAGTCAACTGTATTCCCCGAATGAATTAATTTTTTCGAATTACCTTATTGTTGTTGTTTTTTTTTCTTTTCTGTTTTCCCTACATTTCAACGAACAAATATGTATTTAAAGTTGATCATATGTTTCCACTTGCATACTTTTTTGTGTGCACTAAGCGTGTTTTCTTAAGAGATAAAATCCTTTTTCCACGAGTGCGTTACTTCGAAGGATGGCAAGAGATCTGTACAGATGAGAAAATTTTCTCAGACAATACTACCCAATTCTGAGAGGAACCCCGGTGGTATTCACCTAGCCAACATATAGCAGTAAGCTTGTTCACAGGTATGATTCATGTAGGACCTATCGGCGTGTTAGTTCTCCCACACAATGGAAGTGGAAACTTATTTCCCTTTTTCTCCGGAATGTAATTCGAAAGTTCAGTGAAGAAATCTAAACCTAATATCATACATGTATTCGAGTTCTTTGTTTTTAAATGTTGTCCCAAAAGTTTACTCTAGTTACACTCCTTGCCGTACTGTATTTTTCCACTCTCTTGTAGGCCGTTTTTCGTATAAAAATATCGTATACCTATGTCTCTAGAGTATCTAATACCATACAAATTAAAATAATATGGGCCTATATACTGTACAATTAGTGTCATTGGTATACAGAATGTGAGGTAATTCGCGGATACGGACTGTACGACACGAATCTGTCATCAAAACTATGTAGAAAATACTCTTTGGTAAAAATGCATAAGACTCTTTGTTTACGAGAAAAACGACATGAAATGTCCAAAAACCATTGTAACAAACACGTGGTATTCCAACTAGATAAAGCTGAGGTGATGTGGCAATGCTGCAAGTAATGTGTCGGGTCATAAGGCGTATGGTAAGGGAACGACGAGTCGAGTCCATTAGTGCCAAAGAGGTCGTTGAGTTTACATGCAATGCTCCGTGCATACTGCATGATTCTAACGTGGGCAAATCACGCTTCGAACACATTTTATGACGTTTGGCCGTTTTGTATGCTGATTATGTATGCTGTGCTTGACGTGAAACAAAGTCATTTTATCTCTTTCAATATCGTTTACTTATAAACTAAGAGCATTACGCGTTTTACCAATAAATATTTTCTACTTACTTTTGATCAGAGATTCGTGTAGTTCAGTCCATATCTGTGAATTACCTGACATTCTGAATGAATCGTTCTTACTTATCTATTTGGGAGGGGGGGAGGAGGATTAGGATGATCCATCTTTGATTCTCGGCACTGAAACAATGGATTTTCCAAATGGTTGATGGGTTTGGTTTAACTCAAAATAAAATCTTAGCAATCGAGGTTACTCTCATAGAGCAAACATGGGGTAGAGTGACCTCGCTGGCTCCTTATCCCAACACGTTCAATGTTTGACAACATGACTGTCATAAATGGCGAGGATAGGATTTGAGATTAGAACAATGTTAAGTAAAAAAAAATACTTTGCGTTGATTGTATACTTCATCTGACAAATTTGTAATGTAGTTTGATCAAGTTCAAGTTAGTAAAAGTATTTTAGACACACACACACACAAGTGTTTGTCTTTTGAAAATTAAGATATAAATAAACATATTCATCACCACGTCGATCGTGTGACTTCGACAATTGTGTGGGTTTAGGGTTTGGGGTAGGTCAGTGTTGCGTACATGCTCAGCAGACGAAGAATCGGCCAACCTCATATTTAGCCTCTGGTTACGCCGGGCGCATATTGGTACGTAGTTGTGTAGATCGACGAAGCACAGCTTAGGACAGTAAAATACAAATAATACATTTGTTTTCGAATCGCATATTGAGACATGTATAGCACTCATCATGAAACTCTTAAACGCAACATCTTAGAATGTAAATCATACTAGGTCTGAAAGGGTTCAAAATAATAAGGTTATATTCATTTCAGATAAAAATAATCTTAGCGTAGCCGCATGCCTGCACCCGCTTACGCGCCATAGGCCCTGTACTTAGTTTCCTGCACGCAGCCTGTGTTTGAAGTATGTACGTTCGCTTTGTGTGCATAACAAGTATAGTGACTGCTCCAGTCATACTATGCACTTAACCAAATGTGTGTCCAGTAAGGCGGCAGCAGTTTTTGAATCTTACTTCTGATAATTCACATGTTAGGACAAACGCCCCGGGAGTTGCTCTCTTTTCAATAAATTCGCTACGCCAAAAATGCCCTTATTCTGTGGACGTCATTAATTATCCTTAAACTTTCCAGTTCTACATCATAACCAGAGTCAGACCGGCGTTCGTCATGCCAACTGCGTTTACACGCCTCAATGTGCGCGTATGTTCGCGTAGAATAGAACTAAACTGTGCGTGACGCAGATTCCGCGACCCAACGAGCGCCCGCCCTTTTACTGTGTTCTGCCATGAATGGTACTAGTCATCTCAACAACCATCCACGTCCCCTTATCTCAGCGAGTGTTCTGAGATTATTTAAAAATTACTAATTTGGTCCAGAACACCTTTTTTAGTAAATAAAAACAACAAAACTATATACTATACTACAATACTAATTCTCAAAGGCTTAACATTACTTGATCTTGCAAAAAAAATGTATACTGTCACCTTCTTCCGTTCTAATGTTTCTTTTAGAAAACAATACTGCACAAGGATGTAAGCTGAATAACTGGATGGCTATTATTGGTGGTAATAGCAACATTAAAAGTTCTATAGGCAAGAATATCATTAGGTTCAAAACTAGTCATGTTTTTAACATCCTTATAATCAGAATATTTGGACTGGAAATTATAGCAACTTCCAAGAATGTAGTGCCAGACAGAATAGCTTCTTGGTTAATTCCAAAGTCCACTCATGTTTACTGCAGTGTAAGCTTCATCTGCTCCAAAAACCCTGGACTGGCAAAACTTTCCACTATCACACATATCAAAAACAGGGTAACAAAACTTTCTCTCAGTGGGTCGCCTGTTACTGCCATTAATTATGTACAGTCTATTATAAGTAGCTGCTATGTCTGGTTCATTTTTGAAAGTTACTATATCTAATTTTTCAATCCTAATGCTCTGTTGAAAAGAAAACATGACAAGTTTTGAACCTAATGACATTCTTGCTTATAGAACTTTTAATGTTACTATTACCGCCAATGATGACCATCCTGTTACTCAGGTTACTCCTTTGCAGTATTGTTATCTATAAGAAACATTAAAATGGAACAAGGCGACGGAGTATACTTCTTGCAAGAGCGAGTGGTATAAAGCCTTTGAGAATTAATGCTGTAATTCAGTATACATTTGTAGCCTAAATGACGTGTATTTAGTAATATTGCGTATGTAGTATTGCTGTCTTTATGTATTACATGAATAACGGCAACGCATGGAGTGATTTAACTTTTGGGGTCGGTGGCTTCGTCATTAAAATAGGGACAGTACTGCAATGTCGCCGGGATAGCACAAAATAATCTTAGAAAATCGGGATGTGTCCCATGTGGACCGGGACGTACAGTGACCTCAGATCGCGTGGCCTCGCTAGCAGAAAGCGGGGTTTCCTGCCCCCGCAGTGTATTAAAAATAACGCGAAACAGTCCTCCCCTCCCCCCAACCCAAAAGAGACTGGCGGGACTCTATAGCCACGACGAGAGATGGTTGAGATAGGCGGACACGCGGGAAAGAAGTAAAAAAGAAGGCGAAATGTTGGCTGTAGCAGTCGTAGCGTCACAGTTTCGGAGCAGATAGCAGATAAGCTGAGTGGGTATTTACCTGCGGCCTTTTAAAATGCTCCGTGGACATGCAACGCCGGGCCGTTGTTGCTGCGTGGCGTGATGACTGAACGCGACGCGACGGTTCCCTCGGAGCCGGGATTGTTGTCGTCGTGCGACCTCTTGTCGCAGAACAACCTGGTGCGCAGAAGAAAGTGCGCTGCGATACCTTTGATCAGACCGACCGAGAATTAGGAAAAAAAAGGGGGGGGGGGAAGTCAAATCCCTGGGGCCCGGCACTAGGGGGCCTGGCTGGGCTTCATGAGTGAGTGAAGAGATTTGGGCACCTATCAACAGTGAGGTCCTGAGAGCCGATGATGGTGATTGAGGTGAGTATGGAGCAGCACCAGAATGAAGAGGTGGGGAAAACGGGAGATCCCTGAGAAAACCCACCGACCAGCAGCATCGTCCTGCATGATTCCTACATGCGAAAATTCCCTGCATTTGATGGGGGAAAAAGGGGGTGGGGGGCAGTTGTACAGTGGTTCTTCCGCCCTCATCTCTCCACAGGCAACTCCTGTTCACTTATAAATACCGATTTTCAGACGTGTGAAACACACGGAAAATTGCCGTATCCCACCGAGTTATTGTCGGGCCACTCCTGTTTACCCTCACAACTGCATTCCGAAGCTGCTTCGTCTCCAAGATGAAAGGCAAAGCGTCCCTCAAGGCCGCTGAAGACCTCGTTTTTCAAGCTTTTAACTCGTATACCGTACACAGCAGCAATAATCACGTATTGGAGTCACACTCGGGAGGTTATGGGTTATATTCCCGACCCAGCCATCACGGTTTCGGTTTTCCATGGTTTCCCGAAATCACCCCAGGCGAATTCTTGGCTGGTTCCTTCATACAGGCCATCACCCATTCCCTTCCCGGTTTCTGCTTGCTTCTATGAGCAACTTGCTGCGTCTCTAAAACCCTGCATTGACACCATCGCATTTGTTGATCATGTAACATTTTACCTCTATTCCAGAACCTCATATACTCGACAATTCTACTTCATGATTGAATCGGTGGCAACTGACCCAGAAAATCCATCAGTATATCTTAGTGTGGGTACCCTTGTGCTGATAAAAGTAGATCAATCCCCACTTATTGAAGTGGAAGTTGGAACTAGTGACCCAAGTAAGCCCAGGATCAGATGGAGTTGTCAGAGTGGCCTCAGTCAAGACAGAGCAAGGCATTCTCCAGCGTCCAACACGGAAGTTGTATGGTATTTCATTGTCAACTTAAACCAAACTTGCATTTGAATGAACTGATTTTCCGCCTCAGAAGACTGAGTTTCGTGTTGCCACTATTGGCAACACTGCTTCAGGTTGCAACAGTCAGCTGTTTGCAAAATTGCGATCAGGAAGTATTTTGGCATTGTACCTTGAGAAAGATCTGTTGCCTCCTCGGGTGCTCTGGAACTCTCGTTTTCGTTGTGGTAAATAAACGAGTATGAAAAATAAAGCTTTTAATTTATATTTAAGAAAAAACTTAAACGATTCCAAAAAAATTATGGCAGCCATAATTTCAATAAATGGGTTTTATTGAGTAAATAATTAGTATAACTAAAACCCAAACACATTTAATAGCTACCTATTAGCGTCAACGATATTGAATTACATACTTTGAACAATTATAAAAGAAATGTGTTGCATGTTCGTCTTGTGGCAATATTTTCCTTTTGATTTGGCGTCAAGTTGAAACAGGCATAACTATGTAGCCGTGACGAGAAATTAAACAAGTAATTTGAAAATTTATCCCCGGAAGCAACTGTGGGTCGAAGTACCCGACCGCAACCACTTGCAACTTTCTTCCTGAGTCCAGGTCAAGTTTTACTGCCCTCGGCGTCGCATTTCTCTTGGAACTAATTAAAATGTTAATTTGTGCATGAAGACGGGACCTACTTCGGGCGCACAGTTTCAGGTAATTGAAAATATATGAGGCGCTATAGCTTCGCATCCCGATGAGTTTATTTTGACACATAAAAAACTGTGGACTAGTTGGTAATCCAGACACACACAATCTAAGTGAAGGTTACATGAATTTCGATTTCTTTAACATAAGCACAGATTAATCTCAGAATAATGTTGGCGGAAAAATAAAAATGGCATTCCTTCGTAATAACTTTGCATCAAAAGTACAATATTAAGGTTTTAATAATTTAAATTGGCTTCTTCTAATTTTACATTTGTTCGAGTAGAATGTTTCGTTTTAGTAACACATTTATGCCTTTAAGAGTTCCACACTGATAATTCGTCTACCTCTGGATACCAGCTATTAATTTCCAGGGTAATATTAATTCGTGCACGATGAAAAGGAGGAACTAAGAAAATATTTTACAATGAACTAACTTTACTAAATAATGCACTGATGTGATTAACTGAACAATTAATTAGGACATGTACACACAGGAACACTTTCTATAAATGGCAGAAAACCTGCAACATGGCATAAAATCTTAAACCCAATATTATAAAATGAAAATTAAATATGAATACGCTTATTTCTAATAAACTGTAGAAAAACTGGACGAAACAAGGAAAACAACTCAGGTGAACAAAAGCTAGAACAGATGTTCATACTGACGACACGGTGAAGACAGCAATGACGAACAGAAGTATCTGGGACAGATGTATACATAGACGACACGACAAGTAGAAAATCGACGAATACAGTTACTAGAAAATATCTGTACACACACTTCAAGGCGAGGACATCATTGACGAATACAATAGCTATAAAATATGTACAGTTTAGTAGGAAATTTTTTACAGTTTATACCACATTACACGACGGGGACAACGCAGTGCTTCCTTCGATGATAACAATGTCGTACGTCAAAATTAATGGTTCAGTTAATCGTTTACCCCAATTGTCGGAGTCATTAAAAAGTCACATAAATTCACTGACGGTTTTGGCCTTCAGACGACCATTTCAGTATTTACTCCACTTTTCCAATGTCACGAAGAGCAGGTAGAGAGTCAATATAACAGGAGGCTGGTCAAATACAGAATGTTTAGCCGTATTTTGCCACTTATGAAATACCTTAACAAATAATGTATTATACTGTTCCGATGATACCAAATGTCAGATTTTTCGGGAATAGTCACGTAATTCGATAATGATCTTGTGTCATCAAACTTTATTTGAATGTTTGCGATTACCTACCGTTATAACATGAACTTACAAGGAGTTAGTGAAATAACTAGTGATTCTACTTTCCCCTACATAGGTTAAATTAATATTTAAATAAGTTCTTTAAAGTTTAAATGGGAAATACGCCTTGAAGTGTCGTTGACAGCCTTATTGTTAAAGATTGAACCAGAATCATTAGCAACAGTAGTAACACAACTATAATACACACCTGCTTTACCCGGGACTAGAACCCAGAAAACCTCGTACCAGCGTGTAACCCACTACATTACGGAAGTGGGATTAGGAGCAACAACTTCAGATGTAACCAGTCTTTGGTTAAGGCTGTTACCGGTAAAGTGAACACTTTTTAAGGCCCCTATCAATTTTTACTTTCCCGCAATTTCTATCTTCCTGCTGCTTTAAAAAAATATTGCGATGTGACCAATAAACACAGTGTACACATTTGAACACTCACAAGGTAACGTCTAAGCCTGCAATAAAATATAGTTATTAGTGGTTAATGCCTGCTAAGAGAGCCTTAAAAAGTTCTCCCTTTACCGTTAATAGTCTATAATAAAGTTTACTAACCTGAAATATTCACAAAGCCGTCATTAAAAAAAAATGTCCAAGACACTTAAATCATGTAAATTTACATGTTCTTTAGTAGCACTTGTGTGTAAAATTAGGTGGGAATCGGTTGATATGATCACTAGGGTATGGCATAAAACCCCTTCTTTATGTAGCGATCTTTAATAGTGTAAGAAAAAGTTATGCATTAGCACATTCTATGTTTGTCATAAGATACTGCCAGCATATAAAGATAGATTGAAATCATTTCGGTCGTGTGGCTTGCTAACAAAAATATCCATATGGGCATTATTATGAAAGTATGTGACTATCCCCTTAAGTCGTCTAAATTTAGAAGAACTACAAATGTGTAGTTGGTTAAATGAATTTGGTGGAAATTATATAACTTTTTCCCGAGATAAGGCTAAAAAGCTAAATTTTTCATGTAATGCTATGTCTCCCAAAAAGGTGGAGAAAAGAGTTTATGTACTATTGAGCCCGCCTTTGCCTCAACTCAGGTGGGTCAACCACTACCCCAACTTTCCTTCTCCAACCTCATTTTATCACGGGATAGGATGGGGATACCTTAAAGTTTCAGCAGAAAAAACACAAAATCTCAAAAAATGTCCAGCTATAAGTATTGTATAATTCACCAGATCGTGCTGGGTCCACTCCAAAATATCACATAACTTCAGGAGAAGGTAACTACACTACAGCAAAACATAAGGCACAGAAAAATATTTTTTCTTCAGAATTTTCTAAAGATCCAAAGTTCACACTTGACAACAACTGTAACTTTCCTTTACAAAAACTGGAAATCCACAATACAATTCACTCTATATCTGGGCGAACTCCAACTTGCCCCTTTGAATCATAAGATGCACTTAAACCAAACACCCAAGTAGAATAGGGCTCCTATATTGCCCACTTAGAAATTTCTTGGACCCCAAAAACCGCCCTATAAATTCTCATATACTTCACTTTGAAAACAAAGGCTACAACAGCCATTTAACATTCCTCTTCTTATACTCAACATTAAGCCCAGGGCTTCTACAAAACTTCCATTCTGGATAAAAGCCTCATTAAAAATAACAAACAGCACAAAGGGGTTTTCACCAAACTTACAATCTTTTAAACAACTTTCCCTTATAGAACACACACTGGAACTCGTCGAGGTCTGGCTCTTAGCAGAGGTTTACTCTTACTGACAATTTCCCACTTCTTAAGCCTGAACAAACTCCATTAACGAAAACCACTCCCACAGTCGTACTCCACATCTGAGCTATCATGCAGGTCATCATTCAGGTCCAGTACCCAGGAATACTCTTCCCACTGGTTATGGCTGGTACTGCTGGGCCTCCACACTCTCATCTCCACTCTACCAACTCAGGGTGAGGATATTGTCCTTATCGGTAGCCGAAGTTACCGTGAGCTGACTTTCAATCGCTATCTCTCACACACACACCACTGAGGATATTGTCCCCACATTTTCCCGCAAACGGGCTGTACTTCCCTTCCCTTTACCCAAACACACCAACACAACACATATATCCAAAACCCACCCTTAAGCTTCCATTTATCACAGCATCCCATATAACCAATATGTCCAGGTCTCCACCGATTCGATCTTCTATCGCTCCCTCGGAGTAGTCTCCCCAACCCCAACTTGCCGGATCGCTTCTTGACTCGAACGTCTCCAGAGTTTCCTTCCAACATTCTCACTTGAGAAAACTCCTCCCTTAACACTGTCAATAGCCTAGTAGGGAACTCAAACTTTACTAGAGCCTCACACTCATTCTGGGCCTACCGCGACGATGAGTTCACAAACACCCACACGTCGCACCGCGTGACCAAGCTTCAAAACACCATCTCGCATTTCCTCGCCCAATGCCGTAAAGGCTGCCAACTTAGGTAAAGTTGTCTCTCACACATAAGCTCCCTGGCCCCAGCTCCACCTAGGCAAATCCGTAAACACATTAAATTTCCTTCCAGTCGCAGGAAACGACTAAGTACGTTAACGCCATGCACCGAAAAAGTCAAAGATCCTAAAAACCTCTATAATTATTCACTGTGGCATTCGGGTCCCATCTGGCATAAACTATGTCCCCACTCGTAGTGGCTTTCCAACAACACAGTCCCAGAAACAATGCGGCGACGAAATTCTAAGTCCCGATACTAGGAACTCTGGTATCTTCCCCTAAGGCTGAATTCTCTCAGTCGTTCATCTAAGTCCAACCCCGACGACCTGGTTAATTTTCAAAGTCCTACAGCCTACTGTTGATCGGAGCGACCTCTACAAGCATCCCAACGTCCATTTACTTATCTTAGGATCTGGGAATCAGCATCCCGTCCCATGGGCGGATAACTACTCAGATTAAGGCTCGCGCCCGTCTATGTATACCGGCCGCCCATCCCTACTTAAGCTTACCCCCTCCCAGGAGCCAGACTCCTGCTCCCCCTATACGCCAGCAGCTTGCTCTTTACCATCCGAGCGCGCTCTATTCGTTCGCCAAGCCATGTACAATTACGCAAATACTCGGCAAGCCCGCGAAATCGCCCCGCCAACAGGAGCTTAAGGGCGCGAACAGAAGCCGTGTCTTGATTACACTGCACCTTGCCAAACACTCAGGACTGGTGGTTTGCCCATTCACAGGCGTCCCACTGCAACATAAGAGACTTCAATGCAACACGGTTCCTCTCTCTCAATTTAGGACGGAAAATCCCGTCACAGTATTAGCTCATTTGATACTTGCATAGATACTACCAGTATGCAAAATTAAGTTGGAATCAGTTACATGGTTTCTTAGATATAGCATACCATGATAAAGTGTTTATAAGACCGCTCTTTGGAAAATAAATGCGTGGCCGTCTTAAAATATATCAGTTTACACGGCCTACAATATTTTTACTTGTTAGCCAAATTTGGTAGCATACGGTTAGTTGTTTCTCAAGATGTTACAGAAAATTGTATTTATACATGTTTCGCTTACAAAATGGCTTATAAAATGGGCTCTGCGGAGTCACGTTTGATAGATGTTATAGTTACTGAAAGCACACAAAGTTAAGTTGAATTTTGTTGAATTTTTTCGTAGATATGGCCTATTAAGCTTAAATGTTTTGGCTGCCATTTTGAAAACAAGAGTCTGGCCGCTTAAAATATAGCCTTATATTTGCCCTATCACAGTACTACTAGTTTGGAAAATTTGGTAGGAATCGGCTGACTGTTTCCCGAGTTATTACATAAAACTATTTATTCATGTGCTGTTATCTTACAAAATGGCGACAAAAGAGGCTTCGTGTAGACACATTTTATGGTGCTAATATATACTGCCAGCATACAAAGTTAAGTTGACATTGGTTACATAGTTTCGTATATTTAGCATACTAAGCGAAAAGAATAATGTATAGCCTCCATTTGAAAATAATCGCGTGAGCCCCTTAAAACACACAAATATTACCTGCCGTAGTACTACTTATGTGATAAATTTTGTAGGAATCGGTTGATTGTTTCCCGAGATATGACAATAACTTTATTTAAACATGAGGCGCATTCTTACTAAAAGGCAAAAAAAAATGGCTACGTGTTGGCATATTTTATGCTTGTAATAGATACTTACATCATACAGTGTTCAGTCGTAATTGACTGAACGGTATGGTAGATGTAGTAAATTACACTTATAAAGTTATATAACCGTTATTTTGGCAATGAGGGTTTCCCCCCCCCCCCAATTAAATCATACATGTTTACATGGCCTACAATAGTATTAAAAAGATGTCGAATTTCTTAGGAATCATTATAAGTTTTTTTCTGAAATATAAGTTAAAAGCTTTATTTTTCATACAGTTCGGTATTCCAAAATGACGGACCAAAAACAATACCACTCTCTAAATTCAATATTTATACGATGCACTGTCAACAGACCAAATTTGGTTTAAATCGGTTAAATGAATGTCGGAATATATATTTTGAAAGTAAGAACTTGGGGTGTTCGATAACTATAAAAGTAAGATGGCCTTTCTAACTGCTATGCTATAGTTGATGAAATTCGGTTCACGCGTTCAAAAGTTTTTAGGGGACCACACAGTGACACATACCCATATGCAGGTAGAAAAATGAGCTCATACAAATTTATTTTTCTTTCGGAAAGTATGCTTAAAAACTCTGTGAGTGTTTGATATTTACTACTTGCTAATTATTTGGCATGCCCATAAGGTGTGCGTATTTCAGTTGTTAATTACATGTGTATGCTCTGATGTATTTTCTTCTTCTTTTTTTTTTTTGCTGAGTCTTAGGGGAGACGGAGGATGCAGAGGGTAAGGGTTGAAGCGCTATCGCAGAATTCGCAGTGCTGGTGGTGGTGCAGATAGCTGATGGGGTGAGCAACCTCTCTCTGTGACGTCACCTCTACTAGTATTTGTGGTAGTTGGCAGGTGTTAGGTGGAGCTTGCCGAATTTTACCTTTAAAGGCTGCTGGACACAACTGTCATTACGTAATAATCACTAAAGGCGGTTCGCGATAAAGTGAGCACTTTTGACTCAATCTTAGAAAAAAAAGTCACTGCACCTTCCTGCATATATTTTAAGAGGCGCAATGAGGGACATGCGTCCAGTTAAGTTAGTAACAAAGGGTGAAAAGTTGTTCCATATCTTAACGTCGAAAGGAAAGTTTTGGGTAACCATTTGTAATAGCCTCAATTATTTATTTGGCTTTCTGATTTTTTTAATGCATCGAAGTGTAAAAATGACTAAATTTGTAAATTATTTACTTTTCTTATAATTTCACAGTTTCACTTGGCCGATGCGTGAATGAAGTGATAAGACCCGTGGTAATGTTAATTTTACATAAGGCGGAAGAATACACTATATGCTTACAAGTAGATCTTAAGCAGGGCTTTCAAAAGTGCTCATTTTACCGTGAACAGCGTGTACCAGCCAATCAGAATGTGTTTTGGTGCTTTCACGGAAACGCATGGGCAGTAGAAACAAGAGCGTTTTACAGAATTTATAACCGGACAGTTAATTTTAGTGAACACAGCAATGTTATCGCGTGTATAAAGGCCTGCAGACCTACAATCAACGATTCATCAGAAACAGTACGCAGTATATTCGTTAATTTGTCTGTCGAAATAAGAAATTCGCACAACGTCAACGATTCTTCGTACTTGTCAACCTTGTTCTGCTCTAGAAGTCAGATTAATATTATTAATATACTGAAGTTCCACAGAATGCTTATAGGCGACTCCGCCATATAATACTTCCCCTTGAGAGCTATACTTACTTCTTTCTTGCTCATATACTTGGACTCTCAATACAACATAATAATTCACTCTAGGACAGTAACGTCGGGGTAGTAATTACTCCTATACAATTAAGGTAGGCGACACAAGTTTTTATAAAACATTATAGATCTATTCACTCAGTTATACACAATCTGGATACTGAATTATCGTTTGATTAACACAATACAAACTCCACACAATACTTTAATTTGATCACTAATTTGATGACTGGTTCCTCTCAAAGGAGTCGCTAGCCTTAAGTGAGCTGCTCGCGCTAGTGACTATAAGTACCGCCTTAAGGATTCTCTCGGCCTAGACCTGCACCGTAGCGTACGAGTCGTCTTACGACGGTGTATGATGTCGAACAGGCAGAAGCTCCTCTAGCCCCAGTTCTCGATGGCGGATGTCATGCAGTCTTCATTGGTCTCGCTCGTGGATCGCAGCCCTCTGCTCTTCTGCGCCACGACACCTCCATCCGGCGGCAGGAGCCTCGGGAGCTCATCGTCGGTGAGCGTGACAAAGGGTGGGGGCGGCGCCCTGCCTACTTCTTATATATGCATGCGTGGTGTTTAGTGAACTACCTTGCCGCCTGTTTACTGGAGTGTCTTAGAATGAGGGGCGGCTGTGTCCACTATAACCTGCAGTCGCACCTTCCACTGTGACTCATATTTTTGGACAAAAGCAACTTAAAATTCGTCATTTACTTGCAATCAGAATACGCCAGCCACTTGACCTACCACTACTACTGCCAATTATTCGAAAACTCTAGATTAATTTGGAGATAGATCTAAGAACTCATAGTTGAGTGGCCTGTAAATAGACCTCCCACCCGGAGACCGAGGCTCGACTATTGACGTAAACACATCTGAAGTTTCTCGTATGGGAAACGTGGCGGGCGTTGCCATTGGCCACGGTGAGTTTTCTCTGTGTGCTCCCGTTTCCTCCGCCTAAGCATTCCTCCGCAGCTTTGACATTGTCTTCCCTCTCCTCCGGCACACGCCATTTTTGCACATGCCTGACACTCCTGCGGGAGGAGCGATGTATTACCTGTCGGTCGCACAAAGTCGCCACGAGCAAACGGAAAGCGATTTCAGCGTTACCTGGCATCGCGCCAAAAAAAAACTAGGTGTAAAAAAACACGCGGAAATGTGGAAATGGCTTTCGTTCTTTTCGTAGGTTGTTCACGGTTAGTAGGACACTTTTGAAAGCCGTGCTGAAGTTCTACTTTTCGTTCATTTTGTATCCTTTCGCTATAGGTAATATGTATTTACACTGCCATGGACCGTCTCACTTTATTCATCCGCCATCCAAGTGAAACCGTGACACTTTGTAATTTTTTAGGAAACTAAATGTTTTAATAATATGCAAATTCGTTCTCTTATGTTTATACAACAAGAAACACTGATATCAATAGTAATAAATTCACAAATTTCACACTCAATACAACGTCAATTCTTAGAATTATCTTCATTGATTCGCTGCCAGCATAACTTGGGAGCCTGTGTGCTACAGTGCGCTGCAGAGCACATGTAGTTATGGCCAGTGAATTTTTGCTAAGGTCGATTTTAAAAGTCCTTACTCTACTGTGAACAACCTTTATGTTAGTCTTTGCATTTAATTGCACAAGAGTAAGCGTCGTGGTTCGCGTGACCTTGATCGGAGACGTTCCAGCGACGGTAAAGGCTGTTCGAGGTAAAGTGAACACTTTTTTAAAATCAGCCTTCGAAAAATATCACTGTCCCTACCTGCGTATATTCTGATGGGCACACTGGTTGTCATGCGCCCAGTTAGTTGGCAACGATGGACGGGAGAAATATTTCTATGGGTTAGACGTTTATTTAACGTTCATGAATACTATAATAATTTATTTTAATTTCTGTTTTTTTTTTAAATTTATATAAGCATAACGCATTCGAGAGGACCCGGGTTCGATTCCCTGTCCAGCCATCCTGATTTTGGTTTTCTATGGTTTCCCGAAATCACTCCAGGCGAATGCTGGGATGGGTCCCAAACAAAGGCCATGGCCGATTCCTTCCCATTCCTTCACAAATCCATCTTCCCTGTGCAACTTGCACCGTCTGTAATAACCTCGCTGTCGACGATACGTTAAGCCCAATTACCTACCATCATAAGTATAAGAATAAGACATTTGTAAAATATAAGGTTTTCTGGTAATTTCATACTTGCCCTTGACCGGCACATGAATAAAGTGATAATGCCCATCGCAATGCTAATTTTACAAATGGTGGATGAATACACGACGTGGATACAGTTAGATCTTAAGCAGGGCTGTCAAAAGTTCTCAGTTTACCGTGAAACGCCTATTAGGCTATTCACGGTAAAATGAGGACTTTTGACATCCCTGCTTAGGGTCTATTTGTATGCACGTTGTGTACTCTTCCGTCTTATGGTAAGTAAACATTGCCATGGGCCTCATCCCTTTACTAATGCGTCGGTCAAGTGAAACTGTGAAATTATTAGAAATGCAAATATTGTACAAAACTGCTCAGCTTTACAGTTCTATGTATAAAAAACCGAAGGTGAAAGACATCATTTAAGCTGTCACAAATGATTACCTAACACTTTTTATTCCACGTTAATATAACTACGTTCCATCTATCGTTACCAACTTTTCTGGGTGCATGTTGCTAAGTGAGTCCGTTAATATATATATATATGCAAGCAGGGGCAGTGACATTTTTCTAAGGTTCATTTCAAAAGTGCTCACTTTATCGTGAACAACCTATATAGGCGGTTCACGGTAAAGTGAGCACTTTTTATGAACATCGCCATCAGACTAATAAACACAGCGTATACATTTCACCACTAACAAAAGTTAACGTCTGGAGCTGCAATAAAATCTATTTATTAGTGGTTATTGCCTGTTGAAAGAGCCTTAGAAAGTGCTCACTTTACCGTGAACAGCCTATAGTAAAGTGTATGCAGCGACGGCGAGTGGTAGAAGGTTCCTGCCCGGGGAACAATAGGAAGGACTCGTGCGGAGTTACGCAGCAAGCGAGGCTGTCGAACGATGGTTTTCTGTACACGTCAAGGCTGCATCGAAGGAGGAGTCACCGGAGAAATAATAAAAATAACAAAAAAAAAAAAAAAGAAATGGAAGGACCAGCGGGAGTCTTGTAAAGCGTGCCTTGCTGCCAAGATAACATGCCGCCGAAACACAATGTTAACTTGTGCTTCCAAAAACACGGCGGGAGCCGGCCGACACTTTGGGCCCCGTGCTTTTAGACTAACGGTCACGACATTCCGAAGACACAGTCGGAAACCGATGCACCGAGAAGTTCTTTAGATACGTCGGTTGAATGACTCCTCCCACATGACAGTTTTTTTTTTTTTTTTTTTTTTTTCGTGGGAGCGTGTGAGAGATAGCTGCGGAAGTATACGAAACAGTGGCATGCCGCTATAGAGTCCAGCTGATTTACACCTTTCATAACTACAAAATGTGGGTATAATCCATTCACGGTTACTACATACTTTTCCGGAGCCCTGCTGAAGTTCTACTTCAGGATATTCCTCCACCTCGTGCAAACTAAGCTTAGACCGTGTCCGAATTGACAAATTTCGTTATTTCGTTATTTTGTAAATTAGTGATTTGGTAGGTATCAATTCGGACGTTGTCGACAGTCACTTGTTTAGCACATTATTACACTAACAGTGCAAAATATTTTAATCTAAATTTAATGCTTAAAACAGGCGTAATATTTCTGCAATCATCACTGGAATACTACGAATACGTTAATAAATGAGAAAATAATAAATTATGCAATAACGACTTTTAAAAGTAATTTTTGCTCTACACACACACACACACACACACACACACACACACACACACACACACACACACACACACACACACACACACACAAAGCACAACACTTACTTGCTTTTTAAAACGTGCCTAGTGTATTTTATGTACAATTATTTGTTTTAAAATTCATTTAATTCACGCATTCGCGCATGTGTTTTTTAAGTATAAACAAACATGACGCTGATTTTGTCATTTTGTATTTTTACTAACATCCGCTACATACAAAATACAAAATATCAAATTACCAAATACGTCACCTTTTTGTATACAAAATCCGGTCACGTGATATTTTGTGCACAAAATCTGCCAATTCGGACACGGCCTTAACTAAGTCTAGAATATTACACCAAAGAACAACGTACCGAATTCATGTGCACTCAGCTCTAATAATATTTTGCATGAGAACTATTTCTTACTAGGCACTACCGACACATATGTTTACTCGCTGTATTTATTCATATTTATGAGAAATGAAATATTATAATTTATAAATAAAATATAGGTAAAATTTTCAATTAATGAAAAATTTGGTACTTTAATGTCAACAGACGTATAAAACGCTTGTGATAAATTACATATTTAGGAAATAACTAAACAAGTCATACATGGGGTGATTTTTCAAAGGTTTGATGAAAAATGTGTGAAAAAACCGTGGACAGCCTATATCATTTGATGTGCGTAGTAGCTAAGGTGGTCAATCACATGGCTTGTGCATCGGTCTCTTACCACGGCAATCTAGGTTCGATTACCGGGAAGGTCGCACCAGGATTTTCGCATATGGAATACGTGAGGAACATTAACATAGAGATCTGTTTTCTCCGAGTATTCTCCGTTTCTCCCCACCAGCTTAACATTTTTCTCGGGGTATTCCCTGTTTTACTCGCCCTTTCATTCCGTTGCCACTCGATCTTATCTCATTCCAAATCGCTCTTCAACAATGGCTGTTACTTATGAGTTCAACATCTGAAGCCCGTCACTAGAAAGTTATTTATTTTCTTGATATATTGTATTATTTGTATATAGAAGTAACATTCGTAAAAAAACGTATTGGAACTTGTTAGCATTAGTCATAATCTGTTGATTTGTGCTTTAAACTGGTTGAACCTGTCTCGGTGAGCATTTACGGAATGCAGTTGTGTGGTAACCTAGCCCAACCGTTTTATAGATAATTATTGTGTGTCACCTACACAGATTCTTGGTTTTCTTGACATGACTACAATAACTATATAAAATTATTGTTACAGTTGTTAAGTCTGTGTGGTTATCCAAGTTCTTAAGGGATGGAGGTCTTAGTTAAATAAACAGGTAATAATAATTTCCTACTTAACTTTATAACAATAAAAAATATTCTATGTTTAATATATTGACTATAAAGTGCTATCCGTTGCTATTTATAGGCTGTTCACATTAAAATGGACATTTTTGAGGCCCTAGTTACTTTTCCTCTAAGCAATTTTTTTTTACCTGAGCCACCTTTTTAAATAAATATTGTCATGTAAGTAATAAACACAGTGCGTAAATTCCACAGCACTTGGAACTTAACGTCTAAAGCTAAAATAAAAAATATTTATTTATTAAATTCCCAAATGAAAGGGCTTTCAAAAGTGCTCACTTTAAAATGAATAACCTATACAGTACAACCAATATTTACATAATCGCCCGTCACCTTACAGAAATTAAAACGATCAATCATTAATAAAACAGTCTCTATACACACTTGTCCAGTACATAATGAGTTACTAATAGGATAATATATTTGATGATTAACAGTTCTAGTATTTCCAATCAAGTCTGTAACACTAGTCCGTACATTCCCACCTTGTTTCAGCTCAGACACCAGTAGTCTCTACAGTCCGGGATGTTGTGGAGCGTCAACAAGAGCTCCCGCACACAGCCGTAGTATTCACGCACTCTTGGGGGCCGCGGTGGTGTAGTAGTTAGACTACTCACCTCACACCTTGGCGAACGGGGTTCGAGTCCTGGTGGAGTCGCTCCAGGATTTTCACATGTGGGAATCGTGCCGAACGACGCCGCTGGTCGGTGGGTTTTCTCGGGGGTCTCCCGTTTAACCCGCCCTTGCATTCCGGTGCTGCTCCACGCTTACCTCGTTTCACCCTCAACTGCTCTCAATACCTCGATGTTAAGAGCTGCCCAAATCTCTTCACTCCTCTCTCCATGTCACTTGAAGTCACGTTCAGGCGAGTCGCCGATGGAAGGACAGCACGCTATAGACTGTTAACGGTAAAGTGAGCACTTTTTAAGGCCCTCCCAAAAGGAATCAACCACTAATAAATATATCTTATTGGAGCCTGAGTCATTAAATTTTGAGGGCGGTGAAATGTATGCACTGTGTTTATTTGTCACATTGTAATGTGTATATAAAAAAGTAGCATGAAGATGGAAATTGGAGGGAAGGAAACATTATGACGAGCCTTAAAAAGTGCTCACTTTACCGTGAATAGCCTATGGACGAGCACCTTGCGCATAGAGATAATGGTACAGGTGATGAGTGATCTAGGCTAGACTAGGCCTTGTGATGGTCGCCTGGGCAGGCCGCCGAACGGTATGCACAGCTCCAGCAGAAAACGTTTTATTAAAAAAACTGTCCAACGTGTCTGAGTGAGGTCCGCTTAAGAACAGCATTTATGGAACGTTACGCGTCTGTATACGTTTTACAGTTCTTCCACATCTCTCTAAAGCATGTTTTTGTCATAGTGAAAATGGCTCAAGCTGGTGTTTTCACGGTCATTGTTAGGTATGAACATTCCGATACAAAACATTAAAAAAAAAAGGAATAGGGACGTGCATCAAACCCTTATTTTTTATTATTACGTCATAGAATGGTAGGGTCTCCTCTGAAACTCTCATAGAGGCGCGTTATCGACGGCAAGATAGCACGCCAGTTTAGTGCATTGCACGTAGAGGCGATGAGAGAGTTGATACGCATGTCTCGGTCGACACTAGCGCTCCCACGCGTTTATTCCTCAGACGTGCAATTCTATCAGCCAGGGAGCCACCTTACATCTCACGCGTTTCAAGGCCTCGAACCCGCAAATAGCTGAAGCTAGGCGGTACCCAAGAACTATACGGCCACGACAATAGTAGAGAAGACATTTCTGAAGCGTAATCAACCTCTGTCTTCTGGTATTAACACAATTTTCACCACAACCTTCATTACAGATTTTGTAATTTTTTCACGGTGCGATAGGCCACGCAGCGCTTTGTACATTTCGTAAAGTCGGCATTGCTTCACTGTTGCTGATAGAATCAGTTATGTAATTGTCCTCAAAAAATTCCCCTCATTTCTTGCCGGCAGTTACCATACAGATTCAAGAGCTGCGGGAAATTTCGATCACCTTTTTTAAAGGGAACTTGTTGCCAAAATCTATCTAAATCCAAGACGCTTGGTATCTATCTCTGTGAAAGGAAGGTGACTCCGATATAAAAGTCCAATTTTTTTAAAACTATTGTTTTATTAACGTCCCTTATTTGAGTTGTGAGGCTGATTGAGAGATTGTTTTCATACTATATTTGCATAAAATTTCACTTAAATTGCACACACGACTGTGTATGCCTTGCTCGTGATGACCAGAGATGGCTTTGGGCCGGAGGGGGGGTTGGGGGAAGGCCTCAATTGGAAACAGTAGTAAAAATTGTGAGTTGCCAGACGTCTGAGAGTGTGGAATACAACCGAAACATTTTATAATTTTAACATTGGTACTGACTTCAAGTTTATCTAGAACTTCTGAATATAAATAGTAAGTTATAGTTTAAAATTTAACCAAATTTTACATGCCTTATTTATCTTCTTTTTTTTTTTTCATTCTTTGCATCTCTCTTATAGAGTGACTCTTTCTTCACTTCTGCTCTCTAAAATTTCCTGTTTTGTATGCCATTATTTACATGCGGGTCTGAGGGGCCTCTGGCTGTGATGGCTCGGTAGTAGGATTTCCAGCATCCCAAGACGGGCCTGTCCCCACCTACTCGGGGAGCCCCGTTGGTTGAGAGGTTAGGCTACTCGCCTCCCATCAAGGCGAATCGGATTCAATCCCTGGCCGGGTCAAACCCGTATCTTCGCAAGTGGGAATCGTGCCGGACAATGGTGAGTTTTCTCGGGGATATCCCGCTTCCCTTGCCCCTACATTCTGACGCTGCATCATTCTCACATATTTTCACCCCCATACGTTAAGAGCCGCCCAAATATCTCAACTCAACTCACCCCACATACTCGGGGGTTCGACCCCGGAATTCCGTCGGCCAAAGACTCCCAGCGACCTCGGCCACGAACGTCGCTTGAAAGTCGCTAGTCCTCCAGGCATGACGTTTTGTTACTCCGGCGACAACTTTTTATAGCTTAAAAAAAAGGTAATAATTTTTCACGCTTCGTGGCCGGGCTGATCTCCACCACTGCCCAATTAACGTTGGGGCTGTTGATCCTGGACAGGCGCTTCAACAGCCAGCAAAAGCAGCCACTGGGCTCGCCTGCCAGCTCAAGGGCAGCCTTGGAGAGCGAAAGTCTCGGCAGTGTAGCCATGAAAACACATGAATATGGACTGGAGCTGCAAATGGTAATGTGCTCCGCGGCGGTTCAGGGTCGCGCGCGCTGAAGACGCAACGTTTCCGCAGTGGTCTAGCGCTCTCGCATTAATTACGCGGACAGGAAGAGTTTACACGTCCAACTGCAGGCTGCTCCTCTTCCCACGTATCATTTAAAGGCTGTTCACGATAAAGTGAGCACTTTATAAATCAACCTTTAAAAAAATGTCACTGCTCCTACCTGCATATATTTTAACTGACGCGTTTGAGTGACACGCTCCCAATAAAGTCGGTAACGATGGATGGGAATAGTCCCGTATCTTAATGCCGAATAAGAAGTGTTAGGTAACCATTTCTGATAACTTAAAATTATTTATTTCGCTTTCTGTTCTTTTTTTAATGAATTTAAGAGTAAAAATCATCAGATTTGTAAAATACTTACTTTTCTAATAATTTTACGTTTTCACTTGTCCGACGCACGAATAAAGTTATGAGGTTGATGACAATGTTAATCTTAGATAAGGCCGAAGAATACACAACGTACGTGCAAGTAGATCTTAAAGCAGGGCTTTAAAAAGTGCTCATTTTACCGTGGATAGCCTATACACAATACAGGCTCTCGTAGCAGTTCGGCAATATGGAGAGAAAACGGAGATCGTCTGCTGACGGTGCTACCGGCAAGTTCTACTGTCCTCGCGAACTTGTAAAGGCAGACGATTATGCAATCACGTCTTGTATTTAACGACGTGGTTGGAACAACTTAAAAGGAATCCCTAGGACAAAAAAAGTTTAAACGGTTCAAGGTCACATATGGTCATTATGATGGGTCCTGCCAAGGTTGTGCTTTGCAATCTCGGGTAGATACTGTTCACGATTATGTGAGCACTTTAGAAATGAACGTTAGAGAAAAGTCGCTGCCCCTGCATGCATATATTTTAATGAGCGCACTGAGTTACATTCGCCCAGTTAAGTTGTTAACGATGGATGGAAAGTGGTTCCATTTCTCAACGTCGAATTAAAAGTGTTGGGTAACCGTTCGTGATAACTTAGAATTATTTCCTTCGCTTTTTGTTTTTTATATGCATCGAAGTGTAGAAATGAGCAATGTTTGTAAAGTATTTACTTTCTTAATAAGTAATGTACAGTTTCGTTTGACCGGCGCATGAATAAGGAGATGAGGCCCATAGCAATGTTAATTTTACATAAGGCGGAGGAATACACAATGTGTATACAAGTAGACCTTAAGCAGGGCTTTCAAAAGTGCTTATTTTACCGTGAACAACCTATAACTGGATTTCTCGCAAATTACGTGTATCTGTAACTGTAGGATGATATATACACGCGATGAAAGTAAATGGATCAAACTACAGATGCCGCTTTGTTTTTTTCTTTCTTTTACCATACGTAAACTGTTCTGGAAAGCCTTAACAAAGAAAGGCTGTCTCTAACTAATTTCACTATTTCTTTCCTTCTGAATAAAAGTAAAACGTGTCGGCCGTAGATAATAGTTTTTGTACTACGCGTATACGCACAAACGCTAATTTTAAAGTAATTTTACTAAGGGGAAAACACAACACACTTACACAGCTGGGCTGTCTCCTCGGCGAATGAATAAAACTGTTTTTCTTGAGAAAATAACGCGTTTTTCAGAAACTGATATACAGATTTCAAAACACATTGCGTGTTGTGAATATTATTTCAGAACTCTGAAATATGTATATAAAAAAACAGTATTTCCGATTGCTACACTTGGAATGACTGAAGAGATTTGGACGGCTCTTAACATAGAGGTTTTGAGAGCCGATGAGGGTGATTAAAGTGGGTATGGAGCAGCGCCGGAACGAAGGGGCGGGGGAAACGGGAGATCCCCGAGAAAACCCGCCGACCAACGGTATTGTCCGTCACGATCCCCACATGCGAAAATCCGGAGTGACCCGACCGGGGATTGAACCCGGATCGCCTTGGTGGGAGGCGGACATACCAACTAAATCTATCAAATAATAGTAAAACAAAGTAGTGTTAATAGAGAAAGCAGAGATAGTGTTGGTGTACTCTCATGGACAGTAATGAATGGATTTGAAAATATGAAGGTGATATTAGCGAAAAGTGGTAGCCACGGACAATTTTTCTGTTATAATCTATTCGCTGTTTCTTTGCACTTTTTGAATCAAACCTTTGAAAAATCACTCTTTGTATGACGTTTTCGGTCTTTTACTAAATATGTCGTATATCATAACCGTTTTATACTTCTGTTAGCATAAAATTATAATATTTTTGATTACATATAACTTTTACTAATATATTATATATAAATTATATCTCATTTGTAACTAACATGAAAAAAAAACATGGAGAAAATGGGTGAGTTGGTAATGAATAATAAGAAATAGTTCTAATGCAAAATATTGTTAAACTGAGTTCGCACGAACGCGGCGCATTGTCCTTGTGGCGTAATTTTCTAGACTTAGCTAAGTTTGTTTACATGGAGCGGAGGAATATCCTGGAAATATAACTTTTCCAGGGCTTCAGAAAAGTTGGAAGTAAAAATGATTGAAATATATTCTATAGAATGTGCGGCAGGCTCTAGTCGTCTCGGTTTCACCCCAACACCCTCGTGATTTGTCTAATTGCTTCCAAGAATACTTTAAGAGCGGTCAACTTCGTAATGACGTTGCTCAAGCTCTCAGATATCTGACGCGCAATATACCGGATGTATCTAAATTCGACCGACAAACTTCCGCTGACGTTAATCACTAAAGTGAATACTAAGGGTAATACACATATTTGAAGTTGAACCTGGAACACTTGTTTATTGCAAATATTGAAGGTAATATTTAAGATGGAAAGACCGATGGTCTGGATAATGGTTGACTGAACAAAGATCTTCAAACACCACAACATTTGTCGCTGTCATCAAATTATTTCATGTAAATAGTCACTGTTACTACCCCTATTTTGAACTAACATCCATGTCGCGGTAGTATATTCGAGTTTTAACGGATAGATTATTAATCCTCATCTGCCAATTAACAAAAATGTCACCTTGTATAAATACCCTAAACCTCACCGTTTTCGAATATTTGGTGTTTTACTTTCAAAATAATATTTACCAATACCTGGCAGGTGGGACACGCACAATACCCAATAACAAATTTTTGTGGCTATTAAAGGGAGGGGAAGATTCCACAGAGACGTACATTACAGTGGTACTGTAGTAAACTTTTTCTTCTACTACAACTTCAAAAATGCGTACCTCCATCAGGATAAATTTTTAGACCATATGTCGTATATATTTTTTCAACTTCTTTTCACGTGATGGGGCCACGGTGGATGAGCGATCAGTACGCTCGCCTCCCACCAAGGCGAACCGGGTTCAATCCCCGGGCCGGGTCACCGGATTTTCGCAAGCGGGAATCGTGCCGGACGATGCCGTTGGTAGGGGGGTTTTCTCGGGGATCTACCGTTTCCCCCGTCCCTCCATTCCGGCGCCGCCCCTTATTCAATCACCCTCATCGGCTCTGAAGACCTCGATGTTATCGGCGGCAGTGTCATGTCTCGTGGGAAGCGGGCGGACGAAGTGCAGACACAGCAGCCGCACACTCGGGGGTCACGCAGCGCAGTCTGACGGCAACCTTCTGAAAGACCCGTCTGTCGTATTCTCTTCACCCCGGGTCCCATCCTCTATCAGCCCGCTTAATCTTCCTCCTTTCGCCCTGCTTCTCCCCCTCCAGTCATTCCTTTCCTACCCTCTGGCATCTCGATGCGCACATAATTTATAGCCGATTGTACATTGTTCGGGCCGGGGCGAACCATTCCTCTGACGTGACCTTGGAAACGGCCTGCCTCTCTCGGATCGAATGTCCAGGGCGCCTCCATTTTCTCGCCGTTTCAAGGCAAATCAAGACAACGAGAAGGAAAGTGGAGCCGGGGAAAAAATAAATTTCCTCCGCTCGGAGCCCCGTGACGTGTTCGCTCAAGGGAGGCAGCGGGGGCAGATTGCGTCTCATGACCACGTGTGATAAACACAGACGAATGATACAGATTAATGAAATATTGTATAATGATTGCACTGTATGGCGCACTGTTTATCACTTCTGTTGTGTAGCATGTATCTCTTAAAGGCTGTTCACGGTAAAATGAGTACTTTTGAAAGCCCTGCTTACTATCTGCTTGTATGCACGTTGTGTATTATTCCACCTTATGTAAAAATTAACATTGCCATAGCCCTAATCACTTTAGTCATACGTCAGTGAAGTAAAACTGAAATTATTAGGAAAGTAAATATTCTACAAATCTGCTAATTTTTATACTTCCGTGCATTTAGAAAAAAAAAAACAGAAAGGAAAATAAATAATTTAAGTTATCACAAACAGTTACCTAACACTTTTTATTAGACGTTAAGATACGGAACTACTTTCCTTCCCTCGTTACCAACTTTACTGGGCGAATGTCACTCAGTGCGCCCATTAAAATTTATGCAGGTAGGGATAGTGACTTTTCTCAAAGGTTTATTTCAAAAGTGCTCAATTTATCGTGAACAGCCTTTAATTTTGCTGAAGGCATGTACTAGGCCATTGGTTCTTCGCTCCGATTATTCAAGGTGCAATCGAACAATTTTACTGCTATTCAGAAATCGTACCAACTGCTGAACAAAACCAGCTGCCTGCTTTCTTTATTTATAGAAATGAGTTTACACCTGGGCAGGAAGAGAGACGTTAAGTCATTGAACCCTGTTTTCATGTATACAGCGTGACACAGACTGCAGTGCGCGGCGTAACGAACAACATTTACTTTCTCTTTCCACTACATGATTTTTGTCGTTAGTGCTGTCCTTATTCCTACGTGCACTGCTGGATGCAGTGGCGTTTATTCCATAGACGCAACGTAAGCAATGCTTCCTCTATACATATTGGAAAATTGAAATGTTTGACTCTTTGTAGTCTTCGTCTTAACTTTATACACATTTAGTTCTGAGTTTCCCGTTTCCGATTCGAGAAACAGAGTTTTTCCTTAACTCCCGTACTGTACACGCATAGTGCTGCTATCTAGTATGTATTTCCACAAACGGGAACGACTAGCGATGTGTCGATATCGAACTCGCAAGCAACAACACGCCACACGCTCTAGCTCCTCCGTCATCAACCATGTTCCTTCGGCAGGGTAAGCAGTCGTTCTATTTGCGTCCTCCGATCCTACATTTTTCCTTGGAAAGTGGATGAAAGTGTTCCAAGAACTGGAATTTTGTTGTAATCTGCAATATGGTCTCTAATATTCATTTTAATTGTTATTACATTCATTTCGTTTCCGTTTTTATAACTAATGTTAGTTTTTTATAAAACGGTAAATACACGTGGAGGATAAGCAAAGTTGGAAGTTGCGTTTGTTAGTAGGAAATGCTTACCCTGTAAAAAAAAGGCATTACATGCCACTAATTGGCTCATAAGTTATCTTTTCGCAGCCTCAAAAAATATGCAATTTTTGTTGCGTGCGTGCCATGCAATCACAATGATATGGTTTCTCACAGGTTTCAGTTTCTAAGAAGCCGCTTAGCTTTCCGTCGCAGGATTGGATTCTCTTAAGAGTTGTCAGGGAGGTGAATAGATCAAATTCTCTTGATCAGGCCATTTCCTTCGCTTTCCATTCGTCACTCAGCCTGCCAATTACGTCGCAAAGCTGGAGTAATCTGGCAACAGAGCGCGCCATTCACACTAGTAGATATGAAATGTGGGTTCTAGCGCAGCGCACCAACAAGTAGGGCAGTTTCTCATAAAATCGCAAGAAATAATATTTGTATGCCGATACGGCTATTTTGAACAAAAGTCCAGGAAAAAATTAAAATCTGAAATTCGATGAAAAAACAAACAAAATCATGTAAATGTAGTCAAAATCAAGCAAATTTAAACCAACATCAAAACAAAGTTTATCAGAAACTCAAGAAAATTAAAAAATCTGCAAGCAAATTCACGCAAATTTAAGCCAAATCTAAGGACCCCGTGCGGGGGCCCAGGAATATGGGGGGGGGGGGGGAGATAGTTAAAAAGCCATTTAAGAGATTCAAAACAAGCAATTTATACATCTTAAGAGAATTCTGTATCATGTATAGATTTTCCATTTTTCATTTATTTTAAACCTTAATATGTTATAAAAAATTGTTTCTCATTTATTAATTTCAAACTATTTTTATCAAATGTATTTACATAGCGATCTGGTTATGTAATTTTATATTTACCATCTAGAATACAATTAATTTTTCTACCACATTTAGATTCATAAATTTTAAAATCTGTGGCGACATATTTTTTATTATTTTCTAGATATTGTAGTTTAGTAAATTCATGTGAATTGTTTAACTTTGAGAGCAATAATTCCATTTTTTTATTTATAAGGAAAGAAATTTATTAAGAGGAATAAAAAAAATGAGGTTGCATATATATATATATATATATATATATATATATATATATATATATATATATATATATATATATATATATATATATATATATAAGATGAACTGAATTTAAGTTATGACATGTTAGATATGCTATCAAAATGGATAGAAAGTAAAAAATAATTATGATTCTAATTTATTTCTTAACTTGCTATTTTAGAATAAAAGAAAATGTTACAAAAAACTGATGGGTAAACAATATTTTTTATTTATTTATTTTTTTTTTTTTCATATTCTAAAATGTTAGCAACAATATTTTTTTCTTCCTCTTAATAAATTTATTTTTTTTATAAATAAAAAAATTGAATCACTGATCTATTATGAAATGGAAAATAATAAGTTATGTAAGCAATGTAAAAAGTGTAGTGAAGTATTAAACATAGAACGTTTTTATTCAAATAAACACGCAAAGGATAAGTATTATAATGCCTGTAAAAATGTTTCATTGAAAATCTTAGAAATTAATATGAGTTAAATAAAGTTAAAATACTATGTGAGTTTGGAAAATATGTTTATAACATATTTCCCAAAAAGCATAAAAATAGCAAGTGTCACAATACAAATGAAATTCAACAATTTAATTATTCGACAAAGACATGTACAGTATTTAATAAGAATAAATCTATATATTATGTTTACTCAAATAAACTCACAAACAATATGCATTATAACACCTTTAAAAAATATTTCATTGAAAATGTGAGAAATCAATATGAGTTAAATAAAGAGAAAGTACTATGTGAATGAGGAAAATGCATTTATAATGCATTACTTAAAAGATATAAAAATACCAAATCACACAATACAGCATTATATATTCTAAATTATATTCAACACGATAATTATCCTGCAAAGACATGTACAGTATGTAATGAGGATAAATATATAAAATTATTTTCTCCTCATAAAATTACTAAGGACAAACATACAACAGTATGTAAAAAAATGTTTTAGTGAGAATTATTATCATAACAAGAAGTTGAGTAGTTAAAAATTATTATCAATAATTTAAACACTTTTTCGATTTCATTCGTTTATATATATTATTTTTATATTTTCCGTTGACTTTAGGACTATATATTTTTTATTTTAAAAGTTAAAATATCACCTCTTTCTTTTACACAGTTCAACCCATTACCAGTTCCTAGCCGTTTAATTATCGTGAACAAGTTAGGTTTTAATTTTTAACTATAGAATCTGTAATGGACAGTGTATTAAATAATCTGTAAAGAACAACTCAAAAAAACTTTCAGAATTTATAACACACATGTTATAAAACTTGATATGTATTAATAAATGGAATTTGAAGTAGTCAATTGACTTTAAACGTAAAAATACCTGTCGCACCTAATTGGGTTTGGCGTGTTTGTAACACATGTTTCTTTTTAAAAAAATAATTATATGCAAAGTCTGTTTACACACGGCATTTTTAGAAGGTTCAGCTTAAAATATTCTGGTTATTATTTCTGTGAAACTAGTTAAGGGCCCAGAACTGAAATTTGCTGCAAAAACACCGCCAATAAAATTATAAGGTCACGGCTTGGTGTTTTATAGGTTCAAGCTGCAGGTTGAGAACGCCGCATGCCAGTTAAGAACCTTGTGCGTTGCGGCGATAACGTGCTTGATGTCCGTAGCAGTGTCGTCCTTATCGCTGTCGCGCTTCTCGGCCTCAGACGTGGAAAACGTTTCCAGTTAGAAGGTAAGGCTGTTCAAGTTCCAATTTTGACGTGTCTACGTCTTTAAATCTGCGACCATAGTAGGAGGCAATCCAGAAAATCCGATGATAACCAAATCGGGGGATACAGTTTGGCATTGCAGCTCCGAATCTGCCGTCTACATTCAAAATTCAATTACACCATTCGTTTGCCAAAGGATCAAATAATATGTTACGTTGAATGAGGACTGCGAAGCATCGCGCGCGGCGTGGGAGTGGGGAGAAGGAAGGGGGCGGGGTCCGAGCGCGTCAAAGTAGACGTATTCACGTAAAACAAACGGCCGTGTCCCCAACACGGCCACACCCCCTCCGCCCTCTTTTTTTTTCTAAATTGTGAGAGTAAGATTGTTTTTAAATTTATTCATATATTTGATTAAAACACCTAATCATTTAAAAAATAATATTCGTAGTTTTTTTAAAACATAAATATGTGAACTTTAGCTTAAAATCTGGATTCGCACTCACTTTAAAAGATTATTTAAGAAGAAAATTAGGTTTCAGGTAAAAAGTCATTATCGAAGTCAGTGGAGTGGCATGTTGCAATGTATTTCAAAATTGTTTCTTGGTTCGCCTGCGGTTAATGATACAATTTCTAGCTATTTTTGTTTTAAATTTTACCTGAAAAGTTAAATTTGAAATACAACGAAGCGCTTAGTTAACAGATTTCCAAGAAAACATTTTGTGACAGTTTTAATAACATGGGAAAATATTTTCATCTGTAACCTAACATATTAATCTTGTTCAATTTAAAGCCTTTTCGAAAGAAAAATATATAAATTTAAAATTTATATAACTCGTTTCATTCTTTTAATAACGTTTTTTTTCTTTATTGTCGTACATTTACAGACTATTACTTTAAACCACAACATCAAAGGTAATGAATGACAACATTAAGAGTAAAACTACAAATATTCACTTTGTTACGTTGGCAGTCAAAACGCTTGATGTTGCCAGCCTGTTTTATCATTTTATTTCAACATTGTCCTACATATTGTGGAAAGAATTATTGATCGCGTCATTTACTCCCAGTTATTTCATACTACAAATGCATTTAAGAGAATAAAACCTATACTCATGTATGTACATGAAACACTTCTTTATAAACAGGGGGTCCACAGTGCCTCAGCGGTTAGCCTGGTCGTCTCTTCCACCAAGGCGACCTGGGTTCAATCCCCGACCGGGCCACTCCAGATCTTCACATGTAGGAATCGTGCCGGACGATGTCGTTGGTCAGCGGGTTTTCTCGGGGATCTCCCGCTTCCCCTGCCCCTTCATTCCGGCGCTACTACATTCTCATCTCATTCATCCTCATCGGCTCTCAAAACCTCGATGTCAAGAGCCGTCCAAATCTCTTCGCTAATTTTTTATAAACAGTTTTATGCAAATATTCAAGAAATAACACGTGTACTGTCACTACCATCAAAAGAAAGTACTGAATGTGTAACCAAGCAGATATTTCTACGATATCTAATGAGAAAAACTATATTATCTTGTATTGAATATTTACGCGATGCGCTCCTAGCAAATATTTTATTTCAATATGCAACAATCCTTACTACTATATAAATGCGAAAGTGTGTTTGTTTGTCCTTCTTTCACGTCAAAATGAAGCAACGGATCGACGTGATTTTTTGCACAGATATAGTTGGAGGTCCAGAGAGTGACATAGGCTACTTCTTATCCCAGGAAAATATCTCAAATGGTTCCAAGAAAATGATGATTAGGGATGTACATAGGTGCTGGATTAAATTTTTCTTAGGATTACTGCTTAAAAAAACATTGTTAAAATTTTCTCCTTTATTTTTTTGTCTATGGACTGTCTTACATTCCTTCCCAAGAGCCGCAGTAGCTCAGTGGGTAGAGAACAAAAATAGTGGGCCCGCAGTAGCTCAGTGGGTAGCGTACCCAATAGTGGGGCCGCAGTAGCACAGTGGCTAGAGAACCCGATAGTGGGGCCGCGCGCGAAGCAGCGAGTAAAAGCTAGCTATTTATAAGTAGAAATTGTAAGGACTTGAACCTGGACTTCGGGCATATTCGGCAAGGATCCCTTTTTCGTATTCGAACCGACAGGAGCCGAGGCAGACTTCGTTCCACCGGCCAGCGTCTTTTTTTTCTACTCTAACTTAATCTAAGTGTTATGTGAAATGGAGGCTCGAAGGTAGGGCGGGATTTTATTGCGTCTCAGGGCTAACCCCTTACGCCTACAAGAAAGGAAAATCATGCACGGAGACATGCATCACGGCAAAAAGGGATTGGGCAGCCATGGCCTGCGCTTTGGGGCCATGACTACTTCCCTAAGTCTACTTAGAGCTAGTCCTAACAATGAAGAGCAAGAGAATAACTGTCAAGAGAGACGTAAAAACCCTTGCGACAGAGAAGAATATTCCAAATTATTGCATGCATTAAATTAAATTAAATTAAATATAATCCTACAGGAGACCGAGTGGTTGGTAACATGCTCTTGGTTAGTAGAGTTGAAAAGACTAGTAGAGAGGGGGCGGGGTCTTTATTGTTCATTAACATGGTGCCGGCAATAACCAGAGTGGTGATTGGGCGCCTCTCTGATGGGAGAAGTGGCGCTATTGGTTCTCTTCCCCCTGACCTCTTCTGTAAACCTGAAAATGAAGACAGGCCAGCGTCGAGCCGCGTACAGACAGACCGGCCGGTGAAAGTATAGGGTGAGAAGTGATGTCGTCACCTAGCTCCCTCTTCCCCCCTGCCTTCTACCAGCTGCCCGAGGGCTTCACGGGTCAAGGGTCGCGGCCTACCAAGGTCGCCACGCCACGACGGGTCAGGCCGGCGGAGCGACATAGTCGCCACACACGTGTGTCCCAGCTGCGCGGTGTCCCCAGCCGCTAGACCCCGACGTCGTCATCTTGCCTGCAGCAAACTCCAGGCGAAATCCTTTTATAGGCTGTTCACGGTAGTGTGAGCACTTTTTAAGGCCCTTTCAACAGGCATTAACCACTAATAATTAGATTTTATTGCAGCTCCAGAAGTTATCTTTTGATAGTGGTGAAATGTATACAATGTGTTTATTAGTCTGATGGAGATGTTTATATAAAAAGTCACAGGAAGATAGATATCTGATAAAAAAAAAACCTCAGTAGGGCCTTAAAAAGTACACACTTTACCGTGAACCGCCTATAACCGCTTAAGGCTGGTTCCACAATAGTGCGATGCGATGCGTTGGGCTGCGACGAGCTATTCTGGCTGTTTCTCAATTAAGCTATGATTTGTCGGCGACGGGCGCCGACGTCTGAGACGGTGCTGCTATCTAGTTAAAGGGTAGAAATTTCATTTTCAGACCTCACAAATGTAACAAAAGACACGCTTAAAAAGTTGAAACTGTATGTTTTAAATGGTAGAAGATAAAAAACAGGGCAGTGTGAACACGATGTGTGACGAAAACTAGCGGGAACGAGACGTAAGAAAGGATAATTATTTTGATGTTAATAAACGAATTTTATGACACTATACTTATCTATAAGAAGCCTTGTCTTCTATTTTGCACATCCGCGCAGCAATGATAGAAATATAAATACGAAAACGTCGTCGTAAACGTGATCGTCGTTTTCAAATTGAAAAAAAAAAAAAAAAAAAAGTTTTCATTCTCCTTGTAAAAATTAACTTTTATTCTTCTTCTCCGTCGCAGCTGACGCCGACAATCGCAGCTCAAGAATTTCGCGCCACGCACTCGACGTCGATGCGCTGCGACGAAATCTGCTTCATCCTAATTGGCTACCGTTCATCGCAACGCATCACAACGCAACATTGTGGAACCAGCTTGAGAGTGAGATGGACCCCCCGCGTCCAAGGTCAAGGAGCGAGGGAGCGATACGGGCGACACTAATACGCACTTCTAGCGCCTCATCGCCCCTACGCGCAAGGCGTGCAGTGTTTCCGTCGTGGCGCTGTACTGTGCAAATTAGGTATGTAACAGTGGGGTTTTATTACACGCCATGAATGACCACAGCTTAAACTACGCCCATATCTTCGTACTTTTCTCTTACCGCTTAAGGAAACTGCATAGGCAAGCTTTTGATAATGCGGCATTTGACCATTTTCACGATTTTTTGTTCTCCGAGGATACACTTAATATGACAAAAGAAATAAAAAAGGGGCATAAATAATTTTTTTTTCTTTTATATTTTCTGACAAAAAGTCGTATTTGCTGAACATTTATTTACCGAAATACGCATATTCGCGCAAACAACTATTTCACAAAAAACGCGGGCGTCCATCCCACTCTTAAGTGTACGACATGAACCCACTTAAAAGTAGTAAACACTGCCGAAATTGTCAGAAAAATACTGGTTATGCTTCATACGAAAACAATAAACTGCATACATTTTGAAACACTGTAATACATTATGATAGTATTCACTTACTGAAACGTTAAAAGAATTCAAAAGTGTTTGCTTATAACAAGAAATTTAAAGTATTTTCATTTTGGGCGGAAAAAAAAAAAAAAAAAAAAAAAAAAAAACGAAACCTTTACTAAGCAAGATTATCGAAATTACATTGGTTGAGTTTAATAATACGTTTGTAATAATGTTTGGAAATATTTGCCCGTCCATTTCAGGTATTTCACAACTGGAATGACTACGTAAAATGAATCATTAAACATATTTTTAACGTTACTACAACCACAATACTTGTTACGATTGACATATTTGAGAAAGGTTTTCTTGAAAATGTGCTTTCTGAAGCATAAAAAAAAAGCTTATATTTTGTATAAACCACGATCTTATTTAATTATTTTTTTAAATATATAATATATACTTTAAGATTTTAATTTAAAAAAATAGACCATTATTTTATGTTTTTAAATATTTGAATGAACAAAATCCAGCAAAATATTTTACATATTAAAAAAATATATCCATTATTATTCCATGTGCTACACAAATCACACTATTCCGTGACTACACTGGGCTAAAATTGTAAGACGCATATTAGACATGTCTCAGGTCACATCCGGGGCCGCGGTGGTGTAGTGGTTAGATTACTCGACCCCCACATAGGCGAACAGGGTTTGATTTCCGGCGGGTTCGCTACCGGATTTTCACATATGGGAAACGTCCTGGACGATGCCGCTGGTCGACGCGTTTTCTCGAAGATCTCCCGTTTCCCCTGCCCTTGCATTCTGCTCCTGTTCCAAACTCATCTCATTTTACCCTCATAGGCTCTCAAGACCTCGGTGTTACGAGCCGCCCAAATCTCTCCACTCTATTTAAACCACGGCAGGGCAGACGTCTTCGACACACTAGCGACCGAAGACGAGGGAAAAGTGTCAGCGATGTCCTCTGGGTGTGGAGGCCCATCCATCGGATCGGTGGAAAGAAAATAACCAGTTATCAAGCATTCCTGTACGTTTAACCATTGAGTAAATATATACACTAGAGTGGCCATGGGATATGAAAGTCTGACCAGCTCTATGTGTTAGTTCGGCTGTTGATCCAGAGGAGCGCTAGTACTCTCGACTACGTCATCCGCGCGGTGTTGCCAATTCCGCAGCCGGTAAAAGTGTGTTATAACCCCGGCCTCGGCTCGCCCACGTGTTCGTTCAAGTTCTGCCAGAGGCGAGCCTGTCACACGCGAGTTAACAGCATGCGTTGCAGCTATGAATACCCAACTCATGATTTACTAGTGGCGGCCATGGCATGTGTTTCGTTCCTGTCGTAGTGTTATGTGTTTGCGGAAATATGCAGCGATATCAACTACTGTTTGGTTTTAATTACCTCTGCGAAAATAAATCATCATAAAGTTAGGTGACTGTTTTTAATTATTATCTATTATTTTACTATAGGTTAGGTGAACATAATAAAATATGAGTATTGAGTATTGTTGGCACTTACAATTACAAACGTCATATTAATCATGAATGATGTCATACATCATAGTAAATTTTTCGTTCCGTTCTTATGTGAGAGGAAATGGACAGGAAATAATTGTTCAATAATGGAGAAACATATGTTAGACGCATTTCTGACACGGCCTACGCTTACAATACAAAACCTAATGCATTTATAATTATGCAGTAGGTGCTTCTCTGTCATACAGAAACACGTCTTCTGTATTTGCCGTTTTCCGTTAATGTGTTAATTCTTAATTCCAGTTAATTTAAACAGGCAGCAAGCCTGTCATGTTTACTTTTGTTCGTAGCAACACCTCATAAGAAACAACCATATTTAAGCAGGTCACACTTCAAAGCCGACATTTGATATTAGAGAAGCTTATTATTTGTGAACAAACATAAACGTCGACATGTGCACATACACGCCTTTGTCATATTGATTTATACTTACAGTACTGTAAATAACAATTTCCCGCCAACAACACTGACTGCTCTGTACTGATTGGTCGTAGTCTCGACATTTGTTCTAAAGATATAAAATACAACTATTTATTTCAGTGCCTAAGGAAATCCCACCACCTGATAAGGATCCACTGGGAACCAAAACATAAGAGAACACACATTCGTTTCTTCTGCACACATCTAAACGCATAATATAATGCTTAAATATTTATATTGTTAATGTAGCTTTACTTCAGACGTCGCAGCTTACGCTGCATTTCGGTGTACAGGTGTGTATTAACGCTGTCAAATCAATACATTTAACTGTTCATAGTGTACAATTGTTACCAAGAATAACAGAAATATTATTAAATATCTTGACTGTATCAAATTTGTTGTGTATTCTGGAATGTGTGTCGTCTCTCAGATTACAAATGGATAATGACAACAATTTGCGAACACTATGTACAAATTGGAATGATTTGTGACAGTAGGGCATTCTCGTGTCTTAAATTTGTGACATATTTACATAATTATAATTTATTTATCCTAAAGTAGTTATGTTCTGTGTGCCCCATGTTTTGTTGAATGACGAAATACTTTTTTCTTTAACGACCACTCATTTTGTTTGCACGATTATACTAACTAAATATGTTTTATAACATGTACGATCATCTTAACAAGGAATGTTAATTCATACAGCAAGTGTAGATTCGATTAGCTTATAGTGGGTATTTTCTCCTTTTTGCTAGTATTCCCCTACCACTTAAGAATGTTAATTGTAATATGTTCGTATAATACTATATGTATGTAGTGTATCATATTTGCAAAACAGGTTTTCTTCCGATATTTAAAAATGATTTAAGAAGTTTCTGGAGCCTAAATTATGCACGAGAGGCGTGAGTCGTTTAAGCTGTACTTGCACGATGCGAAATTTCTGCTACTTTTATATAGGTGCTTTGTGGTGCATCCAAAAGGTACGATTATTTCTGTTTTCCCCTAAAGACTGCATTGGTTTAGATTTTAACGTACGAGTACTATTAATGTATGGAAAATGATATGAGTAACGGCACTGAATATGTATGGAAAACAAAGTACTGTATCCACGTGTACGTACGACGGACATTAATGCCACTCATTAAAACATTATATTATTTAAACAAGGGCGTAGCTAGGAATGTACTCTTGGCTAATGGGAAGGGGGGGGGGGAGAGGAGAGAAATTTCTTATGTCTATTTTTGAACAAAATACAAAACCTGTATTACTACAAATTTATTATAATCAACGGCTTCATGTACATATATGGAACCACACAATGCTATAAACATTCTTCATCCCGGCTACGCCACTGTTTTTAAATGTGTATCTTTAATGAGCATAATAATCAATCTTGTGCTCTCTGTAATTAAACACGCTTTTACGGTTATACAGCCAAAAGAAGACAGAACTGTTACAATAGTAAACTTAAGGCTTTCATGTGTGCCTTTTAACATTACGCACGCTATACAAATACAATTATCTACTTTAGAAAAGAATCGATGTGATTAGCAAACAACCATAGCAGAAAAGGGACTCTTTTAAATGTTTAAAATCGGTGAGCATTTGTATAGTTATGATAAGGTTTTAGTACTGCAAATGTCTAATTCAAAAGTGTTCCATCCTATTCTATGATAAGTTTCCATTAAATAAAACTATTTTACACAATAAGCATCGTGTTTATTTTCAAAAAGAATGTTAAACACTTGCAAATACCTCTTCTCACACGTAGTTAGTTTATCACACACACTTTCTTGATTTTTCGCCCCTTGTAGAGGATTTCGCCCCCTTCAGTGATTCCCGTGGGTGGATGTCTCCCCACTAAGCACGGCCCTGCTGATGCTACCACCGATTTTGCTGCGTTTCCCCCCCCCCCCCTTTGTTTCTCTCACCGTTTACCAAACCCTTTCTATCCAAAATATTCAGCCATATTAGCTCTTTTTTTTCTCCCTTTCCCTAAGAATACTTCCATTCGGTAATATGCCTCACAGTATGCTGGAAGAAGATTACGTCACGTGCATTTTCACAGTAACTATGTCCGAAGTTCAGATAGTCGTAACTGAATAAGAAACTCAATTTTAGTTAATCTCGAATAACTTAAACTTACTGTAAATGTGACGGTGCGTAACATGCCAGTCTCTGTTTTAACACCAAATCTAGTTTTACCAATTTAGTCTAGTGACAAAATTAATCTACTTTTTGTGAAATCAACGCTCAGTGAATTTAGAAACTTGCCAATTTAACGCGGTAGAAGCCGGACAGTAGGGTATCGCGAATTTATTTCGCAAAATAGGTGTTATGATAGTACTGGAAAATTTGGCCACTTAAAGTCATGGGAACAAAAAACGTAAATCGTAAGGTTTTAGGACCCACATGTCCTATAAGTCATTTCCTAACCTCACATTGTCCCCCTTTTCCCCCATCAATCTCAGCCTTAATCTTCACACACTCAGGATCACTCTTCTGGTGATGCTGAAAACTCATATAAGCTTGAGAGAACTCCTGGAGAACCTTCAAGTGTCCCCCTTTTGAAATCCCTTCCCTATTCTTAGATGTCAAACCCCGGGTTCATCAATATTTTCTGCTAAGATGGTTTGCACAGACACATTACAACTGACTCTGGATTTCAACGTACAATGAGATGACACAATATCAATTACCCATCATTACAAATTTCAGATTGACTACCAGAATCAACATGAGCAATAGAAATTACAAAAGAAACACAGGAATCATCCATATTAACATTCGAAATAACAGGAGAAGGCACTTCAGCCTGCTTTACACTTACAGGCTGAGTCCTCAACACAAAATTCCTCTGAATCAAACATACGGGATAGAGCATCAGTTACTCCATTGTTGACTCCTTTTACATGCTGGACCGTGAACTTAAAACAAGTGAGCCGCACCAACCAGTAGGCCAACCGCCCAACAGGTTTATTCGTGGACAAAAACTAGCTTTATGCTTGATTATCAGTGTGTAAGGTGAATTCCTCACTTTCCAGATAATCCTTGTATTTTCCATGTAATAAATGGCAGCAAGGACTTCCTTTTGATAAGCGAAATATTGTTGTTCGGCAGGGCTTAATAAGCGACTAGCATATGAGACTGGTGCCAGACCACCATTCAACTGTTGACACAACACTGCTCCTAATGCCTTCGAACTCGTGTCTACTTGTAAAGTAAAATGCTGGTCGAAGCGTGGCAACTGCAAAACTGGAGGAGTGGAGATCTTCTCCTTAAGTAGGCAGAAGGTATGCCTTTGAGCTTCCCCCCAATTAAAATCAACCCCTTTTCTCCTTACCGCTTTTAGCGGTTCAGCTATTTCAGCGAAGTCTGGAATGAACTCGGAGTAAAAACCCACTAAGCCGAGGAACCTACGTACACCTCGTAGATTTTTGGGGACAGGAAAATTAACTACAGGTCGGATATTTTCAGGGTCCATTAAAAGGGTCCCTTTAGATATGGCAAAGCCGAAGTATCTGACGTAAGTCTTCGCTCATGTCACTTCATCTTGGTTTTCAGTTAATCCTGTTCCCCTCAAAGCTGTAAGGAAAAGTTTCGAATGTTCTAGATGGCCATTAAATGTTTCGCTATATACATACATCGTCTATATAGGTAAACAAAAACTCATATTGATACTTCCCTAACACTTGAAATAACACACGTCACATTACTTGAGGTCCACAATTCACCCCCATTGGATGTCGCTTCTACTGGTACTGTACCCATGGAGTAACAAATGCTAATAACTCGTTCGACTCTGGGTGCAAATCACACTGTAGGAAAACAGAATTAAGATCGAAAACAGGTAAATATATCGCTTTTCCTACATGTTTAAATACGCTCTCAATGGTTGGCAATGGGTAAAGGTCCACATAAATATTATTATTAACTTTCCTATAGTCATAAATGACTAAATTCCCTTGGTGTTTTTTTGGGAGCAAAAAGGCAGGACTAGAGAAATACTTTCAGATATTTCCACTATGCCTTCCTGCTCCAGGTCTGAGATAATTAAAAAATAATAATTCATTTTCGCGGGTGCCACCCGATATGGCACCAAGGATACAGGGTCTTGATACTTAAGCTTCAATATAATAGGCTGTTTATTATAGTGTCCTAATTTATTAGTAATCACATCGGATAAATCCCTCTATATCCGCTTTATTTGATTTTCCTGATTATTATCCTTGCCATGAACAAATTTTACAGAAATCTCAAAAGTGCTAAATTTCTTAAATATTACTTCAATGGTTGGGAAGGGCAGAAAGTAAATGCTAATGTTTTTGAGCTACATTCAGCAGAGCTAGGGTTTTCCCAAAGAAATCAACTCCAAGCATAAGGTCGTGACTAAGACCAGGCAAAATTCGAAAAGAAAATTTCTACGAAAAACTGGCAATCTTGATTTTAAAAATAGCCAAACCCTTGAAATTTATCACTCCCCCATTTTCCATAGAAAATCCCTGTTCTTCCCCTTGGCATACCTTAACAAGTCCTTTGGGCAGATTCTTCAATAAAAAATTACAAAAATCTTGATTAATAAGAGAACATGATGCTCCAGAATAAAGCAAAGCTACAACTACTATTTGGTCAGCTATCGCCACAGGAATGTATAGTAGTCCATAACGGCACTCAAACAACATTGCATGCACTGAATGTGTACCCACGATGTTACTATTACTCACAGGACAGTTACTTTTAGAATGGTCCTTCTGTTTGCAATTGAAACAAACAATATCCTTAGAATGATCTGTATTCCCTACAGCTATCTTCCCATCGCGGACCTACCCTCTGTTCCCCTAAAAATATGGTGTCTGGGAATACCACGAACGAGTAGTCACATTGGCGCTGCCTGAGTTTCCCCTAGATTGAGTTAAGGAAAAAACAGACTGATGATGAAAGCAGTCCTTAGCAACATGATTATTCTTACAGCAGACAAAACAGAATTTAACAGGTTTTTGCAAGGTCTTTTACTTTAAATTAAACATAACCTCGGGCGATGCTAGATCCCTAACACAATACCTAATAGTTCGCTCAACATCTGTCACTAAGTTCAACAGTTCTGCCAAAGATGCAGGTTTAGTAGCAAAACAAAAGTAATGGCTATACCGTGGATGAAAATTATGGAAGATAATCTGTGTAAAGTATTCTGCCTCACATGGATACCCTAACATATTAACTATTCCCAAAACTCGTTTAACAAATTCCTGCATTGATTGATCAGGCGTTCCAGCAATTGCAAACGAAACTTTGTGATGGCTATTTCACTGGAGCACTCATTTAAACAGGCTTTAATCAGTTGCGAGATTTCCCAATTTTCTTCCCTAACCTGGCCAAACAAAGGCTATAAATTTTCAGGGACCCTGAACAAGGCTACAGCATAAAAAATCTGTCGATCACAAAGCTGTAACGCAATTACCGCATTAAGTTTATAAAAAAACATCGACCAATGCTTCTAGAGTGGCTTTAGTCCATTTCGGAATCTTTGCAGTTAATTCTGGTGGCATTTACTTAATCAATTTAAAAACTGGGACTGGCTCACCAAGCACTGCCGTGTTCCCTTCGCCGATCTCGCCCTCGTCCTTCCATACCAGGGACCGCACCTTTACATGAAGATCATCTAATTGCTCCCTGTCCTCTACCTCGAATCCCGCGTCCGACAATGTCAAAAGAGGTCAGTCGTCGAATCCAGGCGGTTGCTTCAGACATCATGAAAATTAACAACACACAAAAATAATCCTAACAATCTTTTCCCCAATCTCCACTGAAAATTATTTTCTGATGCTGATTCAACACCCTCAAAACAAAATCCAAAACCCGCCTCTTAGGAAATAGCAGGGTGTGCAGCCTCTCAGACCTTTGCTGCGTCCTTGGCCCAAGGATGCAGCCAGGCTGGAATTACCCCAACCCCAAAATAATCTGAGTATTTAAGAACAATGGCAAAAATGCTTACAGTAGAAATTTTCTTAAGTAGGACAGGAGTGTCATTAGTTTTCGAAAAGTTCAAAACATGAAGTATGGAGAAACTTTCTTTTATTGTATTCCATTATTTTTCTGGTTTTAGGCAAATATCGCTTTTTTTTCTTGAAACATTATAAATTCCTTTAAACATTTTAAGGAATAATACATAAAGTTTATCTATGTTTATATATTTATAAAGCCTCTTTAGAAAAACATACTCTCAAAAATATTTTTTACCATAATGCAAAAATTTCATAATACTGTCCAATTACTGGATTTCTACAGATACCTATAAGTTCAGAGAACAACCCTACCAATATAAAATATTTGCTTAACAAACCAAGCCCATTTTAAATTTCACTAAAAATATAGTAAACAACATTTATGATTCAATGGTATTTCAGTTCTGGCTATCAAGCAATACAAAAGCCTCTCTAAAATAATGCCTTTATATTACCAGAGCAAATTTCCAACATGAAATTATAGTTTCTATTCAAAATGACAATAGATTCTCTGGCTAACCTGGCCAACCAAAGGCCATGCATGACTCTACTTAGATTAAAAGTTTTTCCATTTGACTCTACTTACATGGGTATGGCAACAACCCACTTAGAAAAGTTTCAACATACAATTTAATCTCACAGTTAAAGTCATACGTAATTTGGCCATTCCGAGCACATTTATAAAATATGGCAAAAACGCAACGTTCGATGGCAGAAAGATAGAAACTAGCGGAAAGGAAAAATTTAGCAAGCTCTCAAAAAGTGCTCACTTTACCGTGAATAGCCTATAGTTGAGTACACGGGTATTAGACATACTTCCTTTTTCTTTTTTGTTTAAATATGAATTTGTTAGAAACACTAAGAATTTTATTGGAGGAACGTTCCCTTAGAGGGAGATATTTGGACATTGGCGTGAACGCAGCATTTCTAAATAAAAAAAATTGCCCCGTCGTTGACAAGTATGCTATCAAGCCAGATGTGAGATAGCCTCTTTGGGTCAAGATATTTAAAGGCCTTGGCATTTATCGTCAATTACTGAAGTTACATCACAATATGCTCTTGAAGATTCATGCGTGTATGTTGTGGCGGCGAGTTGTAGAAATTCATCTGCACTTACCCTCACTCGCACCCATGCCTCACCCCCTTATTAACTTACGTGGTGTTACAGGAAAGAAAGTGCATTCTTACACCTGGGATGGTGTGGGTTACAGTCCCGTCCTGGACACCAGCGTCTGTGAGATTTCAGGCTACATCAAATTAGTCCGAAGTAGTGACTCACTCTTATCTCTGTCAATGCATTTAATATAAAGAATGCTCGGAAATTCCCCTTACATACATCTAGGACGTGTAGAGGGGACTGAGTAGATGATCTTTTGAAAAGGAACCCATTTCTGGAAACGTACAGTTACCGTGTTACAACAATTTTTTTTTTTTTTAAATCAGGTGTATCACTCGTCCACTTCCACTGAGGGAAAGGTCGAATGTAACTCCATTGGACAATTTCTTGTGGGTTCGTATGAAGATTGAGTGAGTGAAGAGATCTGGGCGGCTCTTAACAGTGAGGTTTTGAGAGCCGATGAAGGTGATTGAAGTGAGTATGGAGCGGCACCGGAATGAAGGGGCGAGGGAAACGGGAGATCCCCGAGAAAACCCGCCGACCAACGGCATCGTCCGGCACGATTCCCACTTGCGAAAATCCAGTGACCCTGTTCGATTTTGGTGGGAGGCGAGCGTGCTAATCGCTCAGCCACCGTGACCCCGTCGTATGAAGAATATGGTGTACGAGACTCTTGTAGAGTCAGATGAAGATCTACAGGCACGAGTTATGGTCGCTGCACAACCGATTGACGGGACACCAGGTGTGATGGAACGAGTGTACCGGAATATGATTCATAGGCACGAAGTGTGCAACGACGTTGGTGGTTGCCACATCGAGCTGCTGTTGTAGTGGCTCAGTACCGTATGCTACACATCCTTAGCAGAATACAGAAACCAATTGCGCCGTTTAACTGTAGATAGAAGTGTTATTGCGATAGATGAATACGTCACTTTATTGTTCCCGTGGCATTGTTACTTAACGCATTTGATTGCTATAAATAATGTAATGTACTGAGTAACACCTAATTAAATTACGCACGCACAAGTGGGCGAGTGATACACCTGATTTGAAATGGTTGTAGCGCGGTAACGGTACGTTCCCGGACATAGGTTCCTGTTCAAAAGATCATCTACTCAGTCTCTTCTACAAGTCCTAGATGTTTGTAAGGGGAATATCCGAGCATTCTGTATATTAAATGCATTGCCAGAGATAAGAGTGAGTCACTACTTCGGACTGATTTGATGTAGCCTGAAATCTCACAGACGCTGGTGTCCAGAACGGGACTGCAACCCACACCATCCCAGGTGTAAGTATGCACTTTCCTTCCTGTAACACCACGTAAGTCAATAAGGGGGTGAGGCATGGGTGCGAGTATGGGTAAGTGCAGGTGTGACTCGTGTTGTTTTTAATTGAATTAGCTGCTCACAAGAATATTGTTTTGATGAATCGTTTTATTTATCGACTATTACTTAAAAACTGTTATTTATGTTAAATGCAGTATTGGTTCCATCTTTCTTATTTCTGCTTATGCATTGTTTTCGACGAACGCGTATTAAGTCGGCATTTTAAAAGCTCATTCATCAAGTATTATGATAATCGAATACTCTTCTTATTTACGGGGTCTTCGTGATGTGGCAAGTACTGTACCGCCACATCAGTTTGCTTGCAGCACAAACTGTTTTATATTTTTAAAAAAGTCCGACGTGTCTGAGTGAGGTTTACTTACGAATAGCATTCAAGAAACGTTATGCGTCTGTGTACGTTTTTCAGTTCCTCCATTTCTCTATAAAGCATATATTTGTGTTAGTGAAAATGGTTTAAAAGGATGTTTTCACGATCATTTTAGGGTATAAACATTCCAGTACAAAACATTAAAAAAAAGGAATAGGGACATGCACCAAGCCTTCATGTTTATTTTTACGTAGTAACATTGAAAGGGTCTCATATAAGCGGGTAGAGGCGATGAGCGAGTTGATCAACATGTATTGGTCTCCCCTAGTGCTCCCACGCTTTTAGGCCTCATACATGCAAAATTCTTCTTCTTTTTAGAAATATTTGTTAACGCGAAGACGCGTATCTCGGTAAATGAATGTTCTGCAATTACAGCTATTCGACAGAAAAGACAAAAAAAAAAAAAATCTACACTCCAATTTTGTTACTTTTGTCATATTGAGTGTATTCTTTGAGAAAAAAATCGAGAAAATGGTCAAATATAATATATTTAAAGCTTGCCTACGCAGTTTCCTTAAGCGGCCAGAGAAAAGTACAGAGATACGGGCGTAGTTCTATTCTGTGGTCTTTCATCGCGTGTAATAAAACCCCACTGTTACTGATCTATTTTGCACAGTACAGCGTCACGCCGGAAACACTGCACGCCTTGCGCGTAGGTGCGATGAGGCACTAGGCGCGCGTGTTTGTGTCGCCCTTGTCGCTCCCTCGCTTCTTGACCTTGGACGCGCAGCTACATAGTCCCCTTAAGCAGGGCTTTCGAAAGTTCTCGCTTTACCGGGAACAGCCTATGCTGGCGTGTTCACCTTCGTCAGTAACGAGAGTGAGCAGTGTGGGCAGAGCTGCCTTGCTGGTATCGTAAAAGCAGCGCGGTGAAGCGGCCCGCCAAGGCTATCTGGAACTGGAGAACCAAAATAATCACCGCGCTGGAGCGGGACGGGAGGATGAAAGCGTAGCTGGCGACGTGCCGAGGTCGGTGATGTGTTCAGCTCCACGCGATCAGCATCAACTGACTGCTTTCCGGAGAAATAAAAAAACAAATTGTCGTGACCTGCTACTTCCTCCTGCACGAAGCTCCACCTTATAAGACTTAGAAGTCCGAGCCGAGGAATAATTTCTGTATATTCGTGGCTTGTGCGTTTTCGTTATCTCTCAGCAAATAAGTACACTGAGAATTATTATTTTTTGCCGGAAAAGATAAAAACCTATCTAAAGCCCCTGTCAGACTGTAAAATTTTCACCTTCAACTATATTTGACAATAAAATTTGGGACAAAATACGCCCATAAAATTTTTCCTTCCAACAAATTTTAGCAATGAATGTGTTTGAAAATGCGCCGCACTGTCAAATTTTTTAAATGGGAAAATCTAACTTGAAATATTATTTAAAAATTATTTTTTCTTGCGTTCCATTACGGGAAGAAGTGTAAGTAATATTGTAATTTATTTTCGTTTCTTTACTAAATTAAAGTTTTATTTATAAGATATGTTTCCTGCACAATGAAATTTAATGCTACAGTTCGTAATATTTTGTGCAATTTTCACTTAAAATAGCATTAATGCTCAGACAGCTTCTACATAAATTAATTGTCTGCATAATTTACTTCGTTTCCAGTAATTGTTCGTTATTTTAAGTTTCTTGACCTCCATTTTGGTCGTACACGATTATAGTTGGCTGAGAGCGTCAAACATCAAATTAGTTTTAGAACCGGTCCAATTAAAAAATATTTGATGCAACTTTTTCAGACAAATATGGTGGCATTTATGACGTTTCAAAGACGTCATAACTGCCCAACTTTATTTGACCACACATATTGGAAGCAGTTTGACGGAAAAATTGGACAGTGTGACAGGGGCTTTAGCCCGTACATTTTCGGTTTTATCGTATCGTAAAGCTGGGCTCACAACCGCCCGTCAGTTCTTCTGTCCAGCTAAATTTCAGCGTGACAACTTAACATAGCGATCTTTCTTTCGTAGAAGGTATATTTTTGTTGGAGATACATCTTGGGGAAATAATTCTTTTACATAATAAAAATGTATACTGATTTATTGTTTACATTTTAAATTCCTGAATTTATCAGCATGATAAATAAACACGTATTCACCTCCTTGAATTTTATTTCAAAGTGCATATTCGCGTCTACAGAATGTCGTCAGAAGGTGGTGGCCCATCCGTCGGTCCGTCGGAAGTTAGTTTGATATATATTTGACGGATTAACGGACAGAAAAAAATGTTACCGTGTGATTGGTCGAAGACCACGTGACCGCCTGACGGACGGGCGACTGACGGATGCGGAGAATGGTTATGTGTGCACCTTAAGTTTATTAAAAAAGAACTGTGGAAATGGTAAAAATAAATGGCATATTTAGAGCTTACCTGCAATTTCCTTAAGACGCCGGTAACCTCCAATGACTTCAATAAATTCAGTCCAAGCATTCACATTGATTCGAGCCATTTATTCGCCTTTCGGGCTACACAAAGAAAATGCAAAATATGCATCAATATTAAAAGAAAGTGACACTTCCTCTACATAATTATTAGTTCCACTATAATCTGACATTATATTACCTGGACCCAAGTATAACGCCGAATTAGGCACGATACCTGTACAACCACAAGCAGAAAAGTAAAAGGTACAGTTGATCTATTTACTTTCATAGCGTGTGATAAAACCCAGCTTGTACAGATGTAATCTGCACAGGAAAGCGCAACGACGGACGCACTGCACGCAGGTTCGGCGACGGGACGCTGGGCGCGTGTGTTTGTGTCGTCCGTATCGCTGAGCTGGGAACGCGAAAGAGATCTCGAGGTAACGTACTCTTCAAAGACTGCTCATCACCAAGAGATTATCCCTTGATTCCAAAAACGCTAGAGTTGTGATCTTGTCATTCCACAATGCAAAATCAGGTAATTAAAAAAAATTATCATGCGAGGAAAGATTGCTAAAGGCTGTTCACGATAAAGTGAGCACTTTTTAAATCAACCTTTGAAAAAATTCCCTGCTCCTACCTGCATATATTTTAACAGGCGCACTGAGTAAAGTTGGTCCCAAGTCTTAACGTTGAATTTAAAATGTTAGGTAACCATTTGTGACAACTTAAATAATTTCTTTCGCAGTTTTTGTAAAATATTTACTTTACTAATAATTTCACAGTTTCACTTGACCGACGCATAAAAAAAGTGTCTCATAATTTAAAGATATTTCGTATGAATATGAAAGAATTAAATTTTCGATGATAAATTCCCATTAATTGCGGCAGCTTAAAAAAAAAAAAACTAGAACGCTTTTTCTAGTACAGGTGTGTGTATTAAGTTCATTTATGCGTGATTTTATTTATTAAAACGTTAATCAGACTATAGAGAAGTGATATTCATTTGTGTAGATATTTATTTCGTTGCATATTTTTTGCTCAGCTTCCAAATTCACAGTGTTCATTTTTTTTTGTGATGTACGGACTTGAAAAACTTGCAGAACTCGAATGTTGTAGGTTGAAATCCTATGATGACACTAGTAACTTCAATACGTATACACGATTTATTTTACAAAAATACATTTTTCCTTCAATACTCGTAAAAATTATCCTAGTAGAAAATTTGTTGTTTTTAACACTCATATCTCAAAATTTCTTAAAATTTTCAAGCTTTTTCTCTTTGTTACACGTAAAAATATCAAAAAATTTAATTTTAACCGCTAATTATACCAACGATTGCTAAATAAACATGTTTGTGTAGAAATCATACATCTTAATGTGCGTACAAACTAATAAGTGGTTCACATAAATATAAATATTACCAGCCGGAAAGGGCATCACCTATTCCATTACCCAAACCGTGTACAAACGTTCGCAATATCTTTATCTATTGAAAGAAAAAGAACTAAAGTAATAAATAGCTGCGCAGAAAGCTTATGTTAACGAATAGCATTTATGAGACGCGTTGTGTTTGTTGAAGTTTAATTTCATCTACAAACGTAAAGTTTTCTTAATATGAGAATTGATTAAATATGTGTCTTTTGGTAGAGGTGCAAGTGAGTAAAATATTAAAATAAAAATCGTAGCTGAGCTTGGATCGCGCAGTTTATTTTTAGTAAAATGCATAAAAATATTAAGTTCGCCTTTATCAAGAAACAAACTGCCCTAACATCGACTAAAATATTACTCGTGTACACTGTGCTGATAACAGGGAATGATAACGCATCGTTACTGGCCCTTGCATCTGCATCTCGAACACAAACAGTTGGTAGATAAGGGCTACCACAGTAGTTCAGTATAATGCCACTGAATTGCCACTTATATCTTCACGTGGCGCCATCGTGCAGTGCCACGGTCGTTGAAATACCAGGCAATTTTTTATTTGAGTCTGTTCATCTAAGAAAAATGGTAGGTCTTGTCTCGACAGATCGTAAGCGATCCGATTCGACTGATCATCTCTCTCTTCACGAGTAGTGCCTGTGCTGTGGTCGTGTGTTAATAATTTCACAATAAAATACTGTGCTTACAGCAAAGATACTTTATCGTTTCAAGAAAAAAAGTGATTGTATATGAATATGCGCTTAAAAGTTTCACTGTCTTGTACAGGAACTCGTTATTTTGGAGATATATGGTGCTTTTAAGTTTTATAATTACTCTAAGAATTGGATACAGAATATACACAGTCGAATCACATTATTATAACCACCTGCAGTGTAACCGCTCTTCGCAGCACGTACAGCAGCTGGACGAACTGGCAGTGTCCGAATTCGCCTGAAGTACATACTTGTGCGTACCTGTTCCCGGAAGTGACGTTGTAAGTGTTGTACGAGCTGCAAGTGAAGTATGCACCGAAGTCAACAAGACTGCTGTCCGAATTCATCAAGTTTGGTGCCAAGGGTAAGTGAAGTATGCATAGATGCAAGTACACAAGTATATACCTGAATTCGGACACGGCCTCAGTCAGGTGCTGATAGGTCTCCACGGGTATCTGGAACCATGCTGTCTGCAGTGCGTCCCACAACGGAGGAGACAGACAGCGAACACGACGACCAAGGTGGTCCCACAGATGTTCAATTGGAATGAGATCGGGGCTGTTTGGGGGCCAGGGAAGAACTTTGAAGTCTTGATCTTGCTCTTCCAGCCACATGCGGACACTTCTAGTAGTGTGGCAAGGTGCATTATCGTGCTGAAATATCCCATCCTCCCGAGGAAAGACAATCTTCGTGTACGGGTGGGCGTGATCGCCGAGGATGGATTCTTAACCAAATCGATCAAGATCATAGTCACACTTTATAAAAAAAATGGTCTTCTCAATAATTTACATCAGTTAGAAATCAAATAATCTCGTAATACGAGTGAGACATCATATTTTATCACCTAATACTCGTAAGTGGTGTCCTTTGTAATTTTTTTGAAACACTACGAAGATAACTCCTTACCGACCTCGGCTACGGATATTGCCTGGCATAGCATAAAAGGCGGTTGCGCGTTGAGGGTTGAAGAGGGGGAGGGGAGCAGTGGGGAATGATGCGTGATTTTCTCTGGAATAACAATAATTGACCGAGGTTCGAACCCGGATAATGTCTACGAAGGCTGACCCGCTACCCACCCGGATGTCGAAGTCTCGACGTGGCACAGCAGCAACATAGAAGTAACCACATGCAAGTAGGTAAAGAGTGTGCACGATTAAGTACGCACTTTTGAAATAAACCTTAGAAAAGAAAGTCACTGCCCCTGCATGCATAAATTTCAATGGGCGCACTCAGTGACATTCACCCAGTAAATGTGGTAACGATGGAGCGAAAGTAGTTCCATATCTTAACGTCGAATAAAATGCGTTAGGTAACTATTTGTGATAACATAATTTTTTTTCTTTGCTTTCTATTTTTTTAATGCATCAAAGTGTAACACATGAGATGATTTGTAATTTAACAGTTTCCCTTGACCGACGAATGAATAAAGCGAAGAGGCCCATGGCAATGTTAATTTTACGTAAGGCGGAAGAATATAAAACATGCATACAAGTAGGACTTAAGCAGGGCTATCAAAAGTGTTGATTTTACCTTGAACAGCCTATATGTGCTAGTTGGGTTTAACGTCTCGTCGACAGCGAGGTCATTAGAGACTGTGCAAGTTGCGCAGGGAAGAGGGATTGGGAAGGAATCGGCCATGGCCTTTGTTAGGGACCCGTTCCAGCATTCTCCTGGAGAGATTTCGAAAAACCATGGAAAGCCGAAATCAGGACGGCGGGACCGCGTATCAAACCCGGGTCCTCCCGAATGCGAGTCCAGTGAGTTACCATTGTGCCACCTCGCTCGGTAAAACCACATAGAGTTTTCATTGACACACAACTCGTGGGTCGTCAGTAAACAACAGTAAAAAAAGAAGGCTCTCGGGAGACCTTGTAACATTAGACTTCCTTATTGGCAGCGTTATGGGAGCTGGTCTGGGAGGATAATATCTCACGCGCACGTTCGTAGTGAAGCACAGCGCTGTTCGTAGCCACGAGGTCAGGCCGCCAAGTTTGGAGCCGGGCGCCGAAAGCTTGCTGTCAACGCGGAAACACTCCCCTCGACACAGTCACTTTTCAAAACTGAGCAATGAATGTCCGTTCGCGTTTAGATAAACGGCAACCCAACACCTCGCTCCTACTTCAAATGCGCTTGGACATTTCTTTTCTTCCTTCAAATAGTTTCTGAGAGGCTAATTCGTCGAACTGGAGAGAAGAAGCCGACCTCCCGTGGCGCAGTCCGTTTGTGCGCCACCGGTCTGGGGTGCGGGAGACTCTGGGCTCGAATCCCGGGTAAGGCATGGGCGTTAATTTAAGTTAGGTTATAAATTAGTATATAAGTCGTCCCCTGCTAAGCTTTCAAGCATAAAACCGGGGGACGTTAAAAAGCGCTTTACAATACAATTTAAAACAACACAATACAATTCAACGTAGAGAAGGAACACATATGACCTATCGCCAAACTTGTAATATAGTCTATTCTTCTCACTTTCTGAATAAAACCTTTGAAAAATTACCTCATGTATGACGAGTTTGTTTTCTAATAATGCTATATACACAGTCGCGTTTTATACTTTCGTTAACATAAAAGTATTTTTTTTTCTTGTTAACTTTAAATTGTATTTATATTCTACCTACAAATTATAGTATTTCATTTATAATTAGTATGAACAGAAACAGTGAGAAATAGGTGTGTTGGTAAAATGTAGTAACAACCAGTTCTTATGCAAAATATTACTATCCCGAGTGCGCACGAATGCGGTGCGCTGCCCCTTTGGTGTAATTATCTAGAATTGGTTCAGCTTTGTTATTATGAGGCGGAGGAATATCCTGGAAGTATAAATTTAGCAGGGCTTCAGAAAAATTGTTACAGCTAATATTTACACAATGAATAAACTATCAGCTATCTAATTTTCGTATTATTGCCAAGTCCTTATCACTTGCTCATATTTTCATACAAAACTGTCACAATAGTTCGTTCAAACAGTGCCATAAAAGTTTGTTTACGTGAAGTTTTCTAACAAACTCAATTGTTATTTTTTTTATTTCTTGTGTATACATATCCACGTTGCATTAAAACTCGACCATAAGAAATATAGTAACATTACAAAAGACACATATACGTAAACAGTATGCTAACCTTAATTCAAGAATCGTGGTTTTGATAATATTATAGTGTGGGGAAAAAAATATCTTCAGTGTCTGGACTCTGAGGTTTGTTATTAAGCAGTTGGCGTGTGGCATCCACCTTACATTCATTCTCATTTCAGACCCATTGCCGTAAGTCAAGTGTAGCTGTTCCATTACGGGGCATTCCTAGTTGTGATACGTAACTATGAAATATTTCAAAGTAAATATATTTTTTTCAGGACAAACGAAAGTGGATATTTTGACGCCAATTCATATATTTGGGGTTACTGAAACATAAATGTGATCGATGAAAAATGTCAATGTTGGCGAAATTCGCAGTAAGTAACCCGCTGTTTACGATTGTTTATTTTTCTCTAAAACAATATTTTTAACTAAAGCGACAATGTTGTACTTTTTTCTGAGAATATTGCTGTATAAGCTATTCACGGTAAAACGAGCACTTTTGAAAGCCCTGCTTAAGATCTACTTTTATGCACGTTGTGTATTATTCCACCACACGTAAAATTAATATTGCCATGGGCCTCATCACGTTATTCATGCATCGGTCATGTGAAACTGGAATTATTGGGAAAAGAAAATATTTTACAAATCTGGTCATTTTTATACTTCGATGCATTAACAAAAAAAAGGAAAGTGAAATGAATAATTTTAAGCTATCGCAAATGGTTACCTAACACGTTTTATTTCACTTTTAATATATGAAACTACTTTCCATCCGTCATTACCAACTTTTCAGGGCGTATGTCACTCAGTGCGCCCGTTGAAATATTATGCAGGTAGGAGCAGTGACTTTTTCCTAAGGTTGATTTCAAAAGTGCTCACTTTATCGTGAACAGCCTTTAGTAACCGCTTAAAATCTGAGGAAACGGAACATACGCGAAGCTTGTTTGTGCGATATTTTCCATCGCCGTCGCAATGTTTCCTTACAGCAGGACGATACCTTGAGGTGTTTACAATGTTTTACTAGGGAAATTCCTTAACCTTCAGAAAGGAGTTCCTTGGAAAATTCTGTGACTTCCTTTCTGGCCGAGGTAATTCAGACGCCTCGATACGTTACTGTTCTAAGTTCTAACCTACGGAAAACCACAGGTGTTACGGTTTTACATGTCAGTATAAGTTAGCTATTTTCCCATTAACCTCCTTGCATGCGTTATGAAAGCCCCACCGTGCACACGTTACACAAGGTTTCGTCTAAGCGAAGCGACAGTAACGAGGACACAGTTAGTTAGGAAAACATGGAAACCAAACATTCGACCAAAAGTGCAACCTGTAAACAGTTAAAGAAACGCGCCGAAGATAACACAATATGTGGGTCCAGTCAAGTCAGTAGATCACCGGTAAGCATAACATCCCATCGACAAGACTCCACCCACAGAGCACGGCGGGGACCAATCAGAATCCATTACGACAATAAAAACACGTGGTGGGGTGAGAAGTGTGGACGGAGCTACGAGGTCCGGAGAAGACAGTCGGCGACTCGAAGGCTGAGGCGCGGCAGCAAGGCCAGGCGGAGGCGGCAGCAGCTTGTCCTGGTGCGAGACCTGGTCAGTCCCTTAACCATGTTTCAACTTCTATATCTTTGACTTAGCCTTGATACCTTTATCCCCTCTCTCCAATTGGCCACATAATATAATATTCATGTTTAATTGTAATAGTCATTAATGTTAAAGTAAATGGCCCTGGCCGAACCTCAATCAATTAGTTTTTTTCTTTTATAACTTCTACTGTGTTTTATTGCCTTCTTTCGTCCTTCCATCTTTATCTAAAATTAGACTATAATACACGACACCCAAGATATTAACATGCAAAAGTTAAATAAAATGTCTGGTTATATTCGTTTACTAATATCACACTTCTGAAATCCTCGTTTCGTTCCTAAGATCTGGAGTGTCAAGTCATTCTTCAGGCGGAAATTCTTATCCGTGTAGTGTGGGTTGGTAGTGGTTTTCTCGGCATCCTTCTATTTCAATCCTCGTCTTCATTCCAGGGGTGCCTCACCTCCACCTCACCTCATGTATTCTTCAGGCTAGCCGGAAGACATGTCTGTCTGCCGGATGGGGTAGTCACATTCTCTCGGCGCCAGACGCATACGATCTACGTTGACACCCACCTCAGCCAGTAAACTGTACGTTATCACTTTTATCACTCCTTTGACTTTCACGGAAATATCGTTCAGATGTTCCCAGGTATATTAATACGGGAGGATCAGCCCCTCTTATTATTTCGTATGTGTGCAACCCGCAATTACAACCTAACGTGAACACATTTCCCCATTGATCCGATTAAAATTACTTCCGAAGTTAGATTTCTTGCACTTCATATGACAATCCGATAGTACTACAAAAATTGCAGTTTTCTATCAGTGATGTGTTATTGAGGAGGCGATAATATGTGTCGATACGTAGACCTCAGTTCAAATTGGCTCCTCAAAGACAATGTGGGCCGAGTACTACGCATATGGATCAGCGACTGAAGGCACCAAGGGGCGGGGGAAACGGTAATGCTCCAATAAATGCCACCGGAGAAGGCAATGTTCGCCATGTTTTCAACGTGCGAAAATCTGGGGGCCCCGTCGGGAATCGAACTGAGTGAAGAGATTTGGACGGCTCTTAACACATCGAGGTCTTGAGAGACAATGAACGTAAAGCGAGGTGAGTATGGAGCAGCGCCGGAATGAAAGGGTGAAGGAAACGGGAGATCCCCGAGAAAACCCGCCGACCAACGGCATTGTCCGGCACGATTACCACGTGCGAAAATCCGGATTGACCCGGCCGTCGATTGGGGGGGGGGGGGAGGATGGGGTGGATATTGGAATCGAACTGCTATCGCGTTGGCGGAACCTCGATGCACAAGCCACGTGACAACTGCAGTTTGTGGCATTACTCACTATGCTGTTTTGAAACACATTGAGATATTTAAGTTGATCGAAACGTAATTTGTGGCGGTAAAAGGCGTTCCAACGAAGAACGGCCCTTAATAATGGTAAATTAATTATAATATGTAATCAATGTTGTGGTAAATATTTTTGCAGTATTTGTACGTTTATTTCGCATAGTATTTTATGCTGCGATAACGGAAAATTTTACGCGGCAGAAAAAGTTCGGCAGAAATACTTCACTCCAGTAAAAAATATTCGATCTTGCAAATAGTAATAAAAAAAAGTTAACATTGTCCTTTCTTCGTTGTTCTCTCTCGACGTGCATACACTTGTAAAGTACGATTTAAACTCTATATCGTTAACTTATGTCCCACACTTTCTTAATATAAATGCGTTTTCAGAACGCAGATGTCTGCAGATGAGAGAAACTTTCATGTTTGATCTGTTTGAACGTTGTTGTGCGCAGTTTCGGCAAATAGCAACAAAAAAATTCGTTTTACAATTTAGTCACGAAATAAATGCAGCTTCGCTTGCGAATTCAATGGATATCTTCTGCTACGTACAAAGTGCTTACTAAGGTTCCCAGGCTCAGCTAGCAGTACTCATATATCGGGAGCGAGCGCTCAGTTGGTATAGTATGCTGTCCAGCTATGTGAGTTACCAGAGCGGTGTGCATACCTCACTCTAGAATTTCACTTCAGTAACCTGTTATGGTTATAAAACCAAATTCCACTTTGTTTAATTACATACAAAGCAATTTAAAAAAATTTCTTTTTAAGTTTTGCAAAATCTTAATGAATATAAGCAAAGTTACTGACTATTTCTACTGAGACTATTTAGCGACTTACCTGTGCCCGTTTGCACTAACGTCTTCACTGATCCGAGATCGAATGATCCTAGTTCCTAACCAGCATCCAGTTTGATCTTGGTTCCAATGGAAAAGTGTTGCACCAACGAAATTTCATGATTTTGGATCTCCGATTAATCGAACTTGGTTCCAAAGTGAGAGATCGAGATTAAGTATGAGACAAATTTGTTATTGGTACGAAATATATAACGTAATGGAAGTAGGCATCTTTTCCACTACAGATAGAACTAGATGTGCGATGTTTGATCTGTTTTAAGTGAATTGTTGTTGTATGAATTTTACTAAATACTATTCAAGTGCGTATAATGTTATTTTAACTTCCCAAGAAAACAATCGATCGTAGTTTCATCTGTTGGCGTATTTTCAAACTACAATTATCAACTATGGCTGCTTATCTCGGATAGAGATTTCGAACCGCAAATTTCGCTGGTTCAAGATGAACTTCATATCGATCTCCAGTCCAGCTCTGAATTCGAATGGTGCAACTGTTTATTGTGTCGATCTTAGATCCGACCTCCGATCGAGTTTCGAACCACGACGGGCATTAGCGGGTTCGCATCTTCGCCGTAATGGGCGCCGTCAAACGGCAGAACGGTGCCAACAATGTTTTGTTAAGGCGCGTGTACACCCCGAAGGCATTAAGCAGGTCGCGTCAATAAGCGGTCGTAATTTTATTCGTCGTGGTTTTCCTCAGCCGTCCCACGCTCCCCATTACTGGCGTGTAAGGGAAAGACCGAGCCTTGAGGCAGGACAGTCGTGGCTGCCAATTAGCGGCATCCCGCCCCCTATCCACACACACACTCGTGTGGGACTCCCGCCCCGGGGCGGCAAACTACGTGTGCCTAGCTCTACCAACACTTTTTGAATCAAACCTTGTATGACGTGTTTATTTATTTCCAAAATACGCCCTGTATCACAAGCGTTTTATACTTGCGTTCATAAAAGTTACTTTTTTTCCCCTGTTAAATTGAAATGTTATTAATATCTTATCTATAAATTATAATGCTTCATTGATAAATAATTTGAATAAAAAACAGGAAGAAAATAGGTATGTTGGTAACGTCTATTGAGAAACAGTTCCTACACAAGATATAATTACAACCAAGTGCGCACGAATATGGTGCGTTGTCCCTCTGGTGTAATTCTCCAGACTTGTTAAGTTTAGTTTGCACGAGGCGGAGGAATATCCTGGAAGTAGAACATTAGCAGGGCTTCGTAAAAGGCTGAAGTAACCGTGAATGGACTATACACCGTCTACAACGCCGCAGCGGACAGCAAGCGTGTTCGCTCGGCCAGCTTTCCCCAGTCATATCGGATTCTCGGTTTTTCCCAGCTTGTTTGTGGGTGCCGCGGTGGCTGAGCGGTTAGCCTGCTCGCCTCCCACCAAGGTGAACCGGGTTCCATCCTCGGCCGGGTCGCTTCCGGATCTTCACCAACTGGGAATCGAGCAGAGTGGGAATCGAGCAGGACGATGCCGCTGGTCGGCGGGTTTTCTCGGGGATGTCCCGTTTCACCCTGCCCCTTAACTCCAGCGCTGCTCCATACTCACCTCACTTTACCTGCATCGGCTCTTAAGACCTCGATGTTAAGACCTGCCCAAATTTCTTTACTCTTCACTCGCTGCCTGAACTACACTCGGTTATGTTGTTCTAAGCGTTATAGGCTATTCACGGTTAAGTGAGCACTTTTTAATGCCCTGCCAAGTTTTTACTTCAGCCAATGTTTATCTTTCTGCCATTTAAAAAACCTGACAATACCACGTGACTAGTAAACGTAGCATATATAGTTCACCACTCTCACAAGTTAAAATCAGCATCTGAAAAAAAATGTATTTAATAGTGGTTAATGTATGTTGAAAGGGCCTTAAAAAGTGCTCACTTTACCGTGAATAGCGTATAGAAACATATACTAAGGACGCGATCATACGGGACACAGAACTGCGTTATTTCAAGCATGTTCGACAATGTACATGGTTACCTTGGTTCCGAACTTGTTCCGATCGCAATCACTTTCTGTTCACAGTAAACTGGTTGCGGAAATACATGATGACGACTTTAATTCTGCGTTACATTCTCATAGGTTCATATAAAATGAATAGATCGTGTGATCATGATAATTGAAATTGCCGGAATTTTTTATATTGTAGTAAACAGAAACCCAAGTCAAAAGTAATTTTCAGTTTACTGTTACAATCAAAACAAGGTAAGTTATGCAAAAAAAAAAAAAAAAGCTCAATCTTAATAAGTGGCGGAAGCGATTAAAAATAATTACGGGAGTGTGTTCTTTGGATTATTTCTTTCTTTCCATTGCCGTGACTCAATACATGTGTGTGCAATGCAATTATGTTTGCAAACGTGATTAAACATGGCGATAGAAAATATTTACTAGACGTCCCCAACACTGACTCGTCAGCAGGACGGTCAGTAGTGGTACAAGTTACTTTTACATTTGAATTGTCATACATTCTACGTATTTTAGGTTAAAATTAATTAGCAAACATTTTAGGGCCTCTGCGTAAACAGTGCTGTAAGCTGATATCATACCCACGTTGTTTCTCATTTGTGTAGTTGGCAATAAAGCAGTCCGATGTTGGACACGGGTGGTTTACAACGAGTGCGCTCTTCCTTATTTTCCTTTTACGGAGAAACCTTGCTTACCTGCATAGTGAGTGAAGAGTGAGTGAAAAGATTTGGGCGGCTCTTAGCAGTGAGGTCGTGAGAACCGTTGAGGGAGACAGAGATGAGTATAGGAGCAGCTCAGGAATTAAAGGGCGAGTTAAACGGGAGATCCCAGAGAAAACCCGCCGACCAGCGGCATCGTCCGCGAAAATCCGGGAGTGCCCCGTCCGGGGTTTCAACCCGGTTCGCAATTATAGGAGGCGAGCAGTCTAACCGCTCGGCCACCGTGGTCCCTTCAACGATGCGGGAGGGCTACAAATAAACACTCCGCATGTGATATGTTGAATGTGATATTTATTTCTTGCCTGGGGTATGTTTTATTTTCGTAGGTGTAGGCTGTTCACGGTAAAATGAGCACTTTTGAAAGCCTTGCTTAAGATCTACTTGTACGCACATTGTGTATCCTTCCGCCTTATGCGAAATCGATTAAAAAATTCAGACTTTATCGTGAAAAGCCTTTAAACATGATTGGGGACACGTGTAATAGCGTCGTCGAAAAAAACTCGTTTTTCAGGTAGTTGCATGGCAGCTCAAGAGTCGGGCCTGGGAGACCTTGTGCTGGCAGTGAGGTGTTCCAGGCCCGATGCAGCTTATCTCGACGACGTCGCCTCCCGGTCACGACAGGAACACCGGAGGCCGCAGGGGAGGGACCACAGATGGCGAGGCCCCACGGCGCGCGGCGTCTTGTCCTCGGAGAATGCGGCCCCCCTCCTCAGTGTCGTGTTTTACCCGCGACCGGGCGGGCGCCGGCGAGCATGAAGGGCGTCTGCCTCCGGTGTCGCAACGCTGGGGGCGTCGCCGTCGTAGTCTTAGTCGACGTCGTCACGTGCTCAAGGGCGGGCAGGCCCCGCGCCTCCACAGAACGCACGCACGCTCGTCCCTACCGGACATCCAGCTGCTACTTCGTCGGCAGTTTGGTCATTTCGCACGGCTTAGGCCCGGTTGCATCAACATCTTCCCCGATCCGAGATCGAATTATCCTAGTTCCGAACCGGAATCCTGTTTGATCTTTGTTCCAATGTAAAAGTGTTGCACCAACGAAATTCCATGATTCTGGATCTCCGATTCGTCGATCTTGGTGAGATCGGTATTAAGTATGAGACAAATCTTGCTAGTGGTTCGTAGTATATAACGTCATGGAAACCGGCGTATTTTTCATAATAGATAGAACTAGATGTGCGATCTTTTATCTGTTTTAAGTGAATTATTGTTGTACGAATTTTACTGAATAATATTCAATTACGTATAATGTCGTTTTAATTTCCCAAGAAAAACAAAAACAATCGAACGTAGTTCTGTCTGTTGGCGTATTTTCAAACTACATTTGTCAACGATAGTTGCTGATCTCGGATCGAGATTTCGAACTGCCAATTTTGGCTGTTCGAAATGAAATTAATCTTGATCTCCAGTCCATCTCTGAACTCGAATGGTGCAACAGTTTTCAGTGTCGATCTCACATCGAGTTTCGAACCACGATGATGCAACCGGCCCTTAGGGCGGGAAGCATGCTCCAACAAGTCGGTGGACTTAACATATCATGCAGAAATATCATCCATCTTGGAATTTACTTTTCCTATACAGATTGTGACGGTTAGATCGTCACATGGACTTTCAGCGATGTTTGTTAAATAACTTTCTTTTTTTTTTGCAACAGTTGGTAATGGCGGTTTCGTGAGATATTATGTCACTGTTAATATAACATATTGGTTATTAATTCTATAAATTCACCGGTGAATTTACAGTCAAGTTGTCACGATTAGATCGTCACAGGGACTTTTCAGCGATGTTGGTTAAATAATCTTCATGATAAAACATTATGACCGGACATTAAACATCAAATCGTGACACGGCACAGAAAACCACAATTTTTGAAGTTTGTAAGATTCCAATTATAATCCATTCACGGTTGCTTCTCACTTCTACGAAGCCCTGCTTGAGTTCTACTTTCAGGATATTCCTCCGCCTTGTGCAAACTAAGCTTCACTAATTACACTAAAGGACAACGCACCGAATTCGTGCGCGCTCAGTTGTAATAATATTTTGCATAACAACTATTTCTTACTAGGCGCTATCAACGCACGAGTCATCTCACTGTGATTATTCATATTTATTATAAATTAAATATTATAATATATAACTAAAATGCAGGTAACTCTTCTAATTTTATTTTAACAGAGTTATTTTCCTAATTCACCTACAACTTTACTGTAGGCATTGCAGTCAATGTCTACGTTAAAATGTTTGCAGTACATTACGCAGAGTGATTATTTTTTCAAAGGTTGATTTCTTTAGTGCTCACTTGATCGTGAACCACCTATAATAGACCTTACTATGTTATGAGTTTACTTCTTTTTAATTGAGGCAAAAAATAATTTCATAGACGTGGCATTAGAGCAATGTATGAAAAACGTAGGCTTCACAGTCACACGTTGTTAAAGGCTGTTCACGATAAAGTGAGCACTTTTGAAATCAACATTTGAAAAATGCCACTGCCACTGCCTGGATGTAACGAGCGTACCGAGTGACAAACGGCCAGTGAAGTTGGTAACGATGGACGGGAAGTAGTTCCATATCTTAACGTCGAATTCAATGTGTAAGGAAACCATCCGTGTTAACTAAAATTATTTCTTCCGCTTTCTATTTTTTTTAATGCATAGAAGTGTGAAAATGAAGGTGTTACTAGAAGTACTGCTATGATAAGTTTGTTGGGAAATTCTGTTATGTATTCTCGAAGCTGGTACAAAGATAAAACTGCGTCTCACCCTTAGATTGCAGTGGGTACAGGCTGTGCACGGTAAAGTGAGCACTTTTATTATAGTCTTGGACGTTAACTTCGGGGTGCAGTGGAATACACACACTGTGTTTATTACTTATTTAGGCATATTTATTTCAAAACATGCTTAAAGTTTAAGAAATGGCTGAAAAAAAGTAACTAGGGACTCAAAAGTGGTCACCTTACCGTGAACCGCTTATATATAATCAAACAATTTTATATGTATATACTACTATACAATTCGACAATTTTTGTTAAGTAATTTTATACGTATGAACTTATTATGCCAGCACAGCATAACCTCTTGGCTGTTGAGAACTGCAGCCATCTGGAAACTGCACGTGTCATGCACTATTTACAGCAATCGCAGGGTGAGACGCACTATAGTTAATCTCTGTTTGGAAGATCTCTAATTGGACGGGCGGTTAAGAAAGGTGACAGCGATCGGCGTGCAGTTATAGAAGCTGACAAGCAGTGCTTGGCGCTTGATGAAGCTGACGGGCTGACTTGGGAGGGCGTGGGTGCTGCGGTATCTGGGCGTAGCGACGAGGCGGCAGCTTATACGAAGCACAGCAGCAAGAGAGCAGACGTGTGAGACCGCCACCTGAGGCGACGCGACGCGACATCAAGTCGCTGCTGACGCGGCGCCTCTCTCCTGTTAACTGCCGCGTTATACCATAACGAGCGGCCGGTTCGAGTGCGAGGTTTACATATGCGGCGTGGCGGGTGGCAATTACGCGCCCCCGACACATCGCCGCACCACCTCTGCAAATTGTCCGTCGCACGCGACAGTCCTGCTGCGAACTGCATTCAGTCTAGAGATGGGCGTTGTTTAACGCAACGGTTATAAAAAATACAGTTACAATTTGGTAACCTGTTACAAAAGTAACACGTTCCCATGTTTATAATATAGACTAAGGGCGAGGTAGACTGATCTCTCTGGCTGCGCACAACCAATCTCCGTGTCCCAACATTGAACTGCTTTTCTGCCAACACGTCTAGCGAAAATGGCGTGAATTGGGCATGAGGTTAGAACACTGTTTAGTAAACAAGTGCTTTTGAGATGTTTTTATACTTTCTTTAACCAATTTATATTGCTTTTTTATTACATTCAAATTGGTAAAAGTATTTTATTAATATAATAGTGCTTGTCATTTAAAAATTAAGATGTAAACCAAACACTTTCATCACTGCTGACCACGTGACTTTGACAGTTCTGTTCCTTTGGGGTAGGTCAATTCTGGGTACATGCGCAGAATACGAATGACCAATCTACCTCATGTTTAGTCTATGGGAGAGGCGAGAAATGTTTTACAGTAACAGGTAACCTGTTACAAAAATAACATGTTCGTGGAACCATAGACTAAAAATGAAGTAGACCGCTTATTCGTCTTCTGCGCATGTATCCGACATTGACCTATCCTAAAGGAACACAACTGTCAAAGTCAAATGGTCAACACTGATGAACCTGTTTGTTTATATCTTAATATTTAAATGACAAGCACTGTTACATTAAAAAAATTTTTTTTTTTCAATTTGAATGCAATCAAAAAGCATTACAAATTGATTAATGGAAGTATCAAAACATCTCAAAAGCACTTGTTTACTACAGAATGATTTAACCTCAAACACAAATCCATGCCATTTTTGCTAGTTGTGTAGACAGAAAAGCAGTTCAATGTTGGGTCACGGAGATTGGTTGTGCGCAGCCAACGAGATAGGTCTACGTCATCTTTAGTCTATGCGTGGACCGTGTTACATGTTTGGAACTGGAACGATGGAACATGTTACACGAAAGTAATTGTATGGCCCATCTCCAATTCAGTCACCTCTCTCCCACTCCTGTACGAACATGACGACTGTGGCTAGAGTCTGTCGGGGCCGCGGTGGTATAGTGGTTAGACTACCCGCCTCCAATACGCTTGCGCACAGGGTGGGCCATGCCCTCCACAACCCCTAATGTAGTTTGTTTGTTTTTTGGTTGCATCAGTAACATTTTTTTTTTCAATACATAGCTGTACAAAGATATTGGACATGTCTAATTACTGTATACAAAATTTATACACTGGACATAGTAAACACACACATATATATCAGATTGCACGTACACACATAATATCTTTCTTCATAATGTGACTAATCTTCTTCCAGCATACTGTGAGCAGTCATCGTTTTGCTGAAAAGAAGAAAAAAGGGAACGAGAAAAACCGGAACAAGAAATGCGTACAACGAAATGTTGTACAGTGATGTCTTAATATTTGTAGTTTAGATATTCATCCACGCTATAAAATGCACATTCAATAAAAAAATGTTACAGCTGTTTTTAAAGGGTGTTTTATTAGAGAAGCAAATTTCTTGAAGGTGGCGTGGTAATTTATTGAAAAAGTTGACTATCAATATTGTACGGCCCTTTCTGGACTAATTATAAGTTAACCGAAGCCACGTAGGCCTATAAGTGATTTTGTTATTCTATACGGCAATTTCGCCAACGTAGTTGTCACCATCCGAGTACTTATGTCATATAGGCTATTCACAGAAAAATTAGCACTTTTGAAAGCCCTGCTTAAGATCTACTTGTATGCTCGTTGTGTATTCTTCCACCTTATGTAAAATTAACATTGTCATGGTCCTCTTCACTTTATTCATGTGTGGATCAAGTGAAATCATGAAATTATTAGAAAAGTAAATATTTTACCAATCTGCTAATTTTTACGCTTAGACGCATTAAAAAAACCAAAAAGCTAAAAAATTATTCAAATGATCACACATTGTTACCTAACCCTTTTTATTCAACGTTTAGATACGGAACTACTTCCCATCCGTCTTTGCCAAATTTACTGGACGTATGTTACTCAGGGCGCCCGTTAAAATATATGCAGGTAGGGGCAGTGACTTTTTTCTAAGGTTGATTTAAAAAATACTCACTTTATCGTGAACAGCATTTAAAGAAGTGTAATCAACCTTTGAAAGTGCCCTTGCGATTGCAATTTCAGGGTAATCAATCTTTTTTTTTTTTTTTTTAAATGAGTCTATTTTACTAGAGTGATGCATTTCTGTCGAGCTACTTGGGTCGTACATATTTGCACATCATTGTAGCGTAAGGTAGGCTAATATGAAAAATAAATACTGTATATCAACGTAGTAAAATATGTGCTCAAATAGTTGGAATAAACCTGTTATCTAGGTCGCTGCAATTCGAAATTTACTTAACTCACAGCATTTTGACGACGGAGAAAATTATACGAACATATTCGAGCTTACTTCGTGCTTTCACTTTAGTTATTTTGGTGCACAGAATTGTACGTTGTCCAATCAACGAATTTTTTTAAAGGCTGTTCACGGTGAACTGAGCACTTTTGAAAGCCCTGCTTAAGATCTACATATATGCACGTTGCGTATTATTCCGCCATATGTAAAATTAACATTGCCATCAGCCTTGCCACTATATTCCTGCGTCCGTCTAGGGAAACTGTGAAATCATTAGCAAATTAACTATTTTAAAAATTTGCAATCACTTACACTCACGTATCTGCATTTAAAAACAGGAGATAAAAGAAATTGTTTGAGTATTCACAACTGATTACCTATAACTTTTAATTCAACGTTAAGACATGGAACTACTTTTCCTCCCTTGTTGCCAACTTGACTGGGCGCATTCCCCCGAGTTCCCCTTTGAAATGTACGCAGGTAGGGACAGTGACATTTTTCAACGGTTGATTTCAAAAGTGCTCACATTACCGTGAACAGTCTATACATATACGAACATGTCTGCTTATATCTGGCAACACTCGGTCGAGGTCGTGTTTCCACTTAATACTTGTCATGCAAACGACAACAGTAAACCATCGCACAGAGAGATTCTGCTCCAGTCATTGGGATCTCATGTCAGGTACCCCACTGCGACAGTACCTAACCCTACGGAAAGAATATTGCATGCGTGAGTGATGTGCCTACCAGCGTAGGTACATCCGTCTGAAACCACAGAATCGTTTTGTGTAGTCTGCAAAGAGAGCGTCCATAATTGATTTTGTGTCAAGCGCCCATCATTTGATCTGAAAACTGAGTCCTTTCTGTCCAGTATTACCCACCAACAGTCCGCTTACCAGCTCTTTGTCTCTGCTCGCCATATATTATCATGCCGTGCAGGAATAAAGTGATAGTGAGCGGACTGTAGTGTACATCTTTGTGACGAAGTGAGCTGGCAACACCTGCATTAGTAGAGAAACTAACGTGTCCGCAGTATTCTAACTAAAAAGGCAATTCACAATAAAGTGAGCACTTTTGAAATCAGTATGCATATACGGTATTTTAATGGGCGCACTGAGTGACATGCACCCAGTAAGGTTGGTAAAGATGGAGGGAAAGCAGTTCCATATCTTAAAGTCGAATGAAAATTGTTAGGAGTAGTAGGGTCGGGGGGATCCTAGATCAAAGGGGATGCCGCCTTTATTGATATCAAAGGGCTAAATGGATTGAAAGGGTTAGTAAAAAGGGGTTAATCAGAAATTGTAAAGTGTTAAAAGGATTGAAAGGGTCAAATTTATTGAGGGGGTTAGTTAAAAAGGATAAGTTTTTAATCGGATACTTTTTTTTCTTGATTTTGTACTTATTTCTTTCTTCCTTTTGTGGAAAGCTCTGTACGATGTTGACGCTGTAGTGTCCTGAAGGCGACTGACCAGAGTGGTGGGTTGCAATGTCTTATATAGGTGTAGAGTTTAATGCAAGAGTGGACTAAGGGTCTTTTTTATTATAATTTTTTCTAATTTTGAGGTGTTTGTAGAATTTTAGAGTGTTTAAATGATTAAGAGTCTTTAAACTAGTTCTACGTATGAATAAATTACATGCATCGAATCTCAAATTTCAAACGATTACTTGAATAAAAAATGCAATTACTCCTGTATGGCATTAAATGTAATATGAGTCTCGAGCTTAGAAATATAATTTACACGTGAGAGAAGTATTACACAATTACGTGAGTGTCGAATTAACGATCTACAACTAAATGTCCCTATAAAGTAAATGAACAAGATATATATATAAACACTTCTCGCACATATCTTACATGCCCGTCTGCCTGTGAGACTGGCGAGGAGGAATTTTAGAAACATATTCCACTCGTAAAAAGAAATTACTTGACTCTCTTAATTAATAAATTAACGAAACAAAAATGTCACTATAGATTCCTTTTACTAAACAACAGTCTTCCTAAACACATTAACAAGTTTACACATACAAAATACATGTACCCTACACGATTCAGCCTGGTGAATAATTTCTTATGGCAAAAACACTCTGAATATGATTTAAACCAGACACCATCATGTGCCTGAAATTATAGTAAAATAAGTCCATTCAATCTATGAATGAGTAGCACCTACGTCGAGCTGCATGTAGATGCATGTAGTGCATCCAATAGGCAACTGTGTTTAAATTATGGTAGAAACTCATAAATGAAGGAAAAAAATATTAAATGTTTATGAAATTCACTGCACTTGTTAACACAAACTGTATTTTTAAACTACTAGAAATTCTCGTATCCCGAACTCAGAACCGCGATTTGAAAATCTGTTTGAAATATTTTCTTAACACATGAAAAAAAGTTTCACGATAAAAATATTTTTATATTAAAACAATAATCGCGGCTAGCCCTAGAGATTATGGTCGCCAGTCCGTAGTTGCGGTAACCTGCTATCATAACCTCGTCGTCTGCAAAGTTTCTAGAGGTGCGGTAACAATGAGAGAGAGAGCTGGTGTGGTATAAATCCGTCTAGTCAAAGCTTCTATGGACAATTTAAGATGGCGCCGAGTGTCCAGAGAGCTTCATATCTGGGTCTGCCTGCTTTTAGTCATCCCCTCACACCTCCCACCCCTTGCCGGACTGCTACCCTGGGCTGCCTGAGATTGTCAATTTTTTGGCAATGTAGCAAGATCGCATCAACTGCCTAGTTGCGTTCAAATCGGGGGCGCCTGCCTGCTTGTAGCCACCCCATAAACTCCCTCCACAGCAAGCCATGTCTGAGAGTCCCTGGGGGTCATTCACACATCTCCTCATGATCGTCATTTTTTTGCAACTCACTCAAAATGGCAACAACTAGGTAGATGTATTCTGATCGAGGGCTGTCTCTTAGACACCCCCTACATTCTCCAACCCTCAGAACCAATTCGAGTTCAGGATGCCAGCCACCCCTACACCCCCTCACCACCAACCAGTGTCTGTGAGGTCCTGGGGCTCAAGAACCCCTCCCTCCCCTAGTCCTGAAGGCGACTTACTTGAAATTCCAGTCTTCTGAATAGCTCCTCTATCGATCCAGCCTTGTGTTCGCAAAAACCTGTTTTAGACACTCCAGCTTCAGCCCTGAGAAAGCTTTTTCAAATCAGTTTCAAGTCTACGCACCCCTCTCCTGCTACAGTATTCAGAACGCGTGTTTCTTATGTTGGCTTCCCTGCTTTGGCTTGCTGGCCCATAGCCCTCTGAATGCATACCCCGAGAGATTTCGCCTAACTTGCTGTCGTTTCAACCTTATGCAACAGGTTGACTACATGAGCAGCAAAATTAAAAAAAAATTTTTTTTTTCAAGTCCCTGAAATCAAGTTCCCAATATAAGCCCCAGTTTTTTTAAATTCAAACATCAACTTTTAACTATAATCCAGGAAACCTATAAATTAAAAATCCATACAGAAATAGAAGACTTATTTATTCAGTTGTTAAAACAGAAGTGTTTTTTTTTGTATTCAACAAGATATATTTTATTCAGTCATTAAGAAATTTTTTTTACTATCAATTCACCTTATATTTATTTGTATAGGAGAGAAAAAATATTGTGAGAGAATAGCTCATCTCTTTTAACGAGATCTCATGAGCCGATGAGGACGGAATGAGGCGAGAAGGGAAAAGTGCAGAGTCGGACCAGGTCGAGCGCATGGGACTAGGGTAATGAGAGAGATCTCCGATAAAACTCTTGTATCAACAGCAATGTCTAACACGACATCCACATGTTTTCAATATATATTTGTTGGTTTAATGTGCGAGTCTCCTGTGGAGGCGAGCCTGCTCAGCGCTAAACCAACATGTTCCATCTCTTTTTATGTCTAACCAAAAACTTTCCAACAGCAAATTGTATTCCATGTAACATAAAATGTATATATTTGAATTTATTTGATATTTTAACCGTTTCCGCTGCAAGTTTAGTGAAACAGTATGTAAAAAGGTGGAAAAATATTTTCGGAGTTGGAATATAGGGATTTTCAATGTTATTCACACTTTTATACTAAAAGGTCCAAATTCTTGTAAATTTAAGGCGTATATGAGGGATAAATTATTTTTTTTGCAGTTTTAACTCGACATCTGCTAAGCTCACATCATGTGCATGTATGTGATTTGCAGTAGTACAGATAACGATGCCAGACACCCATTGCAACAGCAGGCATCCTGGAAGGGTCATCATCACGGTCGAGCGTTGATAATGTGAACGATGCCAGGCGACCACTACAACAACAGGTGTGCATCATGACTGCTACAGCTCCAGATATCCATCACGTCTACTACAGCTCCAGATGTCCACACCAAGAACGATGTCGAACATCTACTACAACTTCGCTACATCTAGATCACCATCAATACAGAATCTACAAGGCATTTCATCTCTGCATCAGGTACGATGCATCAAGATCATTTCTGTGACAATTGTGACTCTGAATGCGTTGAAACGTTCAATGCGATTTTAGCTTATGGGAAGGCAGAAACCTTATTGAGTTTAGAGTGCTCCCAACTGTGAGAGTTGCCGAAAGAATTTGTAATTTGTTATGCGGGTCATGAAATAAAATTAGCGTATCTGTTTCTGGCTGAACATTTAAAAGCTGATGAGGATATTGTATCCTATTTGTCATGTGAAGACAGTGCTTACGGAATGCCTGCCTTTGCTAATGATGGGAACTTACAATATATGCGGAAGGATTGTATGTCAAGAAGACTGGAACAGGTAATTGAAGCTAGAATTATTCCAGATATAGTAATGAACGATTCCAGAGTCGATGAAGTAGATTCCGAGACGAGCACAGTCATTTTATAAAATTTTATATGAGAGAGACTTTTTTTTTTGTAAATAGTGTTTAAAGAAATAATGTAAAAGTGATGTGCTACACTAAGGATTTCGAAAACTACCAAGACAACTCCTTTGTAATTAAGGAGGTTGCTATTTAATATGCAACTGATGCTTATGGCTCTAAAAGTAAAATGCTTTAAATCCCCTAGACCTTGGTACAGTTTAAAACCTGAAGTTAAAATCACATTTTGGGAACAGAATAACAAGATACATAAGCTGAAATGGGACTCTGGTGACATAGCTTACAAAAAAATGTTCAATTTGTAAATTATGTGTTACTCGAAGACTATCTCATATATGTTCTTGGAAAAATGCAGAAAGAAATTTTAAAAACTTAAACCAATGTAGAAGTAATAAATATCAAAAGATACCATGACTGTTAGAGTATTAATTCAATAGTCAAACACTATAATACAAATCACTATGAGGAAATACCATTCTGCTCACAATGTACAAGCAAAGCTTTAAGAGAATATTTGTAGCAACATCATACCTATGTGTAGAGATATTAATTTTCTAAAAATGGTTTGTTCCAGGTAGCATAAGATTACGAAAAAATGGAGAAATTCGACCCAGAGAAGACATACTCTACTATTTTTCGAGGACACAAGAAAGTATGGTTCCAGTCTCTAGCCAACATATACTTCAAAAACACAGATGTGTAATAGAAATTATCATTGGAATTTCGCAAAAGTTTCTGAGAAAGCCTGTATACAGAACAAGTGCTGTCTGATGAAGAAGACTGTCCTGTTTTTAATATGCGGTCTGACAGCTAACTGCCCACCCTGTTCTTCTTGGACCTATGTTTTAAAAATAGTAGTATAGAAATAACCAAAAACCAGGTTTTCGTCAAATAAAATGTAGATTGATCAGAGAATTTTACGACACCACCGCCGCCTTATGGACAGAAATACGTAATAATAAGGAACACATCACACAAATCCAAGGTAATAGCGCACTTCCAAGAGCAATGTGTGGAATGTGGGACTGTGAGGTTTGGAACAGCATTTTTTGTATCTGTAAATTTGATCTAACAAAGTTATCATTGAAGAACTAATTTTAATTGGAAGAACATCTGTCTATTTAAAGAGGGAGAGAATCTTACACCAGAGTTTCAGTTACAATGGAGAGGTTCGACTCATCACTTCAGTATGCCAGTGTTACTCCAGAATTCAGGCGAGTGTGATTTCGAATTGAAGAAGAATATAGTCCACTACAGATACAGATGTGCAACGGAGATGAACATTGGCATTTCTCATTAATCAGTCCAACAGAAACTTTAATGTTTTCGACGTATGTTATGGGCGAAATTATTGTCATTTACATAATTTATGTCCTGACAGCAAACTACCTTGTAATGAAGATAAACTATAATTAAAAGCTCACAGTGGATACATTAACCAAACTCAAGTTATACAAGAAAATCAAATATATTTTGCAGAAGGAGTGTAGTTGCTGTTCTCTTACTACAGTTTGAACAGAAGAACACAGCAACAAGCAATATTATACGTACATTAGTGACCAAGAATTAACTTCTCCTTGTAGCATGTGGCAATGCAATGTTTTTTCAAAGCATCTGGCAGACTATATAAAGGAGTGTGCCTAGTATAAAATAATCAGTCATGGCTAGGATCTTAAACCCTTCAGATATATACAAGGTCCTACAAATTGGTCACAGAAGAATGTTCTTTAACCCATATAACAGTCTTCTACAAGTTCATGTCTACAACAATATATAGATCATTGGTGCTACACATTCGACAACTGTATCAACATTCGCTTTGGTGAAGGCATAGCATGCAACGATATTGCTGCAAGATATCTTCCCCCTTACAGTGGCTTACCATCAACATTAGAAGAATTGATGATTGCCAGTCTTAGTGAGGAGATATAAGAGGAACGGGGATACAGAGTAATCGACTACCAGCTCACCAGACCTTACCAAGGAATTACCATTCGTAGGAATGAGACCTGCGACGGGGACATCCACAACTTTATTTTCGAAAAAGGAGGATTAACTTTCTCCATCGATGTGTAATTTATATGCATGTGAATTGGCTAATTCAGAATAATGATCCCAATGTTCCTATTGTGCCCAATGAAATGTAAATATGCATTTTTTTTGCTAAAGGTTTGCATTCTGTTACTTACATCGTATTATATTCACTTAATGTTGTTAAGGAAATGTGTGAGTCAGACATATTTCTCTCAAGCTTTTACAGCACATAGAAAACCAAATACTTATGATGCCACTCTAACTGCAATACTTCTGAATGTCTTGTAAACAAGTACAGACAGCACAGAGTAGATCTTAAGTGTAAACTTAACAGAAAACACATTATAACTTCATATTGTGAAGAAGAAAATTTTTGAAACATCTTGTTTATAATACAGCCACTGTTTTGCCCTTTCAGTATTTCGAAGAATGTGATAATATTCATACTTTATATCATAATAGCAAAAACAAGTTTTATTACATGTCTCAAACTGGGTGTGATTCATTCAAATGTTACGTGTATCAATCAACAAATTTAGCAATAATAAAATTTAGCCATAAAACACATTTCAACTAGCAAATTTAAAGAGTTTAATTTATAAATATACATACATTAATCATTGCTAAATCTTCTCAGTCGAATGTTGGATGTCATAGTATCAACATGACATATTTTCGTCTTGCAAATCATTATTTCAGTGTTAAATAAGAAAAGTCCAATATAACTTACTCCCTAGGGTGGTACAGAATTCTGCGATAATTTACAGAAACCTGTGAAAATATTTTTTATTTTAAAGTAATTTACTTTCTTCTAGGAGATGAATAGTCATAAATTCATACAGTACAGTGACACAAAGAAATGTCCAGTGTTTAATATGACTGTAAACACACCTCTTCCATCTAAATATTGAAGATGTCTCTCCTCATTATGTTGAATCATATCATGATTTGGTTGAAAGCATTGTTTTACATGCCCCTACCTGTAAATATGTTCGTGTGCCAACAGACAGTTGAAGACCAGGGTGTAAGAAAGGCTCACTCCTGATAAGCAGAGGTCAAGAAGGGGATCTGGATTCAATTTTAAGAAAATGAATGAAAACGTTCACGGAAGTTGCTAACAGTTTATTAAAATACTTGTTTTAAAGAGAAATCATGTATTTAGTTTGCCAGTTTTAATTGTTTTGTGTTACCCTATACTTGTTTCGGAGCAAGGTGTAATTGTTGTACCAAAAATTTTGGATCTACCTGTATTTTTTAAATAATTTGTGTGCCATTCTGTATTTGTTAGTGTTAAAAAATGTTGTAAATATGCTGTTAATTCAATTGTGTTTGTTTAGCATGGAAATGTTTGCAGCAAATTCTACTTGGTAGTATTAAAATGTTTTGTGCCATCCCATATTTAATAATGTTGAAATTAATTGAAACAAGTGTGTAATTTTTATATGCTTTGGGACAAAATTTTTCTATTTGCCTAGCAAGAAAAATATTTTCTCGACAGAGAGAGGTAAAAGTAATTAATTTGTCTCCAACATATATATATATACACTTAAATTTCCTAATAAAGTATGTTGCATTAACAAGAAAGAGTCTTGTAAGGAAAAATAATTAAAATACACATAAAAGAGTTTATTCTTTTACCAGCCTCCATAGAGTAATCAGATTATACAAGGAGGCTCTGGGTTCGAATCCAGAATAAGGCATAGTAAATTGTAATAAATATATTCTTTGCAGGTTCGATTCCTGGCTAAGACATGATTGATATAAGCTGGGTCCAAATTCTGCTTAGATCATTTACAGCTGTAATCTACTTTCTCACTTTTAGTGCCGGGTAGATATATAGCTTCTGGGTTCGATTCCCGGCTAGGTCTTGTATGATATTAGATAATTTGTAAGTCAGTAATCATTAACCGTATTAGCTAAAAGGATTAATCAATTAAATATATAAAGTTAAAAATAAACAATAGTAAAATACAGGAACTCCTATGTAAAAGTGTGTTGAATCATAGCATTAAACTCATTACACCTCGCAATGCAAAAAAGTTCGTATTGTAATGACAATTGTTCATGTAATAAATCATTAAATAAGAACATAATTCAAATCTAAGGGCTTAAAACCGAACAATTACTTGTTAAATTCATATATAAAGGCTAAAATACAGCATATCTATGCAAATAAAAAAAATCATATTAAATACTTTTAATTTCCTTTAAAATTGTTTAAATTGACTTAAAATGTCTTAAAACATGTTATTTGTCTATTTGTATCCATTTCAGGCGAATAGCAGTATTTTAATTTTTGCAGCAAGTTAGAGTGATGGGCTATAAATAGGGGTACACACCCACTGGAGCTCATTTGCTCCTGTGACCTCATGGAGGTAACATATCCCACCCTCTCATGCTCGGACAGCCAGTGAAGAGGCTGCCTAGGTCAAGGGCATCTGCCGCACTCTCGCCACTTCTGCCACAGTTCCGGAATGGGGTTTTGCACCCAAGGGACCCACTCGCCCACCCATCACTTCTGCCGCAACTGTGAATGCAACCCTCCATGCCTGCTGGAGAATTCACCCACATAGCTCGCTTGGGCCTGCGATTGCTCAGCCGCTTGCTAAGTTGCCGGTGTAGGCTCCCATGGAGCTCTCGAGGGGATTACGAGTTCCCGGCCGCCCGCCTGCTTCAACGTTCACCTGGTGGAATGGGATAGCACTCAGCTCGACTGACCTGGGTTTGAATCTGCTTCAACAAGCACCATCTTCGCTACAAGAATTTAAGTGAATAATTTGATATATAAAAAGTTGGTGTTTACGTATTTTGATTAAAAAATTTTCGTGTTCTCTTTAAAACTTTGAGTAAATTACATGAATTTCGTTCGAATTTATAACAAAATTAATAAAATTTCTTTAAAAATCGTTACAACTGAATGAAATTTCTTTAGAAATTGTTACCTGAATTAAATTTCTTTAAAAATCATTACAACTAAATGAAATTCCTTTAAAAATTGTTAAAACTGAATTACATTTTTTAAGATTGTTACAACTGGAGTATATATTTCTTTAAAAATCGTTACAACTGAATGAAATTTCTTTGAAAATTGTTTCAACTGAATGAAATTACTTTTAAAATCATAAAAATAAGTCTTTGGAATCAAATGTAATCATTTCATACTTAATAATATTTTTTAAGTATTTCTTTTTAGATAGTAAGGGTGTCCGGCAATGTTTAATGGATTTTTAACAGTGTTTAAGGGTGGTTTTTGGCTATAATTGGGTGTGTGATTGTTTATGACTGAGTGTGTGTGAATGCAGGGAAAAGGTGAGAAAAAAATTTAATTTCAGATGAATTTTTTATGTACAATTGAGTTTATTTAGCAGAGTTGAGAGGACAGGTTAAACTAGTAGTAGCATGTTTCATTATATGGAATAAGGTTGTGTCTATAACACATACCTAAAACCCCTTTTCACTGTTTAAATATTCGCAAAGTATGTGCTAAAACATACAGAATTTATCGCTGAATATTCTGAGAAATTTTGGTTAGGTAGGTGTGAGTGAGAGTGTACGACTGAGTGTGTGAATGCAGGTGGAGTGGTTCTATGTGTAAGAGGGAGCCAGTGTGAGAGAGAGTGAAAAAAAATAGAAAAAGAGAGAGAGAGAGAAATTTTTGAAGTATTTTTAAGATTCAGAAAATTTTACTTCTAAAATGAAAGTATTCAGTTTTGTATAGTTGTAAAAATTATTACAAGTTTGAATTTAAGTAAAATGACTGGAATGTGTATGTAGGTTTGTATAGTTGTAAAAGTATTGAATGGTTAATTTTATAACATATAATGTTTTAATTTTAGACAAGTATTTTTAATGCTTTGAGTGTAACAGAGTAATTTCCCTTGCTAAAACTTTTGTTATTAAACTTACTATCGAAATATTTATAAAAATGTTTTTACAGAGTAAATTAATACATGTTTGGTGGTGTATCACTAATTAAAAGTTTTAGATGGTGTACAAATTAATTTTTTTTGATGGTGTAGAAATTTGAATTTTTTATGGCATAGAATTTTAATTTCTTATGGTGTAACATTAAACATATTTTTGATGGTGTAAATGATTTGACTGTATGAAATTTCTTGAATGTTTTTGACAGTGTAAGATTTAAAAAAATTTAAAAAGGACATTTTAAAATTTAAAGTTTTTCTGTCACAAAAAATATGTTTTAATTGGGTTTAAACAATGCAATAGCATGATTTTAAATTTCACTGTTATATTCTAAACAAAAGCTGAGCGCCTGGGCCAAAAAGCAAAATTTTGTGAAAGACAAGGGCGAGACAGGTCGTAAAGCATGGCCAATTCTATACTTGAGATGGGCTGCAGAATGAAAGTTGTCGGAGGGACGGGGCTGGAGAAGAAGTGCCAGCTTCCTCTCTTACCCTTTCCTGGCTCATCACAGAGACGGCTGCAGCGTCTACACAATGAGTCGTTGAAGGGGGAAAGGGAGAATGTCGATCAGGCGGGTGTTGTTGGACGGGTGCAGGAGGGGGAGAGTGGTTGGACGGTGGTGCACACGGGCGCTAGCGGTAGGTTACTGAACTATTCTCTCATTCTCTCCTCTAGCCAGCTCTGTGGGCAGACCGGCATGGCTTGTTTCACACTCGCATCACTCGCTGTTCACATTCACCGTGCATGCAGCCCATCGGGCAGGCAAGACCTTGCCCCCATCTATTCCCAATTGTGTTTTGTTTCTCCTTGCCTGCTACCTGCCTATCGTCCACGTTTAAAGTATTTTGAACTTGCTGCCTTTTTAGCCACAGCTCTCGCTCCTTTCTTCCCCAACAAACATAAAATATAAAATGAAGAAAATAACTTTTTGCCCATTTGTCTAAGATGTTAATAATAAAATTATGTTTTCAGTTCTATTATGTGTCTGTGTGTGTGTAAGTTATTAAGAGTGTTTACTATTTCCAGAATGAGGGGTTACTTCAGTGTAATTTATTGTGGTGTTTCAATTTTTATATAGGGGAAACTAAAGAAAGTTTTCAGTTAGGTAAAATGGGTGAGCGTAAGCGATCCTGTATTGACATCGTGCTTGAAGATCTTTACGTAAATGATTCCGATTCGGAATTGCAGACGGAAGACAAACAAGCTGTCGAGACAGTATCCCTTTACCTAAGCAGACATGAGTTAATCTTTTGGAGGACGATCTCTACTTAAGCGATTTGAGCACGGATTTCTTATGGAGAGATCTGTTTACTGCAATAGGTCAAAACATGTCCGATTCCACCAAACATGAGAATGTTGATCTTTTGAATAACGACTTATTTCTATCAGACTCAGAATATTCTTGTGATCCAGAGAGTGCTCTAACCATTTCACAACTGACTTTCGAGTCGATTAGAGATATTTCGCCAAGGGAGAAGGAAAATAATTACTTTTCAGATTCCTAAGCCTCAGTGGAAGCTTTGCCAGACCTGTCGTACCAGCTATTGGCTATGGCGTTCGCAGAAGAGTAAATGACGTGCGGATAATTAAAAATCAATTAGAATTTAATGCAGATTTTTCTTGTTTTTTTTCCCAGAGGTGTAAAGCCCCTTTATTAATCTTAATAATGGCATCACCCCGGCGAGTTAGATTATCAATTTCTGTAGCGGGTAAGTATTTGAAATTCCTCACAGCAGAGGAAGGCGCTATAGAGACTTTTTATTTTCTAAGCAAAGCATTTCCTGTACAATCATCCAATGTGGTTTTAATCTATGATGATCATATCATTCCTTATTTCACAAACATACTTGATGAGTTTAGTGCACGTGGTTCTGGCTGGAGTCTGCGAATGTTTACGTACAGGGATGTACATGTGAGCCAATATTGGCCATTCACCATCGGTGCTGTGCACACTAAACTACCTATGTTTATTTCTGATAGGAGAGCTTGTGTCGATGTATACTGCCCAGAGGGAATCTGTTTCCACTATGCTGCCATAGCATCTTTGTTTCCTGCCACACAAGATGTTTTCAGAATCGATTCATATCCTAAACCTCACAAGGTTTTGAATATCGAAGATTTGTCAGCACCTGTAGTCATATAGGATATTCTCAAGTTTGAGGAGAACGATTATATGTATATCAATATGTACTGTGTGATACACAAAGATAGCAATATAATTGACGAAACTTGTAAAAAGAGTGGGGTTGAAGTACCCATGCATATTTCTCCTGTACACCATGATAAACATGTAAATATTCTGGCAATTTGCGCGAATGGAAAAGCCGCTCATTTGCATTTCATAACCATTAGAAATTTGTCATGGCTGGTTGGTAGTCAGCTGAGTAAGAAGAAGTGTAGAAAACATATTTGCCAGCATTGTCTTCAGTACTTTGTTAGTGTGGAGAAACTCGCAAGTCACGCTATTCTTTGCCAGCAACAAAAGGCTGTTCACAGTACTTTCCCCATTGGGAATGATAAGTAGTTTTAATTTAAAGATTACAGCAAACAGTAGAGATTGGGTTATATCACCTATTGCAATATAGAAAGTTGCCTGAAACTAATGTACAATTGCTTGCCTAGTGATGAAACAAGTAATACAACTACCACCAACCAAAATATTTCATATGCTTGTAGCATTTTGATGGTGAGCTCATTCAATCTGGCTTTATGCCAGTATTTAGAGTTTATGGGTGTTGATTGTATGTAGCAATTAGTTGATAAATTAGTTGAACTTACAAAGTGGGTTGCAGAAATTTACAGCATCATTGTTCTGATGAAGCCAAAAAGCCCTGCTGATTAAGCTAGGTTGGCAACTCAGAAAAGTTTCTGCATTTGTAAAGAACTGATCGGCACAAATGATATTGTGGTCGACCATGACCATCTGACTGGCGAAATCAGAGCACACACACATTATAAGTGCAACTTGAATTTTAGACAGAATTACTATGCTAATTTTCTTATTGATAGTTTGGCTGAACATCACTTTACTTTACACGATGGAACTGTGGTAATTAAAAATCCTGGAAAAATTCATGTGATAAAATTGCCCCCGAGAAATACAAATTTATCACGAAACAGATTCCCAATGGGGCTGATTGCAATAGAAAGGCGCAATATTTCAATTTAAGATTTATTGATGCATTCCAATTCATAAGCACCTCTCTGGAAACTTTGGCAGGCAATTTACTACCTGTGCAAATGAGTATCACAAGGTCGATATTTCCAGACAACACCCAATTTGAGTTGGGAAAATGGAAGGGAGTTTTTCCTTATGACTTTTTTAAATCGCCAGACAGTCTGATGTGCAAGTCACTCACACCAAAGGACACATTTCATAATGTGATGAGAGCCGAAGTCATTAGAGATGAGGATTATGCTCATGTCCAAGTCGCATGGGATGCATTCAACTGCATAAACTTGCTGGAGTATGCCATTCATTACTTACGTGTGGACACTTGTTTGCTGGCTGATGTTTTTGAAAATTTCAGGACTGTATGTTTGGCTTATTATGGTCTTGACGCCGCCAGGTATGTCACAGCTCTGTCTCTTTCATGGGATGCTTTATTGTCAATGACAAATGCACTGCTAGAGCTGTTGAATGATACTGACATGTACCTTTTTGTAGAACATGGGGTTAGGGGTGGCATTACCCTGGTTTCAAAAAGACTTGCAAAAGCCAACAATGTTTATAAGGGTGAGGACTATGACCCTAGTGTGGAATCAAAATATACATCCAATTTCGACGTCAATGGACTGTACAGTCATATGATGCAGTTGAAGCTTCCGATTGGTAATTTCTAGTGGGTTGAGGCTGACATGTTCTCTTCATGGGATTTTGTAAACATGGTGAATTATAGCGACACTTTTTGCGGAAGTTGATCTGTCTTTTCCAGAGGAGTTGCATGATAAACTATCTGATTTGCATTTGGCCCCAGAAAATGGTGTACCCCCGAACCACTTGCATGAGAAACTTCTTTTAATACTCGCACCACGTAAGATATATATTATACATGGGAAACACTGAGGCAATAATACTTGATGTACGGAACCAAACTTGACTCTGTTCATCTCGTTTTACGCTTTGAGCAGAAGGCATGGATGGCTTTGTACATCGAGTTTAAGATTGAGAAACGTGCCCAGGCTGCGAACGAATTCGAAAAATTGTTTATCAAGTTGATGAATAATTCCATTTATGGAAAAACTTTGCAGAATGTCATCCGGGAAAGGGACAGCAGAGTCGTTTCGAGGTATGACATGATCTATGGGGCTGCAGCGCTTATAGGACGTCCTACATTCCAGGCGCAGCATATTATCGATGAAAACATGGTCCTTATCGAGATGTCAAAGAGGTCTGTAGCATTCAACAAACCTTTGTACACTGGTGTTGACATTCTCGGCCTTTCAAAATTAACACTATGAATTTCACTATCAGTACATGTGTACAAAATTTTTTTCCCTGGCTTTGCACCTCTTGTATTGTGACACCGATTCCCTAATCTATTCTGTTGCTTGTGACAATATTTATATAGTAAGTACCGCACATTTAAAGGTGCAGTTTGATATATCCGACTTTGCGCTCGATAACTCGCATGGATTTCCTCACAGGAACAAAGGCCGTACCAGGGTGATGAAAGATGAATGTGCTGGGCACATGATCGCACACTTTGTGGTTTTACGTCCTAAGCTTTATGCATTCATTGTTGCGAATGAGCAATGTATTCTCGATACGAAGGGTGTAAAATCCAATGTGTTGCAATCACTCAGGTACAAGGATTATCGAGATTGCCTCGAAAATTGCTCAAAGGTAATGGGGATCCAATATCAGTTCCATCCGCGTGCTCATCGAGTCTACACCGAATGCGCAACAAAGGTAGTGTTGTCAGGTATGGATGAAATGCGTTACAGTGAGGCAGCTGGAATATCAACCTCACCTTTGGGGCATTATCGAATACATGAGAAAATATTTTCCCCAATATAATAGTTTTAGCACCACAATAAATTAATAGACATCCCAGCACAACACACCACCAAGGACGTCCATCTGCCGCCACCACACACACCTTCTGTCCCACACTCATTGCAGCTGACTACACCAACTACAAAAATATAGAACTAATTTCATCAATTCTGTTGCATTAAAATCCAATGCTGCTGGCATCTGTTTGTCTAAGTATAGTATAAAGAATACATTTATTTTAGATATATTTACCCCCTGTAAAAGAAGGAAATGGAATTCACAGTGGAAACTGAATGCTTGTGAGTATGTTGTAAGCAGTAATTTAGCATGTGTGAGTGTCTGATAAATGTATGGGATGTGACACCTACAAAAGAACACTCCACAGTAAGCATCTTTATAACCTTCACAAGAGATTGTAAATATTGCATATACTTACGAAAAAGACATCGACCAAAATATTCTCTGAATTTTTTAAAAATATAATTTAGAAGATTGTTTGTTGTACATAAATCTTTTCAATTGTGTTTCAGTGTATTTACATATTAACTTGAGTTGATGACAAAATAATGTATTTTTTTTTTAAAGAGAAAAATGTTAAATGTGTAAACTCAATGTTTGTTGTAAATAGTTGTTCTTGTTTTTGTATATACATGTGAAAATATGTAAATGCAATGTTTGTTGTAAATAGTTGTTAATTTTTGTATATAAAGCTGTAAGTTGTGTTTTAGCAAGTGTGTGTGAATAATGATTGTTTGATGACAAAATAATGTCTATTTTTAAACATGTTTTTTAAGTAAGTATCAATAACTTGTGACTCATAATATTTTAAAATAATATTTTTTGTAAATTAATCTTGTTTTTATCCTGAAGTGATTAATTTTGTAAAAGAAATCTGTGAATAATGAATTGTTTGTTGTAAAATGAAAATTTCTGTGTGATATTGTAAATACTTAGTTTTAAGGATCATTTTTGAAAAGAATATAAAATATTAAAATGTTAAAAAGAATAGTGCATGTCTTTTAATTTTTTTAAATATCTCATGTCACTAACTTTCTTCCATAATAACTAAACATTGATGGTAACATGCTAAATATATGTCATGAAAGAAACCTGCGCTGGCATGAATAATTTTTTATGCAAAAATCGAGGCAGCAGGTTAAAACTTTCGTCCACTCCGACTATTCAAGTTGAAAGTTGGAGTAGGATACATCACCCTACTAGCCAAATTTTGTGATATTCCAGGGGGATATATTGAAAACGAGCCGTGAATACCTTTACAGAGGCAGGTACAAAAATATCACCCCTCCTTGCCTACAAGAAAGTTTCTCCAGCTAAAACTTTTACGTGTGCACCGAACAGAGTCCAGAAAATATTCTAAAAATTTAATTTTACCTATACACAAATTACAGCTCTTCAAGATCCAACATGTTTGGTTCCTGGAGAAGAATAAGACAAACACAATATAATATATTTAAACTAGTATTTTAACAACAAAATTATAAAATTCAAGTTAAGTTATGGAAAAATACCCATATATTTTCCCTTAACATTTCAATATAAAAGTATTTTATCGGGAAACTTTTTTCGTGTGTTAAGTCAATATTACGGTAAGATTTTCAAATCACATTTCTGTGCTTGGTCTATGAAAATTACTAGCAGTTTAAAAATACAGTTTGTGTTAACAAGTGCAGTGAATTTCATAAATATTAAACATTTTTGCCCTTCATTTACGAGTTTTTACCGTAGTTTAAACACAGTTGCCTATCGGATGCGCTACGTGCATCTTCTCACAGCTCGACGCAAGTGCTACTCATTCATATATCGAACAGACTTATTTTAGTATCATTTTAGGTACGTTAATGTGTCTAGTTTAAATTTTATTCAGAGTTATTTTTTGCCGTAAGACATCATTTACCAGGCTGAATCATTTAAGGTACGTATAAAATTGTTAATGTGTTTAGGAAGACTGTTGTTTAGTTAAAGTAATTTATAGGGACATTTTGCTTCATTAATTTATTTATTTAGGGGAGTTATGATATCTTTTTATGTCTGGATTACGTTTATAAAATTCCTCCTCGCCAGTCTCACAGGCAGAAGAACGTGTAAGGTATGTGCGAGAGGCGTTTATATATATATATATATATATATTGTTCGTTTAATTTATAGCGACATTTGTTGTAGATCGTTAATTCGACACTCACATAATTGTGTTATACTTCTCTTTCATTTAAATAATATTTCTAACCTCGAGTCTCACGTTATGTTTAATTCCATACTGGAGTAATTGCACAGTAGTCGTTTGAAATTTGCGATTCAATGTGCGTAATTTATTCTTATGTAGAACTAGTTTAAAGACTCTGGATTTCTCTCGTTCGTTAAATATATTCGTAAAAATCGCCTGTCTGCCACCATCATCCCTACAAACGCATCAGAATTAGATAAAATAAGAATAATGGCACTTAGCACACTCTTGCACTCAACTCAGCACCTATACAACATATTGCAACCCACCACTTTGGTCAATCGCCTCCAGGACACCACAGCGTCAACATCGTACAGAGCTTCCCACAAAAGGAAAGAAAGAAATAAGTACAAAATCAAAGAAAAAATAAATATAAATAAAAAATCTTTATGCGATTGAAAATTAACCCTTTTTAATCAACCCTTTCAATAAATTTAACCCCTTCAGCCTACGCACCCCTTTCCAATTTTTGATTGGCCCTTTTTATTGACCGTTTTTTATTAATCCTTTCAATCAATTTAACCGTTTAATATGAATAAAGGCAACATCCCCTTTGATCTATGATCCCCCTGGCCCTACTACTGTTAGGTAACCATTTGTGAGAACTTAAATTATTATTTCCTTTCTGTACACTATTTTCTGTTTTAATAATCTCACACTTTCACTTGACCTACGTATGAGTAACGTGACGAGGCCCACGGCAATGTTAATTTTACATAAGGCTGAAGAATACACAACGTGCATACAGGTAGATCGTATGCAGGTCTTTCAAAAGTGCTCATTTTACCGTGAACAGCCTATGACAGTTATATTTGAGGACCTGTGTCTGAAAAGGGTTGTCATGTGCAGGTAAGTTAATTTACTTCCAGCGAAAAGTATTATCAGCAAGAGTTTTTACAGCAGTGCTTTTATGTTTGAAAACAAAAAGACATCAAACAATTAAATCAGTAGTGAGTTTATGCGAATCATACTAATGGTTCCCTGATATTGTAACTCCAGATTAAGTTGAATATAGAAACATCTTGGATTTTTTACCTATATTTATTTTACCTCGGATTTCACAAATTAAAACGTGTATGTTTTGTATGACGTAAGATACACTTCACATTTCTTGTAAATTCCTTTAAATTGGCACTATAAATATTCGTACATTTAGGGGAGAGTTGGGAGAAACAGAGTAGTTTGGTAAAACGTGGTAACTCTGCTATTTCACGTACACGTGCTGCTATCTGCGTGAATGCTCGGTAAGTTATGCCTCTACTTATAGCCTCTAGAGTCAGATAGTATGAAGTGACGCGCAGCACTCTTTCGTGCGTAAAAATGGAAATTACAATTTTCTGATGCTTCACTAATTGGTTTGGCGTTTATTAGATGTGTAATATTTAATTAGTAGTTGCAGATATATTTTATGGTGAGTGATAATCAATTATGCTGCTGTTACCAATGCAACAGATCTGTGTTAAATTTTTCTGTTGTCGTTTTTGCTGGAGAATTACGCGTAGGGTAAAACAGGGTACACAGACACTGGGCAAAAGGGGGTAGTACCCTGTTCTACACAACCAGTACCCTGATTTACACATATTTTCTGGCAATTTTGCAAATGGCTCTAAAAATTTTAATACAGCTACTTATGCATATTTAGAGGTACAAAGTTACAGTACGTTTATACTGTCGCCCTAAAGTCCTGTTTCGGTAACCCAACTTTGGAAACTTAAAAAGTTAATATGGAATTACAGTGTGATTCAGTTTTTCATATGTTATTTTTTAATTTGCGTAAATAATATAATTTACGCTATAAAATACTAACTTAGTCTAACTGTACAGAGTGTAAATATATTTGATGAACATAGTGAACTCGCTGAGGAACATTAATAATTTGACAATTTTTATGAGTTTTCATTATTTTTATTGAAAAGGGTTCGTTTATGAGGTATAACGATGGGTATAAATTATACCAGAAAGACTAACGGACAGTCCTGGCCAGAGGAAAGCATGAGAATGGCGGTTACTGAAGTCATAGGCGGTACTATGGGATATCTGAAGGCTGCGAAGACATATTGTGTCCCACAAACAACACTTGAAGCTAGAGTTAAAAAGGCCCGAACTTCAGGATCATTAACCGATACTAGTAAAAAAAAAGGTATGTTGGAATTAAGCACAAATTAAATTATAAAATAAATATCACTGCATCTTTATGGATTTTTTTTTTCATTTCCTCGTGCATAACATCGTTAGCTAATTAACAAGGGTAGTAGGTATTGTTGACTAGGGTGAGAGTGATTACGTTTATACCTTCAAAGCGTCAATTACGCTACATTGGGAGGTATTAACAACTGTAAAGCATGGGGAAAAATGGGGGTTGATGCTTTTAACATTTTTGACTAAGCATAAACAATTATAAAAATTGCAGTGATTTTATATATTGAGCAATGTTACATACAGTTGTGGGGAGGAATTTGTTGTCTGCAGGAATGGGAAAGTTGCCTGTGTTCACAACAGCAAGAGAAAGAACTTGTTGACCATATTGTGGAAATGGAAAACTGATTGTTTGGTCTTACTATGAATGAACTGCGTGTTCTTGATTTCGAGCTAGCGGAGAAGAACAATATTACCAATAACTTTAACAGGAACTCAAAAATGGCTGGCAAATATTGGCTGCATGACTTTCTGCAAAGGCATCCAGAAATCAAGCTGAGAAAACCTGAAACAACATCAATAGGGCGTGCAATAGGATTTAATCGGGCATCTGTTAAATTGTTTTTTTGATCTACTGACTTTGCAGTATGATAAATATAATTTTAATGCAGAGAGAGAGTGTACAGTGTCGACGAGACGGGGATGACTACAGTTCCTACAAAACAATCTAAAGTTCTGGCGCTGCGTGGGAAACGACAAGTAGGTGCCTTGGTTTCAGCCGAACAGGTAACACTGGTAACTGTAGTAATTTAATGAATGCAGCTGGAACTTATATGTCGAGTATGTTCATTTTCCCAAGGGTGCGAGCCAAGCCAGAGCTATTAGACGACACTGCTTCAGAGAGCACAGCTGAGTTCCATCCAAGTGGGTGGATGCAGAAAGATCTGTTCATCAAGTGGTTTCAGCGTTTTATTTCGCTCACAAAGCCATCAGAGTCTAACCCAGTTCTGCTGCTACTTGACGGGCATGCTACTCACACCAAGAGGCTGGAACTAATTGAAATGGCTCGTAAAAACCATTTCGTCCTATTGTGTTTCCCCCCAACACTGCACACACAGGTTGCAGCCGTTAGATGTTGCCGCCATGTCCCCACTGATGCAGTATTATATTGAAGAAGCAAGGAAATGAGTTCGTTCACATCCTGGACGTCCCATTGCAATAGACCAGGTTGGGAAACTCTACAGTGCTGCATTTATGAAGGCCGCATCTATGGAAACCGCTGTCAATGGTTTTAGAACAACTGGAATATTCCCCCTTGATGCTAATGTCTTCCCAGATTGGATGTTTCAACCAGCTGCAACAACTGACCGAGCTTACTCCAGGCCTTCAGAACCCAGTGGAAATGTCAGTGTCGGTGATATTCCAGGGACATCTGGTTTGGTATCTTCGCCAACTGAAACTGATTTAGGTCTACCTGATAAGAACAATCGAAATGCTTCACCTAACAGTAGCTTCACAATTCCACCTACCACAGTGATGCCACTTCCCCATGCCAACAGAAATGAAACTTCTGCACAAGAAAGGCGTCGGCGACGTGGCAAGACAGCTGTGCTGACGGGCTCACCATATAAGAGCGAACTAATTATGAATCAGTCAGCTTCCTCAAAATCTTCAAAAAGGAAAAGTAAATATGAGTCTACGTCTCAAAATAGTTATACAAAGCGTAAGAAGATAGAATACATCGAAAAATCAGTACCAACAGTAACTTTACGTGTGTCTGATGATGAGGACGACGTTGTTCCTTGCAGCTATTGCGCTGAAAAGTTCTCCGCTTCGAAATCAGCCGAAGGTTGGGTGCAGTGCTTAAAATGTCTTTCTTAGGCCATGAAGAATGTGCTGATGTAGATACAGATGACCGTGGGCCATGTGAGTGTGATTCCTGCTAGTTGGGAACATAGGCCCTAGCATTACTTTGTGTTCTGAAATTAGGCCATATAATGATTGAACAATCTTATGTCTTGTCAGATATTACCTAAATTTGGGCTAACCCTATATGCTATATTTTAGGCTACATAATTAGATTATGCTTCTAGACTAACACTTCCTCAAAAATCTCAGTGTTGTGCTAATAATGTTTAAGCAATGTTAGTTTTACTCAAGAAAACCCCAAAGTTTGATGTTGTTACATGTTTCATGGTAGGCTTATGTGAAGAAAATGTTAAAACATAAAAGTTTATTTTTGAGTAATGAAATATAGGCCTTGACCTATCTATTTTTAAACCAAAATTGAGATATGTAAGCAGTATTGCAGATTTTTTTGGACTATTTCGAATGAGCGCAATGCCAAAGTCGATCCTTCAAATTCGCGTTGAGCATTTAAAGCGTGAACTGTAATGTTTCATATAAAACTAATTCTTCTGGCTTTGGAGCTAAACAATTTATTAGTTGCTCGTGTAAAGTGTTGGGCTATATAAAGAATTGTTTTATTTATACTGTGATTTTCTGCAAACCAATGCTTTTGCGAAATTTTACGGTATAGACAGACACACATGCAAGGAGTATAGTTTCTTTGATTTTAAGTTTTCAGCTTTGTATTAGCCAATGCATTTATCAAAATAACATTTGTCATAAGCTATGTTGTTCTGAATTATTTATAACGTAAATCCAAAAATATGACTACTGTGCCCCGTTTTACCCAACTAGTTGGTTAAAGCAGGGTAGTGTGCATACATTAAAACAAGGATTTATAACTTCAATAAAAATAATTCAGAAGACATGGTACTAGCTCCAGAAATCAACTCAGAGTAATCTACACATGCTGATGATTTTAGACATATACAGCAATATTAAAACTATAATTTAAAGCAATTCATACTAAATACCCCATAATACCATACTCTCCCCTACCTACATACAATATAAGTCTTTTTTGGTGCATAACATAAATTAACAAAACTACCGAGTCGAGAACTGTGGTCATTTATTTTTATGTTCGTTACTAGTTAGTTTTTCTCAACAATTTTCATATCGTTTGTTCATTTATATCGCAAGTGGGAATCGTGCCGGACAATGCTGCTGGTCGGCGGGATTTCACGGGGATCTAACTTTTCCCCCTCCCTTGCTTTCCGACGCTGCTCCATTCATACCTCATTTCACCCACTTCGGCTCTGAAGACCTCATTGTAAACAGGCGCCTAAATATCTCAACTCAACTCATTCAGTTTATACAAGCCCGTAATAGTAGAGCAGTTAATAATTGAAAGGTTTCACTATTGAAGATGTACTGTGTACGTAAATTGCCCACAAACATGGAAATTCTATGGAATTGTACGGAAATCCAATCTGAAAATCTGGCAACACTGCTAGACGCCGGAAAAGGAAGTCTACTCCCGTGAACCGGGATTACTTTGTACCTAATTTTAACCACTGAAAATGTTTGTTTTGACGTTATTTTGGTGAATGTGAAAATATTTTAGCGGCTCTTAACAGTGAGGTATCGAGAGCCGATGTAGGTGATTGAAGTGAATTTGGAGCAGCGCCGGAATGAAGGGATGGTGAAAACAGGAGGTCTCCGAGAAAACCCGCCGACCAATGTCATCGTCCGGCACGATTCCCACTTGCGGAAATCCGGTGACCCGGCCGGGGATCCAGCGCGGTTCGCCTTGGTGAGAGGCGAGCGTGCTAATCGCTCAGCCACCATGACCCCCATTTTGGTGAATGAATAGCAAATACTACCTGAACAGATTGAATTAAAAATTTTAAACACACAGCTACAGTCCGCTGTTCCCTACGCTGTTACTTTGCTATACGGCAATAGAACAAAATTTTGGAGTGGTTCAAAGTTACCCCAGCAGGTACAAAGCAACCCCGGTTTCACTGTAGATAACATCAGGAAAATTGATGACTCGATCGGGAATGCAATCCGAGAACTTGAACGCGAGGAGTCCGGCGCCCTGGCTAACCCAAAATAAGTCCCTCCCTGGACGATTCCTGGTGACGCCACTTGGTGGGGTTGTCGGGAGATGCCGGCGACGCTAGAGCATGCCACGCTGCACCCCATCCTGCAGTGCAGTGTTGCCAGCTCTATCACTTCTAATTGCAGGAAATTGAACAATGGAAAGAAAAAAACCGGAAGAACGCAGTAGATTTTAATTGCAAATTTTAACTTTCGAGTTAGTATTTAAAAAAAGTTATTAACACACATATGTTCATTCGAGTCAGATAACCAGAAAAAACTCACATGTAGGCTTTAGCGCAATAATATTTGAGAACACGTTCCAGCCCCAGCAACTTTAGTCCTCTTCGCAAATAAAACTTAAGAACACAATGTAAACAAAAGAAATACATGAATAGGGAAGGGAAGTCGCTTCTGAGATTATGGAATATCTGATATCACAGAGTTCCTCGATTTCTCGCATTCTGACGTGATTGAATATTTAGTCTTATGCTGTAAGTTTGTTAACTTAAAATATAAGATTTCAATTTAGATATGTTTAAAGGGACATTGCAATATTGTGTTTCAATAGATTTAGTTGAAAACTGGCTACGAAAGGATAAAAGACAGTAGATCTGCCTCATTGTTGACGTAAATACGTCTTTAAATTTGCGACAATACTGAGAGGCAGTCCAGAAAATCCTGATAAAATCAAGGGATACAGTTTGGCAGTGCAGCTCCGAATATATCGTCTACATTCAAAATTCAATTACACCACTCGATTGCCAAAGGATCAAAGAATATGTTAAGTTGAGTGATGACTGCTCAGTGATGGAGGGGGGGGGGGGGGCAATTTTGAGTTCGTTTTGCCGCTTGGTATAACTTTTGACTAGGAGAAGCTACGAGGCTCGTTTGAGTTTCAATCGGCAGCTCTCGTCAAGATTAATCGATTGCGTGTGTAAAAACTTTTGTGTGGCGTGGTTATGGTGGAATTGTACGAGTTTAATTTTAAAAAATTAAGAAAAGTTAACACGTCAGCCTATACTCGTCAAAAACTTAAGTCGAAATACATAAATCGTATACGGTTGGAAAGAGCATCTCAAAAGCAATCCAGTGATACCCATAAAACCCTATATGATCGTATGGTCCAGTGAAGCGATGCCGGGAACGTAAAATAAACATCAAGGCGTCCGAGCGCGTCAAAGTAGGCGTATTCACGCAAAATAAACGGCCGTGTCCCCAACAGCCAATTCCAATTTTTTATTTCAGCAGTAGATCAGAAGATTGCTATAAAAATAGGTGACATCGTGAAATCAGTAGACATGGCAACACTGCTGCGGTGTGTCTGGTCCGGAAGTGGCTCTAGAGAGGCACCACTGTACTCCAGCAAACGGGCCGGGAGAAGGAGAGGTCTGTGCCCTGATGCTTGACTGTGTTATCTCGGGCCTGCCCTCTCCAGACTAAGTGCCAGGCGCACCACGCAGCCTTGCCGCTCCGACTAGGAACACCAGACACCCGATTTTACTAAAGGCTGTTCTCGGTAAAGTGAGCACTTTTAAAAACATTGCTTTAGATCTACTTGTATCCACGTTGTGTATTCTTCCGCCTCATGTAAAATTAACATTACCATGGAACTCATATCACTTTATTCATTCGTCGGTCAGGTGAAACTATTAAATTATTAGTAAAGAAAATATTTTACGAATCTGATCATTTTTACATTTCTATGCATTAAAAAAAAAGCAAGAAAGCCAAAGACCTAATTTTACTCATCACAGAGTTACCTAACACTTTTTATACGACGTTGAGATATGAAACTTCTTTCCATACATCGTTACCAACTTTACTGGGAGCATGTCACTCAGTGCGCCCGATAAAATTCATCCACGTAAGAGCAGTGACTTTTTTGATGTTGATTTTAAAAGTCCTCACTTTATCGTGAACAGTCTTTAAAAGGGACAACAGGATTCAAGGAGACTCACTAGTTGTCATATGGGTCTGTCTCATTGTAAGCAACTGTGTCTATACCGATTTATAAACATGTATGGAATATTTTCAAGTATATATTTATTTTCAGGACAGGAAAGGAAGTCGACAAATTTGCTGCCCACTATAAATTTGGTTATTGAAACAAAAATGTTCTTGTTGAAAATCGTTAAGGTCAGAAAAAAATCGCTCTAAGTAGCCCTCTGTTTACGATAATTATTCTTCTGTAAACCACCGTTTTAACCTATGTCGACAATAATGCTGTATCTTTTCTGAACAGGGTGCCACGGTGGATGAGCGGTTATCCTGTTCGCCTCCCACCAAGTAGTCCAGGAATATTAGGGGTTTCACCTCGGAATGAGAGATAGTCAGCTATAAACTTGTATAAACCTTTAGTTTGACACCCTAAAACTTGTCTCAAAACCTACCTATCGTAGGGTGTCCGCGACCACAGATATTTCAAGGTCAAAGGTCAAAAAAATCGATTTTTTACACATTTATTGCAAATATCTCGTTTCCTATGGGTTTTATGCTATTTGTATTTATTATAAATATTGTAGAGGATTAAATTCTCTACAACTTTGTTTAAACATTTTTTTTATATCTTGAACCATTTTCGAGATAGAGGGCAGAGCGCGCGCAGTGTTTAACTATTTAGAGTATCATTCGAGGTCAACCTGTAGTCCCGATTAAAAACACGCCGTATAAAGTTTTATAAATTATTGATAAATATATAATTCTAAATAATTTGCATTTTTTATTAACTATTACGTTATAATTAATTTTTTTTTTTCAATAATTCAGCATCTATTCATTTAATAATACTTACCTACTCGTGTACTTATAAAGTTATTAAGGGAAATACTTTAATTATTTTTTAATTCTAATCTTATTTATACTAATTACTTCCTAACTAAATAAAAATAAAAGAATTACATTTTTAATTAATGTTTTTATTGAAAAATACCATTTCATACATTTATGAATGTTGAAATTAAAAAAATTGAATAATAATAAGAACTACAAGTTCTAATTTCAACTTTCTTCTTCTTCATCATCGTCTTCCAGTCGCTATAAAATTTCAAATTCCTCCGTATTCTCTTCTACAGTTTTTAGTCTTTCTGCTTGAGGATTTAAGTTTTTATTATCGTACCAAGCTTTTGATAAAATATTAGCGTGTGAATCACGAAAAGAAATGATCGTAAAAGCTCCTACTTTTTTCGTAATTATTATATTGGTTAAGTACTTTTGTTGTAGCCTTGAAATAATAGTTTTATCATCTGGTACATACCCTGTCAAGACATCTTTAAGCTCTTTTAGTGTAAATTGTGAATCGTTATTATTTTCTATGTAATTGAAAATCTCTACCATAGCTTCTGAAACTTGATTATCTTGACGAAGTTTCGTATGAGACGATGGTACTTTAATTGTGAAGAAATTCGTATAACAAACAGCATGGTATTTAGCTTCAGCAGCAACTAAATCATATTGAAAAAATATACGATTTTTCACCAATTCTCCGAAAGTATCACCACGTTCTTCTGCTTTTTTCATAACATTGTCTTTAAACTCAAGAGTACTCACTGCACTTATCTTGCGTCTATACTTTTCTTTTTTCTTTGTCTCTGCGGCCTCGTCAGCTATTTCACCACAAAATAAACACTGCTTCTTGAAATCGAACACTTCACTTAGTCTTTTATGCGGTACAGTTGGAGAAGCTGTAGTTTCATCTTGTTCTAGTCGCCGTTTTGCTGCTAATATACAATTTTTGCTAATGTAAACAGTTCGGCACTTTTCATGCACTTGTACAGAGGTTACGGTTTTTAAATAATCAATAAGACCGTCGTTTCGTTCGATACTTGCAGTTCTCAGAGTTTTTATACCACGAACTAGATTCACTAATGATTCACCTTCCGAATCTGACTTTTTACATATAAAACACAAATTATCCATCACTCTTAAAATTGTACGTCCGTAGTTACCAAGATACGATTCAAAACTAACGAATAGCAGTGGTTCCTTGAAAAAGAAACCGGTCGTGAGTAAGCAATTGAACATCTGTCCTTTCTGGCTATAAATAGAAAGGTTCGTACTATACAATAGAGGTCCGTTGTCCCAGGTATAATTTTTAACGTTTTAAAAGAATCTATAAGTTTACGGATTTCAATATAGATGTACTTAATTATTTTCTACTTAAAATGTAATTAAAGTATTTCCCTTAATAACTTTATAAGTACACGAGTAGGTAAGTATTATTAAATGAATAGATGCTGAATTATTGAAAAAAAATATTAATTATAACGTAATAGTTAATAAAAAATGCAAATTATTTAGAATTATATATTTATCAATAATTTATAAACTTTATACGGCGTGTTTTTAATCGGGACTACAGGTTGACCTCGAATGATACTCTAAATAGTTAAACACTGCGCGCGCTCTGCCCTCTATCTCGAAAATGGTTCAAGATATAAAAAAAATGTTTAAACAAAGTTGTAGAGAATTTAATCCTCTACAATATTTATAATAAATACAAATAGCATAAAACCCATAGGAAACGAGATATTTGCAATAAATGTGTAAAAAATCGATTTTTTTGACCTTTGACCTTGAAATATCTGTGGTCGCGGACACCCTACGATAAGTAGGTTTTGAGACAAGTTTTAGGGTGTCAAAATAAAGGTTTATACAAGTTTATAGCTGACTATCTCTCATTCCGAGATTATTGCCCTCATTTGACTAATATTCCTGGACTAAAGGCGATCCGTGTTCAATCCCCGGCCGGGTTACTCCTGATTTTCGCATGTGGGAATCGTGCCAGACGATGCCTTTGGTCGGCGGGTTTTCTCGGGGATCTCCCGTTCCTCCTGCCGCCTCATTCCGGCGCTGCTTCATATTCACCTCGATCACCCTCATCGTATCTCAAGTTCTCGATGTAAGAGCCGTCCAAATATCTTCTCTTTTCTGAACAGAATGCTGTATTAAAACCCTATAACCATAAACTTCACCCGTGACAGCCATATATTAAGCATACTTTACCATTTTACCATATATTTTACCACATAAAATGAAATACGAAAGCAAATGTTGAGAACATATACTTGTATGTTCACTACTGGTTTGACGTCGGCACGTGCGGTATAGGTTGTTCACGTTAAAATGATCACTTCTGTGGTCCTAGTTACTTTTTTTCATTCCGCCATTCCCACAGTATGTGTACTCCACCGTACTCTGAGGTCAACGTCTGAGGCTACAATAAAATAGTGTTACGTGTCGTTGGTCTGCTGCTGACCTTGGCCCGCCCGACTCGCGAGCGGAGAAGAGGGCAGAGTCGTTATGCGATAGCGGCAGGCTAGCGGATCAGCGTATCAGTTACACAGAGCGGGTCTTATTGTTTACGGCCGATATCTGAAGAATGCTCTGGATTACTGACCTCGTTCTCCCCCAGCGCGTCTCGGGGTGCGTCGAACCTTCCAGATGTTCGCCCGAGTTCTATAAATATCGCAGTAGGCCTCCGGGTAAGCAGTTGGAGTTTGAGTAGATGAATGAATGAATGAGAAGCTGAGTTTCGAGCGATAGAAGAACGAGCGGCATGACCAGCAGTGGGGAAAGGAAGTCGGCCATTGCAAGTATCAAGAAGCGAATTACGGGGCTGGCAGACTGCACTATTGGACTAAGTGCTTGAGTGAAAGACGTTATAGATAACGGCAACAGATAGACTGGACACTTGATAATAATGAGTATGAGTTATTTGACTGCAGCCAACAGAGACAATTAAGAAGGGCGATAATTAGAGTTAAAATAGACATTAAATATTGCGGTCACTGTTAAATAGAAAGAGTAAAAGTGGAGACAGATAATTAATGTTGGAGATAATAACAGAGTGAATTAAATAGAAATCAAAATTTAGATAATTTTATTTAATTATTTTTTATTAAGACATCCATCCCTCTCGAACTCAGATACGCCCCTCAGGCGTCCTCATATGTAACAATATATTCATTGATTATTATTCTAAATGAGAGGGTTTTCAAAAGTGCTCACTTTACCGTGAACAGTCTTTATCACGACGGTAGCGGCGATGCGGTGTTTGCAGGGTGATCCATTCCGACGCTACAACTTCATGACTAATAAAACGGCTGAAATAAATGTGGTCTTGTTTGATCGGATATGCGACTTAATGTGATAGTGACCGTGAGTTGGCACCGCTCGTTCACGAGGCGTGGGTGGGGTCCCGCCGCGCTGCCGGGAATTTTCAGTGCGGGAGTGAAAATTCCCTGGCTGTAGGGCCTATATCTCGTAACTCCAATGTGCTGGCGCGCTGATTTTGGTCCCTAGTACAATATTGTCCATAAAATCTGTGCTTGCGCGTATGTGCGTGTCTGAGTAAATGGGTGCTCTGGGAATACGACTATTTTTTTCTAGGAAAGATAAAAAAAAACTATTCATTAAAATCGGTAGAGACAGGAAAAATTCGCGGTTTCATTTCGGGACAAACTAGAATTTAAAACGTCGTACGTTTGTATTGCTTATGCTATTGGTCCACCTGTGAATGAACACCATCTGGACAACTCTGAGCCAGTAATAAAGAGACAATCAGTGTCTTCCGCTAATACGACAACCAACCAATGAACAGTGATGTTTGCATTATTTTACATACAACAATGGAGTACAGCCTAAAGGTAATTGAATTCGCGAATTTTTCACGTCTCTAACAATTAGCTGCCTATTTTCACTTTTATTCTATTAAATATGTTGAAAGTTAAAAAAATAGTGGAAAAAAAAAAACGCTTTTATGGCTTTCTTGCGCGGTTCTCATAGGGGAAAGGAAAAAAGGAGCCATGTAGGATCAGTAGTTTGATGCATTGGGCTCCTATCGCAGGTGTGTAGTAATATCCTACTGTGAAGCGCATGTCATACTGTCAAATTTGTCTGTCAAACTGCTTCCAATAAGTTTGGTCAAATAAAGTTGGACGGTTATGACGTCATCGAAACGTCATAAACGCCACCACATTTGTCTGAAAAGTTGGATGGCTTCAATTCCCATCAAACATTTGGAGGTTAGACCGGTTCGGAAATTTATTTTATGTTTAATGGGTCTAAGCAAGTCAGAATCGTGCACGACAAAAACGTGCGTCAAGAAACTTTAAAATAACGAACAATTGCTGAAACCATGTAGGTTATGAAAATAATTAATTTATGTAGAAGCTGTCTGGGCATGAATGCTATTTTATGTGACTATTGCACATAGAGTTATGAACTTAGATGCGTTGAATTTCAGTGAGCAGGAAATATCTCTGGTAAATAAAAATTTGAGTTTAGTGAAGAAACGAAAATAAATTACAATGTTCCTTACATTTATTTCTATAATGAACTGCATGGAAAAACTAAAGCAGTATCTCAGTATGAAAATAGTTTTTAAGTTATAATTCAAATTAGATCCTCCCAGTAAAAAAATTTGACAGCGTGACATATATTCAAACACATTCAAGATTGTCTGATATAGTTTGTTGAAAGGAAAAAATTGATGGCCGTATTTTGTCTTCAAATTTTAATGTCAAATATATTTGACGAGGAAAATTTGACAGTGTGACATTTGCGAGAAATCAAGTTACCCGATATTGCACAGCACAGCCATGGGATAACACGTAGCAAAGCTTCATTATGGCCAAACGTAAACTGAGGTATTAAATTTGTTTTTACTATGGAGCTCTCGCCTGCATATGTCTTCCGATACTACCCATAAAAAGCAAGTATCAATTTCGTTACTTTAATTTCATTTCAAATGCCAAAGAAAATGTTACCCGCAAACGCAATCATGTTCACCTGAACCCCACAGCCTAGTGCCCAACACAGCCACACCCTGATTTTACCCTACAACATTTCGGAATTCTCTCATCGTTACCTGTCTCACAAACAACAAAATTGATTTATTCTGTACCTGCTGTACCCTCACCTGCTTCGTTGGGCATTGATTTATTTTGAAAAATGGAATCGCTCTAGCCACTTACTTGGGATCGCTCTGGGTCACTGCGGCCCCACTTGAGAGTGCTCTAGCCACTGAGCCACTACTGCCCCTTTTGGGATTACTCTAGCCACTGAGCCACTGCGGTCCCATTTCAGTTTACTCTACCCACTGGCCCTCTGTGGCCCCACTTCATATATGTCTATAGGTATATGGAAGAACGTAGCTTACTAACAATGAAAGAATTATAACAATCGGCCCTGCAGTTCCTGGAAAGTAGTTCTATATCTTAACGTCGAACAAAAAGCGTTAGGTAACTATTTGCGATAGTTAAAATTACTTATTTCGCGTTCTGTTTTTTTTAATGCACCAGTGTGTAAAAATTAACAGATTTACAAAATGTTTGCTTTTCTAATGATATCACAGTTTCAATTACCTGACGCATGAATAAAGTAATGATGCCCATGACAATGTTAATTTTACATAACGCGGAATAATACACAACGTGCATACAAGTAGATTTTTAAGAGGGCTTTCAAAATTGCTCATTTTACCGTGAACAGCCCATAGTAGCTTTACACAAAGCGAGAGTTTAGAGTTAGATATTATAGTTAACTATGTGCGTGTAACGTGTTTTGAGAGCAGAAGTCTCGCCAACTCTAAAAGCTAAATAGAGTCGCGAGAAGCGAGTGGCTCGCGCAGTGTAAACACTTCGGTGAGAGAACACTCACGCACTCTCAGCTCTATGTAGAGCTTCTCTAAAAAGTTCAGCACATCTCAACTTTTCCCACACTTTCACAGTATAGAACCAAGCAAAGGAAAGAAGACGGAAAGAAAAGAGTGGTCTGTAGCTGAAACTAGACAATTAATTGAAGCGTTTTCATTTACGTCTGTCTGTGGGATGTTTTGATGATTCGTACAAAAGCCAGTACCTTATGAGCGAAGCATTACAGATGCTTGCCAGAATGATGTATGCTTCAGTGACTGAAGTGCAAAGGAATTATTACTGTTATTATTAATAGTATTATTAAATAATTTACAGAAAAATTATGTACATCGTTTAAAGATATTATTTCAAATGAATAAAATAATAGAATCTTTAACTAACACGTACAAATATATTTAACAAAAATAAGAACATATTCAAGACGAATAATATTTTACTTGAGACAAATAGCAGATCATTATATGTTTTTGTTATATATGCGAAACATATAACGTCACTTGAAAATAAAAATTTATGTTTTATATTATTATTATTATTACCACTATCAAATGCTTTACAGAAAAATTAACATACTAAATATGTTGTGAGTTACGGCTCCGATTCTTTACACACAGATTTTATATTAAAAATAACGTGGTGAATAACTTTATGTAATACTAGTAACAAATAAAACATAATGTAATAGAAACATATTTCACCTATGGCTGTACGGTAAGGTGACCAGATGTCCCGATTTTCGAGGTAGTGTCCCGAATTTTTCAGAGGGTCGTTCGGGACGGCCGTTTGTACCGAATGTTGGGACCTGACAGTGTTAACTCGTGGTGTGGCCGGTTTTGGGTGTATTTGGGCCAGCCCAAGGGTGGGGGGGGGGGGGATGGCGCGGGAGCGGCCGGCCATCCACCTTCCGTCATTTTTTTTTTATATAAAAGTAAAATAACAAAGAATGTTATTGTTTTCATTTAATGTCTTCAATCAATAAATCATACGCCTTATGATAAATAATTTGTAAAAAAAAAACAATGGTATTCACTTTTTTTTTTTTAACAAAACACCCCCTGTAAACAGTCCATCCCTCTCCTCTTCCAAACACTCCCTCCACTACTCTCCCCTTCCCCCGACCAACCATTTATGAGCCAAAACGAGCGTCCCGAATTCGGGTCAGAAAAATGTGGTCACCTTAGACGGGGAACTAAGGCCAGAACGACAGAGGTGAAAGTGAAGCGTACTTGCCCATATACAGTAGTACACTGAAAAATGCAGTGTATGTCTGTGTACACTGTCTCAAGGAATACGTAGTCCTCTTTTGCTGGTTTTCTGGTTACCTTACACGCAACAGCTGCCTGCTCTTCCCACCACGCCACCACCGACCCAGCACAGGCGAGGCAACATACGAGGCTGCGTTATCTTGCGAGGTTTCGCAACAGTACATCCGCCGGCGTATCGGGAACAAGAAAACAGTGCAGTGCTTTTGTATGTGTTAGTTAAGCCACATTTCTTCCACAAAACAATGAGTCCCTTCAGCGGCCACAGATGGTGCTGTTTCCGCTCAACGTGGCCTTCATTAGAAAACCATTTTTTTTATCATGACTCTTAAAACCAGTTTTTTTTTTTCTGTTTCAGGAATTAATATTTGAATCCTGCTAACCAAATAACACTGTATAATAAAACAGCGGTCAAAAAATTTCCAACTTTTTCTGTTAAATTTTCCAAAACATTGCTTCCTTTCAGCGACCAACAGAAGATGCTGTTTCCGCTGAATACGGTCATCATTGCCTGGTCATTTTATATCACGACTTTTATTACTCGTTATTGTTTCTCAGAAATTCGTATTTTAATACTAGTAACCAAATAATACTGCAAAACGACATACACAAGTTTCAAAAACATTACCACACCTTTATGTTATCATCAAATTAGAGTAATCCGAACTATAAATATAACTTTAAACAAAAAAAATTACAACGCCTTATGAATAGCGATATACAAATTTTTGCACGCACTGAGAAAAAGGTTTTGTTGAATCAAACGAAGTTTCTTTGGCTCAACCAAATTAATTGTTTGTATAAGGGCGATTAAATACTTTTTTTGTTGTAACCAATTGTTTTGTTTTGCAGCTTTGGTTATTAGTTTCCTGTTGACCTTGCTTTATAGGGATGTTTATGCCACTAATAAGCATCAATAAATGCACTAAAAAGCTCTGTTAATATCCTAATTCTTACAAAAATGTAAAAGAACTCTCGAGCTGTATTTTCTAACGAAGACAATCAAATGAATGTTCAAACAATTACATACATTTGATTCACCAAAGTATTTTGTTGACAGTGTGGTTTACTTTTGGCCCAAACAGAGATTTTGTTTATTCAAACATGTATACGATAGATGAACACAATTTAATAATTTTGTTGCATTTCAAGTTATGTTCTCTAAACAAAATATTTTGGTAGGGCAACTAAATATATGTTCAGCCCTATACAAACAAATATTTTGTTGGCCTTCTTCTCAGTGTGTCTGCTGTGCTTTCCACCGGACTCGGGCCAACAGAAGTAACCCTCACCTGAACAGACTAGCGGGGTCGAAGGGAAAGAGATTGGCAGATATAAGCATACAAGTGTTTTCCATGATACCTCACTACGCACAGTCAAATTTTTTGTAACATATTACAAACAATTACTTGGGCCCCAGTTGCCAAAAAGGTATTTTGCAGTACTGGAAGTAATTTATTGTATACTTACGATTCTGATATATACGAAACATACTTAATTTATTATTCATTTCCATTTTTTTTGCGAACATGATGCCTAAAGTGCTTCCTTGTTAAAATTAATAAAGAGTGCCTTAAAATGATCGCATTACAAACTGTTCTGAACTTCATTATAATACACTTATACAGTATAATAAAGATTTTATAGGCAAATAGTTTGCAAAAAATTATACGTACAAAAAATGTTTTACTGTGCAAGCCATTGTGGAACGTTTCCGCCTTTTCTTACAGACATCCCGACAAGTAATGTCTCCTTGACGTGAACTAGCCTGTTCACGTTTACTTCCAACTTTCCTGGAGGTCTGCTAATGTTCTACTTCCTGGATATTTCTCCACATCATGTAAACAAAGCTTAAACAAGACTAAAGGCTGTTCACGATAAAGTGAGCACTTTTGAAATCAACCTTAGGAAAAAGTCACTGCCCCCTACCTGCATATATTTTAACGGGCGCAATGAGTGACATGTGTCCAGTAACGTTGGTAACGATAGACGGGAAAGTAGTTCCATATATTCACGTCGAAGTTAAAGTGTTAGGTAACCATTTGTGATAACTTAATTATTTATCTCGCTTTCTGTGTTTTTTAATGCATCGAAGTGTAAAATCGAGCAGATTTGTGCAATATTTACTTTTCTAATAATTTCACTGTTTCACTTGACCGACGCATGAATAAAATGACGAGGCCTATGGCGATGTTAATTTTACAGAAGGTAGAAGAACACACAACGTGTATACAAGTGGATTTTAAGCACGGCTTTCAAAAGTGCTCATTTTACCGTGAACATAATGTTTCATACTTACCACGTGATTCTTAATGCAAAGTGAGAGAGAAAACGTAAAGTGATTTGAACTTATGTACTTGAAAACCGCGATTTTAATACACTTTTTTTTTTAAATAAACAACTTGTGAAGAAACAATAAATTCCTGAGCACAAATGTGATTTCATTAATTTGAGTCTGGCATTTCTGACATTTTCAGTTGTATCAAAATCCCCTTTATTAAACGAACGAAAAAAAAAATATCGCCCGGCAAGTTGCGTAACTGAAAGTCACACAGCCAGACTATTTGAAACTTTTTATCTGGTTCTTTCGAGAGCCGTTCACTTAAGATGTTACACCAAATCAGCCTTCTTTTATTTGGTATTTTAAACATAATAATTCATTTAGATTATAAAAATGTTAATCTCAGCCCATACATGTAGTCACAGTTTTGGACAATGAGAGTACAACAAGTATCTTGAGGGGGATAGTTTATATTATCAATCATAGTTTACACATTCCACGCTTCCATTCAACAAAACGCTATTCAGGAATATATAGCTACAATTTGATTAGTTGTAATATTTTGAAATAAAAAGATGAAAAAAAATTTGTTTTTCAAACATTCCCACCTTTTAATAATCAATGTTAGTTTTAATTTCCATTCTTGCGTGGTGATTCATACCCCAACGCTCTTACCTGGAGTACAGAATAATTCCGTATAAAAATTTCTGTTCTCTAGAAGTTTTCATCGTTCTTTCTCTAATATGTTCAATAACAATAAAATAAACTGATATTCGTATGCATTCATTTATATTTGCACTTTTAATAACGCCTTAATGAGTACAATATTTGTGGCTCAACGTCTCGTCGACAGCGTGGCTATTAGAGACGGAACCAAAGAGTCAGGGACGAAGAAGGAAGCGGCAGTGATCTATGTATAGGCTGTACACGGTAAAGTGAGCAATTTTGAGGCACTAGTTACTTTTTCCTTCCGGTCATTTTTTGAAACACTTAAACACATTTTAAAAAAAAAATCGCTATTTAAGGAATAAACACAGTGCGTATATTCCACCACACTCGGAAGTTAAGGGGTCCGTCTGACTGGAACTTTTTTTCCGCGGGTAAGGCCAAGAAGCGTGGGAGCGATACGAGTGACAATGCCACGTGCTACAAGTGCTCCATCGCCGCTACGCGAAGGGCTTTGAACTGGCGTGCAGTGTTATCGTCGTGCTGCGCGTACATATGGGACTTCCAGCGTTGACCAAATAATTTTATTGGTGGAAAGTCTGTAAGAAGTTTCAGTGCATGCTCTCGATTACTTCTGTGTGCATTTAACACGTATACCTCGAGATACGGCGCTTTGGAAAACCACCAAAATTAGTATATAAATATATATTCTATTCGCGGTTTCTTTGCTCTTTTTGAATCAAACCTTACCCCATGTTTGACGTATTTAGTTATTTCCTAAATATGCCATTATCACAAGCGTTTGATACCTCTGTTAACATAGAAGTATCTTATTTGTCGTTAAATTGAGATGTTGTAATAATCATGAATAAGAACAGTGAGAACAAATCTGTATTAGTAGTGCTTAGTAAGAAATAATTATCATGCAACATATTATTACCGCACGAATTTGGTGTAATTTTCTAGACTTAGTTAAGCTTAGTTGTGAACAGTCTTTACCTAAATTCTCTACTGGATGGAAATTTAAGAAAATTTTTTTCCTGTCTCACGCAAGCACGTACACTGGTGCATGCATTACTATAGGCCATTCATGATAAAGTGAGCACTTTTGAAAGCCCTGCTAAAATTCTACTTTCTTACCCATTATGTATCCTTCCACCACATGTAAACAAACATTGCCATGTGACTGCCACATGTGAATGCCACATGTTAATAAACTCAATGTTTACATTTTAGGACTGCTAAATGTAACACGTATATTATATATAAAACATGTAACATACATGATGTATATAACACATGATATATATAATGTATACATATGCATATATATGTATATGTATGCATATATGTATATACATAATTTAAAATATACAATATATATAAAATACGTAAAATATAATTGTTTGGGTCATTTCACAGCTCCGATAGACAAAAACTTTACACAACAAACAATTGAAAAATGAACGCCCTAGCGATGATGTCATGGAAACCGTGAAAAAGCAAACATTAAACTTTGGTGGTGAACAAGGACCAACACGGCACGTTAAAAAAAGACACACATTGGTTAAGCCGAAAAATATTTTCGAAGGGCAGTCAAATACAGATTTCGAAATAGACTAGCACTACTGCACACCCAAGGTACAACACCACTTGTCACACAAATTACTAAACATTTAAAAACTGTACCGCATACTTAACGTTTCCCATGACTCGCCGTTTTCTAAGTGCCCCATCGCTCTGTAGTGTGACTAGTAAAACGTCAGCTCTAAAACATGGTAGCTGTGTTTGGCCTCAGCTGACTGAAGTTAGGTGCAACTAAGCCGTCAGGAATAAATATAAATCCTGCAGGCATAAGGTAGTGGCGTAACGTAGCAGATGTCTGAAGCATATAAAGTAGACAGAGCGAGACCTTGCAAGGACTTAAATAAAAATGACAAATAAAAAAATAATGACTCACTAAGGGAAAAGGGGAAGGCATGGAGGCAAGGAAAGACGAGTGGATCTGGGCCAAGCAAATATTACACCACTGCACAGAAGTAGATTGTGCTAATAAACTTAACGTGACGGCGCAAATGTGGCAGTATATAAAAATATGTGATATATAAAAAAGAAAAATATATAAAATATCTGCATGTATATGTACATTTTAAGGATAGTTTTATACGGAAATTTATAAATAGAAATAAATATATTTCAACATAGGCCTATTATGTATATATAAAATAAAAATAATTTACACTAAAAATATAAACATATCAACAAATGCAATTGTGTATATGTACATGTAGTTTTCTTTTTACACCATTACTCTGTGTTCGTACCCTTCTGAGACCCTCCAAAAAAGAACTAAGAATTAATACTGTGAATTGAAGTGGTAAAAGAAGGATATACCAGGATTTAACTAGCACCACCTTTATTTGTACAAAATAATACTAAAAATAATGTGTATTATTTATAGCTAAGTGAAATGCCAATCCGGTGATGGCCACATATCCGGTGTCTCTTGTGGCCCAAATGGGTGCGACATTTCCTTTCTGTCAAACCCACACACACCTCAAGAAACCAATTTTACAGGTAAAGTGCATGGACTCTCATCATTGTTGTGGTTCCTTCATTGCAATGACTGCAGCAAAACTGAAAACTTAAATGAGAAAAGTATTTAAAGAAAATTACTATACTTACAAAAATGGTTCATGTGTGCACACACAAAGCTGAAATTATGGTCTTTTTATTAATGTAAAACCAATACATATCCACAAATGACAGCAAAATGATAATGTAAAGGACAAATTATAAAAGTAATACTTACAGCAAGTTACTGTGGATAGCGATAAGCACTTGGTTTAACTTACCTTATTACTAGAGCTGTGCGTCAATAAACAGTCAATCAGAAGCCCCGACACTTATACTATGTTATCAATTGAAAAACTTATTTACAAATCAAGAAAGTGTGTATTTTGACTTCATTCCCCAGGAACATATTTTCTTTTGTTTATTTATGGATAATCACAACCACGGAAGTTTTGTAACGCTTTTAAAGTTTTGTAACGCTTTAAAAGTAAAAAATGAAATGTAAATAATTTACCATTTTAAAAATGTCTCATCAATTGAAAATATTTATTTTTGAAAAAACCCACTACCAACTCTATGTACAGACCTTAATTTCTTTGGCACAAATGTAGCAACATAAACAAACTAACATTATTATCGTTATATCAATTGTAGCCAGGCCACTGTGCTTTTGTGTTTTGTATGTGCTTATCGCTGTAACTGTGAATGTGTTTGGTATGTCAATTGTAGCCCGGCCCTTATTGAAAGCTAGCTCATTCAGCTTCTTTAGAAATACTTAATTTAACATATACACTGCGTAGTGTAATCTAACCTTTACAATACATGCACTCGCAAGTAAACAGGAGCTCTGGGAGTCTGGGGTGTTGACTATGACGTGTAATTTACAGTTACATTAAATTTTAATAACTACAATATTTTTGTGGCCAAAGTGGCAGATATTAAAAACAATTATGCCTACTCAATAACGCACAGTATCTTCGTTGATATTTCTCAAAAGGTAGCAAGTTGTTTTGCGAACATCCATTTCGAAATTTAAACATGGAATTGTTCTATAGGCCTAACCGTTGACAATTAATTGAAAACACTTTCTAATTCTTATTATGGCAAGCATTACCAAATAAAACAATTAGGCCTACACTTTCATCACGAAAGAATGTCGGCAACAAGCACAGCTATAGGTCCATAGTTAACAAAACCAGCTTCAATATTTTATATGCTGGAACACCTTTGGTGTAACATCAAATTGTGACGTTTATGTCATGTTAACAATAGTAAAACTTAACACTGTAACTTGGGATGAATAATTACATGAACACAAGTTTGAGGTTAGGCTTACATTACAAAATAACACAGTGATTTCAAAACGTGTCAAATTACTGTATAATATTGACAGGCACATCAAGGCAGATTTAAGAAAGGTTACATGGCTGGGTGTAAATACATACGTACAGATGTATTTGAGGTTAGCCCTGCATTACAAAACTACACAGTGATATAAAAATGTGTAAAATTAACGTATAATTATTGACTGCCAAATTTGCACTTGTTATAATGATAGATTTGAAAGAAAAGTTATACTAATGGGCGTAGGTAGATAGGTACACATAACTTTTTATATTATTTGTCAAACTTAAAATATAACATGTACTTCGCAAACTCACGTGAATATATGAATGTTGCGTTTATGCTGTCGTTCATTTACATTATAATTGTTATTTTACTTTCCATTTATAATATCACGTTTCTAACTGTCGATTTACACTTGTTCTTTTTTCACTTGTTTTACCTGGGGATAAGCGGCGAAAACACGTCGTAAAAACAAATTTACATTTACCTCTGGACAGTTGCAGTTGATATTTTCATCATTCCTGCAAATCATTCGATCACCTTGCACTGCTTCATCTCTCCTCGACGAATTAAAGAATAAATACTTTCGGCGAGATTTATAATGCCCTCCTGAAGCTGAATATTTGTACGTAGTTTGCTGGAACTCATAACTTTACACAAAATCACTATAACACAGTTAAACGCTATACGATTTATAATAAAACAATGCTGATTGCAGATAAGTTGAAAAATAAATGAGAAATATTAAAACACAACAACTTCCAGTTTCCAAATTTGTAGTTTGCCTCGCAACCACTCAACACAAGCAAAGCCAAGCAACAAGCATGAATGAACCACAACAACGGACCGTTGGTTTTGACCGTTGCGCAGATCACGTGACACAATATAATTATGAGTTAGAGTAATACATTATCTTTACGCCAATAATTACTTTAGAGTGTATAAAATAAACTTCAAACAGCTTAAGTAGCCATAAATTTAAACATTACACTTGCAATACCGCGTTATTTCGTAGAACTACTTTTCACATTTCACTGCCAACATAACTGGATGTGTTCATCCCCAGCCTGTGAAGTGACACACATGGTTATACATACGCAGTTGCGGGCGGTGGTTTTTTTCAAAGGTTGATTTCTAGAGTGCTCACTTTAACGTGGACGGCTTTAAGGGCATGATAGTGAGGGCGGGAGAAGCGCCACATAATAACGATGTTAAAAAACAATAGCCCGGGCTCCGGTAAACCCGTGTCGTCGGACATAATTAGACGCGATGATCGCCGCGGCCTCCCGGAGTGTGTTTACCGCGGCAGGAGCGATTTCCTCGGGAGATAGCACGCATCGCATCGTATCGCATCGCATCGCCACGGACCTCGCCGTCCTCGCCCATCATCGCAGCTTGCTCGGCCGCCGTAACGAAGTCGGCTCCGATCACCATCAACAATCTTCCCTCCATACCTCCACGGGACGAGGTAGCGAACGCAGAGATGGTCCTTTGCTGCTGTAGGCTATTCACGGTAAAGTGAACACTTTGGAAAGCCGTCTCATTTGGATTAATAGTCTGTGTGTGTGTCTACACACACACACACACATATGTAGACACACATTCCAGGGGCCCAGCCTGTCACCTTTTTTTTAGCATTGTCACGTGTCTAGAACAGGTACGATGTTTCAAATTGTTGTTATCATACAAAGACTGAAAAAAAAAAAAAGTGAAATCAACTCAGCATTGGATATAGTTCTATCCACTAAGCCACTGCGGCCCCACTTGTAATCGCTCTATCCACTGAGCCACTAAGGCCCCACTTGGAATCGCTCTAGCCGCTTAACCACTGTGGCCCCACTTATTTAACTCAACATTGAAGCGAGACATTTAGAGTAAACGAAAATGATATTCCATTACCTTCATATCTCTATGCAATAACAAAACTTTCATAGGAAAAAAAGTAATTAAAAATGAGTTTTTAGGGTAAAAGGTAATGATTGCATAATTTGGTCTTGCTGAAATTCGAACTTGACCTGTATTTGACCCTGAGGATTCGCTTTGCAAAATTTGAAGAACTTCTGTTGAGTTTCAAGGGACTTAGAAGTATTAAAGATGGAATGACATATATATATATATATATATATATATATATCGTCCTATTACATAAAAGGATATATATAATTCATTCGTGGTTAATTTTCATTTATCTGAAGAAGCCCATGGCACTGATTTAAACATATAGTTATTTCAGTTCTGCGTTATGTTTGTTACAACACAAAACAATATAAATGTAATTTTAACAGGTAATTAAAAAACTGCTACCTGATAAAGTTTCAAGTAAAAAAAAAATTGTGAATTAGAATTTTTGGAAATAAAACTATTAGTTACGTCTACATATTTAATCTTATCAGGCACTAGGGCTTCGCGCTTGATTATTCATGTAAAGTTTATGGAATAGTACATTAATACTAAAAACATTTCGTAATTAGAGTTCCAAAAATTATAATTTCTTTCCTAAAAGGTAACTGCGTTTTCAGAATTAAATACTTCGTTCCTGAATACGTTAAAATGATCCCGAAATAAGAACCTATCTATAAATAATAGTTGCTCTATTAGAAACTGACTCGTATAATAAATAACCGTGGTGCTCCCGATCCTAGCGATTTCTCTATTCCTATTATCAGAGGGCAGCAACACGCCATTACAGTTGTTATAACTTCCTGGCATTAGCCGCGGGAATGCCCGTTCTCTGGGCTATGCATTTCAAATGAGTTTACAGTAATTGGTGTAATCTGGCATTCCATCTAGCTGCTGCGTGGGTTTCTTAATTTCTACGTTGTGTGACCCATTCCGATTGTCCTCTCCACCCGAGCTGAAGGGATCTCAAGGTTACCACATCGTCGAGCGCAGGAGAAAAACATCCCAACTCCATACGTTTCTATTTCGTACTGTACAACACAGCACAGTAGCGTGAGCTGTCTTTCGCTCTGTGCTGTACCTAATCGCTTGCTGTCTTACACATAGGCCACTTATACGTAGCAGTGCAACTGATGTCGTAGCACGTGCGTAACGGGTGCCTCGCCGCTTTCTCGTGAGTGGCCGCAGTTACTCCCAGCTCCACTATGGTTACTGGTACCTGCTGCATGTGCCGAGTGCGTACAGCACTGAGCAATCACCAACTTACCTTGCAACACTTCACCACACGCCACTGACCCCAGAATAGGACATACGTGGGATGGGGCTGAGTTCGACCGATTAACTTCGTGAGGTGATTCTTTATGCAAAATCAACTGGCAAATATATAGGACACTTTGTACCTGAACTAAATATTAAGGGCGAAATAAGTCCCCGAAAATGGAAATTTGGAATGTATTTTTGCGAAATATCTGAAACCATGTGAGAAGTGAGTACAATTCGCAGAACATTGTTTTGTGATATCGGTATCTACAACCTAAGAGCAAACTCGCATTAAGAACACTCCCCGTTATGAAAATAACAGGGGTGGCCACCTACTTATTGGCGGCAACTTCGTTACCGTCGTAAATTATGAACGTTTTATGCTGGTTTATTGAGAAGTATGACCTACGAAACAAAAATGGCCATCTCTTTGTAACTGCCCAGGACCCACCGATTTCGTTTGAACCGCACACACAGATTCCGCTGCAGTGATACAGTGGCTTATACATAGGTGAAACGTCATACATGCGTGTATTCTAAGCTGCTGTTACCACTGCATAGAAAATAGTGGAGGAAATGTATTCTGTAAACAACAATAACCATGCATTAAAAGGCTTACAATACTACATCCGACAATGTGTTTCTGGCAACAGTCTGTGTTAGATTCCCTACATGAATGATTGGAATTGCGTACGTGCCTGGAACAGTATTGCTCTCACTGCTGTGTACTGTAAAGACTATTGGTTATGCGCCTGGGCATGTATCGCTGCAGTCGAAGCTTTATGTATGTGCGTTTTGTACGAAAGCGGTTTTCCTAGGCAGTTACGACTAGAGGCCCCATATGCTACCTAGGTCATACTGTTAAATAAACAAGCATCAAACGTTTATTAATCTTGATGGTTCGTATAAACAACTCCCGTCATTAATAAATCAGGGAACTTTCATTCGGGAGGACGCGGGTTAGATTCGAGGTCAACCCATCCAGAATTCGGGGAATACCATCGACTGCATGAGATCCGTCAATATGCGCTATCTCTCGTTGAAATGCCGTGACTATGTCTGCCTCATCGCTGGCAACGAATCGCGGACAATCTCGAAGACTTCTTTAAAAGGATGTTAAACAGCTCGTATACACGTACGATGCGTACCCGTTCAAATGAGTGTAGACAGTTTGTACGAGAATATATAAATTAAACGATGATTTCAAGTTGCCACGTTTGTCTTGCCGGACATTCCTGCATCCATACTCCATGTTGTGTTCCCTTTAAAAAGTACATGTCGTACACTTTCAACTGTGCATAGTATATTTCCTGTGTTGGGTCATTTTTGGAAGATGAACAATAGTTGCCATAACTTCTGAATCAGCCCTCGTATGTATCGGTTAGTACATTGGACTGTACGTGTGCACTAAAATATACGGTAAACAGCTAAATGAATATTACTCCTTACAAGCTTAAATCAACAAAAAAATTAATATGGCGAGTGATGTCCAGCAGTGGAAACCATAGACGTCTGTAAACTCGTTTCGTTAAGGTAGCCGTTCTAAAAAGTCAAGTCACGTACTCCCTTATTATAAAGAGAGAGAGAGAGAGAGAGAGAGAGAGAGAGAGAGAGAGAGTACCTTAAGGATAAATACTGAGGCCGCTCAGTCTTTTGCCGTCGTAAATAAAAAGAGTGGTACACGCATTTACGTTTATAAAAGAGATACGCTCTCATAAAAAGTTTTTTTTTTTTTTTTCGTGTGCGCCCAATTGAGCAATTTAGGCGCTTGGATGTTGTCTTAGCAGTGCAGTTCAGAAGATTAAATCAACGTAAACTGGTTGTGGTTTTTAAATTTGTGATTTTATGACTTTGCTCAGCGTGTTGCATTGCCGTGCCCACAGAGTAGGCCAGGTAGGTCCCACAGGGGGCTTATTCTAAGTCATTCATTTCGTTCCCGCTCGACAAAAATATTCGTTACTACTAAAATTTACGTTTACTAACGAAAGGAGCTATTCTAAGTGCATTATGTTTGTTTGACGTCACTATGTTTGTTAAGAAACTCGAAACGAAAACGAAGCCCTTTGGGCCTTCGTTACCGACTTTTATTATAAAAACTTGGCTGGTGTGTGAAACAGATTGTTTTTGGGACTGTAAAACAAGAGAATCGTGGCGCAATGTGCCTTCATGGATTACAGGAACATTAAAATATATTTCAAAAATATATATTTTAAAAGCACCAATTAATCTTTCTGTTTTAATTTGTGAACTATATAAGCAGCAGTGTAGGCGGGCTATAGTGAGGTATTTAATAGTTTATTACAGTTGTTTATAATGAAATAAGAGATCATAAACACTGTTTTATCAAAAAAAAATTTGCTTTGAACAACGTAGTTCGTAAATAACAAGATAGGTAGCGCTAATCTGTAAATTATTCTAGGTAGTTTACAACCAAAATACTTTCTCTTGAAAATAATTGAGCGAAAATTCATATATTGATATTAATACAATCCACAAGAAACACGACCGCGTCTAGTTTGTTGTCCATCGCTTATTTTATAATCTTGGTACTATAAATTGCAGAGGAAAATGATGGTTCGTAAATAGCTTGCAGCCAAACAGCAAAATGGTCATTGAGAAAATTCTTCGGGCATGTAACAAACAAAGTTCTGTCTGCCCTCTCTCTCTTCTCGGCGTACATGCGAGTCAATTTCAGCTCAGAGCATATTAAATTAAAGCGTATCTATGTGTAATACACCACGCGTTTAGCCGAGTTACAAAACAGTACAATGTCGTCAGCAAATTTGATACACTTGTCAAATGAAATATACCTTTTTTCCTATAGCACATTATGTATTTAAAACTAATATTTAAAACACGCCAAAAGTAAACAAAATATTTTTAGCCTTTTTCTGCTTTGGTTTATTAATGTTTTCAATCCTAATTAATCATAATTTACAAACAAAGTCTCATAAAACAGTTGAAGTTTATGTGCATAGTGTTGCCACCCTGCATTTGCTAACGAAAACCCGAACATTGCCAAAGTCTCGGTGGCATCTGGAAGGATGTAATGAATTATGACTTAGAATACCAAACTGTCTTCCTCGAAGATTTTATTCGGTAAGAGGGCTTTCGAAACTTAACGAAAACTAAAAATTAATGAATGACTTGGAATAAGCCCCCTGGCCTCTCTTAATGTAGCCATAACGTGGAATTCATCAATACGCTTGTGATCTTCCGAGTATCACTGTAATAGAGACAACCTTTGAACACGGGACTGCGGAATGAAACCAGAAAACGCAGAGCAATATAACATTCATTTGTTTTTAGGGTAAAAGTCATAGTTGGGCAGTGCAGAATAGTTAGTGCAGCTACATCAGATTTTTCTTGCTGGTAGAAGTGCACCGGTGGAGCTGTACAGTTCTTAGCCCTGATTTCGCGATATTAATGTGTTTTGTGAGTGATTTTCTTTATTACGAGAGCACAAGTGGAATTCCTTATGCATGATATAGGTATGCCTTATGCATTTGAACGTCGTTCATGTCTGTGATCACGACTTCTGAAATAACTTGATATAGGGCTTATATATTTCAATGCAATTAAAACTATTTTGAACGTGTTAAATTATTATGTGGTGATAATAAGTCCATTCAAAGTATGTTCGCACTTTTCAGAAACATTGCTTAGTATCAAATTTCAGGCTTCGAGTCCGTATTCAGCAAATACATTGCCACGTGACTTCATATTTTAATTGTCGCGTTCTTTAATTGGCCAAATATTACTGGCATATTCCATACTCGATTATGAATGTTCAAAATTCATTACCACATTTAACAGGTTCTGTACTGATGGTGAGTTTTATGGCGTTTATTTTACTGACTAACATATTTGTGTTATTCACGATACAGCACATTAAATGCTGTTCACGATAAAGTGAGCACTTTTGAAATGAACCTTAGAAAAAAAATCACTGCCTCTGACTGCGTATATTTTAATGGGCTCACCGAAAAACATTCGCCCATTAAAGTTGGTAACGATAGATGGAAAGTAGTTCCAATACATTAACGTAGAACAAAAAGTGTTTGGTAACCATGTGTGATTACTCGATTCTTTTCTTTCACTTTCCGGTTATTCTTAATGCATCGAAGTGAAAAAATTAGCAGATTTGTAAAATATTTACTTTCCTAATCATTTCACAGTTTTACTTGACCGACGTGTGAATAAAGTGATGAGGCCCATGCCAATGTTAATTTTACATAAGGCGGAAGTAGATCATAAGCAGGGATTTCAAATGTGCTCATTTTACCGTAAACTGCATATACACTAATTGCATGTAAATAATTCTTCGTGACTCTATTTAGTACTTTAAAAACTAGGGGTGAGGGTATGTGGATCGTGGAAAATGTTTTATCTCTAGTTATTGATATCTGGTTGCTCATTTCGATTTAAGGGCGGACCGTCTCATCCGTAGGAAATATTAAAACAAACGATCGTTCAGCCAACTAAAAGAGAGAAAACTAAAGCACACAACTCACTCCTCAAAATTTTATAATTCAATTCACGAGTGAACAGCGGCAGATTCCAAAATAAGATAGTAGAGAAACGTAAACTCTTATTCTGCTCATAATTTTTCTGCATACGTAGAAGTTTCTGACTGGGATTCAACATTTTGAGCCATTTATCGGAGCTTCAGGGAATATTACATTCACAGAAACTTCAAAGCACGCCACACAACTGTGTTTCAAATCACCAAGGTAAAGAGTTAGCACATTGTGATAAATAAATAAATAAATAAAAAATATATATATCAGATGCATAATTAATACAGTGATAACTACGGTACACAGTTAAAAACCTTTGAGTCGCAATGCTACGAAAGACAGTTGAAGATGGACAATGGATGTTAGGGACTAGATACAACAGTACTCACTAGTTGAAAATGAGTACCTTCAAATTAACCAGTTGGGTTCTTCTTATTGTTGCTCTTGTTTGATTTCGAATCTTCGCCAAGCACTCAGTCATCATGCCGCTTTCATTTCCTTTATTTTTACGGAGATTTTTCTCTTTATTTAAACAATTATTTTTAATAACGCATATCGGAAACAATTTTTGAACTATATTTTAGCTTTTACTTTTACTGGCAATGTTTTTGGAGGGGGGGGGGGTGGAGAGAGAGAGAGAGAGAGAGAGAGAGAGAGAGAGAGAGAGAGAGAGAGAGAGAGAGAGACACACTTGGACGGTTCTGAACAAAGAGGTCTTGAGAGCCGATGAGGGTGAAGCGAGGTGAGTACGGAATAGCGCCGGGCTGAAGAGGCGGGGAAACGGGAGATCCCCAGGAAAATCCGCCGATTCGCACACGCGAAAAATCCGGGAGCTACTCCGGCAGATATAGAATCCGGTTTGCCTATGCGGGAAGTGAGTAGTCTAATCACTACACATCGTGCCCCCCCCCCCCCCCCTCCCGGACTCCAGGCACTTATTGGTTGTTCATGGTAAAATGAGCACTTTTGAAAGCCCTGCCTAAGATCTACTTGTATGCATGTTATGTATTCTTCCGCCTTCTGTAAAATTAAAATTGTCATGGGCCTCATTTCTTTATTCATGCGTCGGCCAAGTAAAAATGAAATTTTTAGGAAAGTAAATATTATACAATATTATACTAATTTTCACACTTCCATGTATTAAAAAAATAGAAAGCGAGATTAAGTTATCACAAATGGTTACCTAACACTGTTTATACGACCTTAAGATATGGAACTATTTTCCATCCACCGTTACCAACTTTACGGGACAAATGTCACTCATTGTGCCCATTCAAATATATGCGTTCAGGGGCAATGGCATTTTTCGTAATATAATTTCAAAAGTGCTCACTTTACCGTGAACAGCTTTTACTGTAAGAGTGCAGAGGGCAGCCAATCAGACACAAGGCGCAACCAGTGAATGGTTACGTCCACATCAAAGCGACCGCCAAGCCACTTCGTCTCTACGTACACACGTACGCGCGTACTCTATGTCCAGGTGTGGGTAGACGGGTACAGGAGGACGAGCAGCACAGAGGATATATATTTGCATAGTGGTATAACGAGTCCCCCCCCCCCCCTCGGGCTGTCGTAACGACCCCGGGAATCTGCCGCCGCGATCTTGCTTCCCTGTTTAAAGAGGTCGGTTCACGCGTCCCGTTTGCCGTGCTGTTCGCATCGTCCCGCTTAGCATGCAAATTCGTATGCAGAGCGAACACCGCTTCGTAATTAAATAATTATGGCCGGTCCCTGCGACACATTGTTAACAGCGGACACCATGGAAGGTAAAATATATTGCCGTGTCCTACCGCAATCTTCTTCCTTACGATCTTTTATTATTAACATCACAATACTTGCCGTAAGTAAAAAAAAAAAAAAAAAAAAAAAAACCATAGGTAATGCCTACAAAAAACTTAGAGGTTTTTCCGTTTGTTTTTCTGTTACGCAACACGCTTGCGCACTTACCGAAGCGTACAATACAGCATGCCAGAGGCGTGCTTAGACATTTCCATTTCAGATGCAGTAATACACCAAAAAATATATATATATTTATAATTTTTACTGGGAAATTGTTTGTAATTTTAAAAATGTTTGTAACACTACAAAAACTTGTCTCGTAAAATTACTCGTTTGTAAAGCTCTAAGAGCCGTGTTTGTAATGGACCTTACGAAATTTTTGTGCTATGCTGACCCGTATCTACGAGCTTGAGCAAATTGGCGAACACTGAACAACGTAAAACCGTGTATAGTTGTTTGTGCAAAAATTACGGGTGATTTAAACTATAGTTGCATACAAAAAGAAATATATTGCAATTTTGAATAATGTAAAATAACTTAAAACAATTCAAATAATCTTAATAAATTTACAATTAAAAAAAATTCATCGCCATTACTGTTAATGATAGCGTTTCATATCTACACAGAACATTTAAAATGAAATAAAACCGTTCTACGTAATAGATTAACTTTACAAATATTGTGTAAGTAATTACTGCTGTATTCATAACAACAATAATTGTGTAAGTAGTTACTGTTGTATTCACAACAACAATAATTGTGTAAGTAGTTACTGCTGTATTCACAACAATAATTGTGTAAGTAGTTACTGCTGTATTCACAACAACAATAATTGTGTAAGTAGGTACTGCTGTATTCACAACAATAATTGTGTAAGTAGTTACTGCTGTATTCACAACAACAATAATTGTGTAAGTAGTTACTGCTGTATTCACAACAATAATTGTGTAAGTAGTTACTGCTGTATTCACAACAACAATAATTGTGTAAGTAGGTACTGCTGTATTCACAACAATAATTGTGTAAGTAGTTACTGCTGTATTCACAACAACAATAATTGTGTAAGTAGTTACTGCTGTATTCACAACAATAATTGTGTAAGTAGTTACTGCTGTATTCACAACAATAATTGTGTAAGTAGTTACTGCTGTATTCACAACAACAATAATTGCAAAATTAGTAAGTAAAGTTGGATAATAAAGAAGATTTCTTGGGATCTAGCTCCCACGCTAGCAAGGTGTAACTTAATTTTTTTCTTCATAAATTATCTAAATATATTTGGAAATTTTTTTTCCTATTCTATGTTATTATTACATTACATTTGTTTTCTAGGTGAAAAAAATATAACTTTATGCCTACTTTTCAGTGATATAAGTTGTAATACAATCCTATAATTTGTAATATTTACAAATGTATGTTTTGCAGAGTTTACTTTGTAGCTCTATAAAGAATTTTCGTGGCAGCTAGGTTTCTAAGGCTTTTTCTTGTAAAAGTATACAAAAGATTTTACAGTGTATTATAGCGCAACCTGCCAGAACTACTTATAGTATGTCGTATCACTAACACACATGTTTACCAATTATAATCCACCGTGTCTTAAAAATTTTTTAAAACAAATCTTTGAAATTTTACCTCAGACGTTTCATAATTGTTTTCCGTATAAATAATTATATTTACTCTGATTATCGCAACAACTAAATAAAATAGAAGTGTGTGTCTGTGATTTTCGAATTTACCACTTTTAATTATTCTTTCATATAGTATAATTGATTTCTAAGCCATATATAATGTTAATTTTTTTCGTGTCCGTCTATCTGATCGGATTTAACTCAAAACCACTTTACCTATTGACATCAGATTTACACAGTATATATATATATATATATATATATATATATATATATATATATATATATATATATATATATATATAATAACCATCTTAGTCTTTTTTTCATCGAGATATTATCTCAAACGGTTCTGAAAATATGATAATCAGGGATCTGCAAAGGTGCTGGATTAAGTTTTACTTAGGATTAGTGCATAAAAATAAGCATTGTTAAAAAAAGTTCCGTCATTTCTCCTTTCTTTATTGTCTATGGGCTGTCCTCCTTTCCTTCCCAAGAGAGATTCCAAATCCTAAATATAATGCGTACGAGTAGCACAGGAAAGTTAGTCTTTATAATATATAAGCTATAAAACCCTTTGTGCGTGACTAAACCGCATCATGACTGACAAACCACTGGACCAATTGAGACCATATTCACACCATATGTTATTGATGTAGCGAGTAAGGTTTTCAGTTATGTTTCATTCCGACAGGTGGCGCTGAAATCCATCTTCTATATTTATGTGCCGATTTTGCTGATATTTGCAGGAAATGTTCGTTGATCTAAAAGAGAAAAATGCCAGCAATACCTCGGTCAAACATCGGTCGACGTACCAGACGTAATACAGAGGACGCATTGAGAAGGCAAAATAGAAGGTGAAAGATGCGGAACAACGTTCGTCGGGATTAGCTAGTATGTAATAAGATCACAGTAATAACGTATCGTATCAATTTTATAATTAACTTTGTTTACGTCAGTTTCAACCATTAATGTTTGTGACAAATGGATGCACATAAAATCAATTATTAAATTTATTTCCTACATTATTATTACAATTGTCTTACACGCAATCATAATAAATATTATGACGATATTCCATGACGAAGATTTTCTTCTAAATTCTGATTTCTGAAGTTTAATGCAAATATGCTTACATTTTGTAAAAAAAAAAAAAAAAAAAAAAAACGGACTCTTACAATCGATTATATTTCTACATTTAGAATTATATTTTGTGAAATATTGTATAATATTGCAAAATATATACCTTATTCTTTCGTATACAGCATAAATTGCATTTTTCTGACATTTTACTAATTTTTTGTACTATTTTGCTATGAGTTCTTCACATTGAATAATCGTGTGCAGCGTTTAATGGCCAGTTGCTTTACTTCAACCTTAACATTGAAATATTATATTTTCTGTAAATTAAACCTTCGTATTCATTTTGTCTATAAATAATGGCATGTATTTCTTAATAGATATGAACTAAAAACTGAAGACCTGCTGTGTTGGCAATGGCCAATAACAAATAGGTCCGAGTAAAATGTTATTAGGCCCCTAATAAAGTAAATGTTTCGTACTGACGATTCAAATATTTACTTAGTACTGGCGGAAATATATTTCATTGTCACGTATTTATAATTTTAGTTTCGCTGTATGTCCAGAGCAAAGAAGATGCATAGGTTTCACTTCAATTTTTCTATGCGGAAAGTATAGTCTGTAACACACTCAAAATGTACGTTTTTTTAATCATGACTAATTTACATACTTAATGTTAATATGTGTCGTTTCTATGCAATGTGTTATGATTTTTCACTATGTAAATATTTCTTGCAATGAAATTTGAATTTAAAATTAATTGAATATTTTTTTCTAATTTTCGTATGTTACATTTTTCTTTTGTCATGTTAGGATATTTTCTCTTAGATATATCATATCGGAGCAATTTAATTCAGTTTAAGGATAGGGCAGTTAGCTAGACTCCATATAATTTTGTTTTGTGTTAATTTTATTTATTTTTATGGTCTCATATGTTGTGAATCTTTCCTATTATTTAATTTGTATGTATACATCTTGAAACCCAGTGTTCTGGTTTTTTTTTTTTTTTATATATATATATATAAACGGTTAGGACTTGGGAATTGGTACGTAGGGAGTGTTATGTATTTTCTATTTTTCCATTGGTTCCAGGTTCGAACCCTGGCTTCCCATTGGCTGGAACCTTAGGTCCCTTTTAAGCCATTTCCAGCGAAGAAAGCATAACTCTTTCTCCAACTGACTTCCGCGACAGCTAGACGTATAGGGTAGGACTCGCACCTTAAGGTGGGTGCCGAGTAGGGTTTATTATTTAGATATTTAGGGTGTTTTATCTTCCTCTGTTTATTTTTGTGTTTAAGTGTTTTCCAGTACATTGAGAGTGCGTGTAAGCCCCACGTGTTTGTATAGAATATAGGAGTTAGAAGCTAGACCGCTTCAGTGTTAGAGACGTATTTCTCCAGGACGACGGGGCCCTTAATAAGTAACCCTGCACCTGCGACTCCTAACGACTTAGTTGGTTTGCTTCAGTGTTAGAGACTTATTTCCCCACGACGACGGGGCCCTTAATAAGTAACCCTGCACCTGCGACTCCTAACGACTTAGTTGGTTTGCTTCAGTGTTAGAGACGTATTTCCCCACGACGACGGGGCCCTTAATAAGTAACCCTGCACCTGCGACTCCTAACGACTTAGTTGGTTTGCTTCAGTGTTAGAGACGTATTTCTCCACGACGACAGGGCCCTTAATAAGTAACCCTGCACCTGCGACTCCTAACGACTTGGTTTGCTACAGTAAAGTCGTCCCACGTCGGAAGGATCATCGAGAGCTGCAAAACTTCAGTGAGGTAAGTCTTCATTGCTCTACTGTTATGTGCTGTACGCAGTGTCCGCCATAATTTCTTCTAGAAGTTTTATATTCTATAGGCGACCATATTGATTTTTTAGCGTTATAAGAAACCAGCTTTAAAACTTTGCCCACTAATAACTTGAGTAAAGAATCTATCTCCTGAGCTAGGCACACTGAAGAGCAGAGTAATTTTTTTTGATTGAATAAACACATTTTTTATTTATATTTTTATCCTGAGAACAACATTAACTGTAAGTGATTTTATAAGAGTGAACTTTAGCCTACGTCTTGTATAACGCAGGGATTTTTATTTAGTTAGATACGGCCACTCCACGTCAGTTAGGAAGGTTTTGTGTTTTGGTTAGATCTTTGCTAATTGCCATAAGGGTTTTTCTTAGCAGTAGTCCAGATAAACAAGGAAACAAAAATAAGAAAATTTAAAGAATTTTTTTTCAATAAGTCTGGACTTTAAAAATGATTTCACGTCGTGGTCGCCTACATTATTTTCTGTTGTTTATCCCCGTGTCTTCCCATATTCATGGAGTGTCTTCTGGTTACATACAATTGTGTATCAAGTGTTCTTAATGTACAAGTGTGTAGAAATCTGAGTTCCAACCTGACGTACGTTAATCATCTGGTAAGTTGTGTTCCTGCCAGCCAGTTCCCAGACCGGGCAAATAAAACTCTGGGATTGGTGATACACGTTTGGTTGAGAACAAATTACTACAAGGTAATTATGCTGGTATGCTACATACTGTTTTATTTTGTTTTCGTAAGTGAAGGCTAAGGAATGATTATAGTCGTACACGTAAGTTAAGGGAAGAATCTCATAAAAAGGCATCACACCTTTTTCTCCCACTTACTACCGAGGTGAACAAATATTTTAATTATTCACATTCAGTGGGCTTTGCATCTACACCTACCCTCTATTATTTGCATATGCCACGTACACTGTGTATTACTACCCCGATTTACATAATATTTACATATTTGGCGTAAACGTATGGTCCATTTGAATACGTCTGGTTTTTATGAAATTTTACCTACATAGTTACCGTCGTGTTTTGCATAGCGTAGTAATTTTTGAGACAATTCATATGGTCATCATCGTTCGTTTTCCACGTCGCAACTGCACCGGATCGAACACATAGAGAAGTGTATATTCGTACTTGAAGAACATGATTTGAATACACGAACACACTTGGACGTAATTTCGCGATAAATAGGCAACTCGCAAATTTGATGTTTCTGTGATATTTGTTTCTTGTTGTTGATAAGAAATGGTGTTAAATTAAGCGCATGAGAATCACGCCACTTTTAGGTTAGTAAGATGAATTTTGGCCTGTGCACAAAACAAACGCACTAATTTTTTTTTTCTTTACTGCTACATCATTTTTTCAAACAAGGTCCTGGTGGCTGGGTTCTGCTTTTCAAAAACGGATTCCAGAGCTATTAAAATCAAACTAGAAAAGAAACACCAAATATTTTGGATCTATTAATAGAATAACTATAACGTGGAAAAACTTTCAAATTATTCGTCTCGGATTGTGTTACACGTGGGTATGTTCATTCTTTTGCTTAACTACGTAAGATTTAAATGCGTGGGAAAAATCTAACCGTGAAACTCAATGTTCATGACCACGACTGCTTGATATAGGTTATCCACGGTAAAGTGAGCATTTTTGAAAGCCCTCTCATTTGGAATAATAGTCAATAAGCACATTTTATTCTAGGCTTAGACGTTAATTTCCGAGTGCGGTGGAATCTACACACTGTATTTATCACTTACACGGTAATATTTACTTTAAAAGGTGGTTAAAGGATGAAAAAAAATGGCTAAAAATTAAAAGTCACTAGGGCCTCAAAAGTGCTCAGTTTACCGTGAACAGCTTATATACCAGTCCCTGTCACGGTCGGCAGTTCCAAACGCTCGTGGGCGGGGGGGGGGGGGGAGGGTTCGAACAGCTGTCCTTCCGAGAAAACTGCGTTCGCGTGCTCGCGCGAGGTAATTACGCCGCCCCCCCCCCCCTTTTTTTCCCGACCGCATAACACTCACATCCACGACGACTCGCAACAATGACCTCTGCTACGGCACACAGAACCAGCCTCCGCTTTCCACACCGCCTCGGCTCATTATCAGCGGAATCAACCGCCTCTCGCGAGCCACACAGGCGTCGGCCACACGACGCCGCTACCGCTACCCGCGCGCCGCCACGCGGCCGTTCCCGGAATCAGCAGTCGGAGATCTTCGCGCTCCGCAGTGGAGTCTTCCGCCGCGTCGTGCCTGTTGTGTGCAGAGCAGCTGGAAGTTTCCAAGCAGGTACGCCTCCCGGCTCTTATCAAAGCCGCCGCCCGTGTTCTCTCCAGTCACGGTCCCGTGCCTGCCCCTGGGGGAAAAAAAATGGACAAAGCACGTGTTTAAGTCCCACGCAAAAGACTCGCACAGGCAGTCGTGTTAGCAAAATCCAAAGAAAACGCTTATCTACATAACACCACCACTACAGCTTTAATAAAGATGATAATGAGGAGAAAATTATTGGTATAGGTTGTTCACGGTAAACTGAGTGCTTTTGAAAGCACTTGTTTAGATCTACTTATATACATATTGTGTATTATTCCACCATACGTAAAATTAATATTGCCTCGTGAGCCTGGTCGCTTTATTCTGCGTCGGTCAAAATAAACTCTGAATTTGTTAGACAAGGAAATATTTTACAAATTTGCTCGTTCTTTCACTTCAATTCAACGATAATAAAGAGTCCTATAGGCTGTTCACGATAAAGAGAGCACTTTTGAGACTATGGTTACTTTTTTCTTTCAGCCTTTTTTCTATTCTTTATCCACATTTTAAAATAAATATTGCCACATAAGTAATACATTCAGTGTGAAGAATCCACCGCACTGGGAAGTTAACGTCAACGGCTAAAATAAAATATATTTATTGACTATTATTCCGAATGAGAGGATGAGACGGAGATGTTTCATTGTGCACGGAAATATTCCAGCCGCCTACACGTTCCTAGTTGACTGCCTTTGTCTCGACATCGCTCTGATGTGTCAACCGTCAGCCCGCCGGTTTTTGCTAAATTGCACGACGCAAAATCATCGTTTCGCGGCAAAATTATTATGAAAGACTTTTTTATACTTATAAGCTAACTGTTACTTACTGTGTACACGATCTAGCAGTGTGAAATCGACGAACGGTAACGAATACATGAAATTCGCTTGCAGATCACGACACGGACATCCGACTAGCATACCTGCTAGGAACAGACTGTGAAGCATGGCAGCCATCCATAGTTCGTCATGCTCGCGCCATAATTCTAAATAGAATAGATGACGTTCCATGTGCAAATTCTGAGAATTGCTCGACCTGCAACTCGTTTCTGTTGGCTAGGGTAATATTGAAACCCCCTCTTGTGGTTCACCCTTAGTTTTGGTTTAGTATTTAAGTCCCCGCAACAGCTTGGATCGGCAGAGACTGATGGCTGCTAGGGACGAGACCAATCCTGAGATAAGTAATCGTATATTCAAAATATAGGGCCCATAAAGCCAGTAATGTAAAATCGGACGATTGCTGTCCAAAATTACGTGTAGAAGTAATTTTGTTTTCTCGGATATTGAAGTCAAAGCAGATAAAAAAAAAAAAAAAAAAAAAAAAAAAAAAAAACCATAATTGTTAAACTAGTTGAATATTAAAATCACTTAGCTTCCCACGACAAAAATGATTATAGTAATGACAAGAACATTTATAAACGATGTAGAATGTTGTATAATAAAACACATTTAACAGAGAAAAGTAAAAATTAAGGCTGTTATGAAGTTCCCCTGGTTTTGCAGCCTGTAATTTTGAAGAAGTTTGGAAAATGTAAACTCATATGAGTAATTGAGAAAAAATGGCTTGTCATTAAAACAAGTTATAATATATTTTATAAAATAAAGGCTAGTTCCCTTTAAAAATGTTATTGAGAATTTAATTCCTAAAATGAGTATTGGCATAATAGAGTTTGAAAATGCCCGAATTTTAAGGTTTCTGCTGAGAATTGTATTTTAAAAATATCAGCCTTCAAATGAATATATATATATAATATATATACTATACTCACATATATACTATATATATAGTATTGCTATTTCTTTGTATTACTTTTGTATTTTGCTTTGAGCATAATGATTGTAGCTTTGATCATAAAATTTAGTCCACATTTTCAAAGAACTTGTGTGTGTGTTTTGTAGTTTTGTAACCAATTTCTGCTTCAATATGAAGGGGTTTTTATATACGACAGTTTGGTTATGGTTACTTGGGGAAATGAGACCTTGCGCCGCCCTACAGTGTAGGCAAGGGCCTCAAGGGCTTTATTGAGTTAATTTCCTAGATTTATTTCAATACAAGCTTTTCCTATGTTTGTGTTATGTATATTACAAATACAACTGGCTAATTTCTTTACTGTATTATTTCCATTAATATTTAGTGTATTATTCTCCCTAACTATTTTTACTCTATTTGGCAAGAAAATAGGGAATGAAGTGCCAAGTTCCTCCTACTTCTCACTCTGGCTGCGCACATGCACAGGAAATTAAGCCACTGAAACACTAACTGTCTTACGGCTGTTCACGGTAAAGTGAGCACTTTTAAGGCCATAGCTATCTTTTTTTTTGTTTCAGCAATATTTTGTCCTTTAACGACCTTCCTAAGTAAATATTGCCATATAAGTAATAAACAGTGTGTATATTCCACCGCACTCTAAAGATAACGCCTAAGGTTAAAATAAAACACATTTACTGACTATTATTCCAAATGAGAGGTCATTCAAAGTGCTCACTTTACCGTGAATAGCTTATAGTACTGGTTCAGAGGCCTGTAGAACGTGTCACGTGAACGAGGATTTCAATTAAACGCGATGTAGACGCGGAAAAATTTAATATTTTAACAGCAACTTGGCTGTTACCGAATCACAGGGCAAATTACAGGATCTCAATCGGGCCAACTCTGCAAGCAAGTTGACATCTGGATTCGATCCACGAAGCAATAATGTAACAATTGTCAATTTGCGACCACTGTTTTAGGTTAGGCCCAGTTTTCTTGTACTAATTGATCTCTGTCTTTACTGCTGATTTTTCTACCTATAATGTACATATGTATCCTGACTACAGCATGCAAATAATTTTTTAACGAGGTTTTATTACCCTCAAATTCATTTTGTATGTATGAAATATTTGCCATGTGGCCTTAACTTACGTCAACGAGCCCGCACACGCGGGGCTATTTTGCGGGTTTGAGACCGAGAATGGCAAAGTCGTTAAGGACGAGACTACCACGCTCATCAAGTGCGACAGCGCCGCTACGCGCAAGGCTACCGGCGTGCAGTGTTCCCGTCGCGATGCGTGTACCTGCGGCGACTTATCATTTATTGGTGGAAAGTATTTCGCAAATTTCAATGCACGCCCATCGAGTACGTTATTTTGTATCCAACCCAAATATTTTAAGGTACGGAACTTTAAAAAAAAAAAAAAACGCTTTTAGCTTCGCTGGAGTACTCAGAAACGGTATTTGAAAGTAATCGACAGGCTTCATCTGAAGAGGAAGTTCTTACTGTAGATCACATCGGGCGCACGTTTAATGGTTTTCGTGGGGAAAAAAAAAAAAAAAAAAAAAAAAAAAAAAAAAAAAAAAAAAAAAAAAAAAAAAACTCTGCGTCTACAAATGCGTTGCCCGAAGCGAGCTTGCATAATCTGACACTAGGTCGCAGTAAATTCGGTAATTTATTTGTTAGATTTTTTAATTTGCTGATTTTTTTATTATTTAATATTCACAAGGTGGGTGATTTGAATATCTATTTATAATACAAGCCTTATCTGTTTTACTAATTTTCTTTTTAAATAGTGCAGACCGAACGAAGACATCACTAAATATTTATTAGCATTTCATCATATATGTTTTGAGAAAGCCACCTCCCCCCCCCCCCCCTTGCAAATCCATTGTTTACATTCATAGCGTAAACATTCCACGAATGCGCCCGAAAGTATCTGAAGTCTTTTTCTATCAGCTTAGGACAAAACTTGCGACAAAAAGTTCAGTTATGTGAATGCTATAACTTGGGACACGGCAGCTTGGGACGTCGTGACGTCAGGGGGTCACGTGCACCAATCAGCGCATCCTTGTCCTAGGACACAGGTAGTGATAGCGCAGTTGTAGACAGGCCTTTACAGGCAGCCTTGTCGTGTCCAGACATAGGTGAGATCCACTCGACGTCTCTCGCTTCAGCGCTAGGATTTCCCCGAGCAGCGAAGGCCATCAGAGCTCGCGGCTAACGTGCTTCCGCCTGTGCTAGGTCACGGCCGGTCAGGAAAGCCTTTACCTTTTCCTGCGCGAGTTGTGTTGAGCAACTCCCAAATTACCCCCTCCTCGAAATATTTCGTCTATGTGTTACGGAAAATGCACGGTTAGTTAATCTTTTTTTATATAGTCTATTCGCGGTTTCTTCCCACTTTTTCAATCAAACCTTTGAAAATTCACCCTATGTAAGTTATGGCGTGTTTAGTTATTTCCTAGATATGCCATATATATATATCACAAGCGTCTTATACTTATGTTAGCATAAAAGTAAATCATCTTTCGTTAAAGTACAGTTTCACCTTAATTATATTAATAAATTATATGATATCATTTACAATAAATATGAATTTAAAAAGTGAGAAATCGTCTGTGTTGGTAACGCCTAGTAAGAAATAGTTCTCGGGCAAAATATTATTACAACTGAGTGCGCACGAATTCGGTGCGTTGTCCTTTGGTGTCATTTTATAGACGTAGTTAAGCTTAGTTTGCACGAGACGGAGAAATATCCTGGAAGTAGAACTTTGGCAGGACTTCATAAAAGTGTGAAGTAAGCGTGAATGGATTATAGACCTGCGTAAGGCTGCCTGGTTTGAAAGCAGTGAGAATATGGTATAGGGAAATACATATTAATGAAATTCCTTTTTTAAAGCTAGTTTTTCAGATGTAAACTTGAAACAAACACCAAAGTATGAGAAACTATTCGCTCAAGCTCTGTATGCAGACAAATTAAACAATTTGTTTTTCAGTAAATTTTTATTTAATCACTAATTTCTCCAATTTTTCCAGAAAAAAAGGCTATACATTAGAGTTACGAAAGGCTGAGATAGCAAACAAGCACGTATTTGTGTTCCAAAAATCCATGGTGGTATAGGTATATCTATATTTAACAGGAACGCCGAAAAACCGAATTTCATTAACGTGTATTATTTCGCTATACCAAATTCTCACTGCTTTAAAACCAGGCAATAACCTTAAGAGTTAGAATAAGCTATTCACGATCAAGTGAGTACTTTTGAGACCCTGGTTACTTTTCCCTTTCTGCTATTTCTTATCCTTTATAAGCTATTCACGGTAAAGTGAGCATTTTTGAAAGCCCTCTCATTTGGAATAGTAGTCATTAAATATATTTAATTGTAGCCTTAGACGTCAACATCCGAGTGTGGTGGGATATACACACTGTGTTTATTAGCTACATGGCAATACATATTTGAAAAGGTGGTTGAAGGATAAAATATGTGAAAGGAAAATGTAACTAGGGCTCCGAAAGTGTTCCCTCTACAGCGAACAGCCTATAACCACATTTTAGAATAAATATTGCCATGTAAGAAATACAGTGTGTATATTCTACCGCATTAGGAAATTAACGTCCAAGGCTAAGATAAGATTTTTTATTGACGATTATTCTAAATGATTGGGCTTTCAAAAGTGCTCACTTTACCGTGAATAGCCTATAGTCCGGACACCTTTTTTGGGCATACGTTGTTTGCACGTTTACCCGTAACTCATACAATAAACGTCCTGGGAATACGACTTCTTGTCAGGAAAAATATAGCAATTATCTAAGATCGTAGAGTGAATTTTTTAAATTATATTAAGAGAGCAAAAAAATTTGGGGGGGGGGGGGGGCAACATTTTTAGCGCTTGCCGGCGTAGTTTCGTAAACAGGTAAGGAAAAGTGAAACCTGCACATCCGTACTTACTTACATCTGTGGGTTATCATGGCGTGCGTGTAATAAAGTGCCACTGTTACAGATGTAATTTGTAGAGGAAAGCGTGACGACGAAAGGAACCGCATGCAGTTCGGCGCATTGGGTATGAGCGTTCGGGGGGCGCGTGTTTATTGCCTCTCGTATAGCTGTGTTTCGAACGCGAAATAAAATATATATATATAACTCGGGGCTACGTACTCTTTTCAACTACTGCATTCGGCTCTTTATGTATATTATAGGGTATTCAAGGTAACGTGAGCACTCTTTATGGTCTTACAAAAATTCTCATTCCAGTCGATTTCTATCTTTCAACCACTTTTTAATATAAACACTGCCGTGTGACTAATAAACACAGTGTATACATTTCATCCTTTTCAAACGCTAACATGTGAAACTGAAATAAAATATACTTATTAGAGGTGAAAGTCTTTTGGAAGGGCCTTAAAAGTGCTCACGTTACCATTAACTGTCTATATCACACTATGTATAGAATCAAATGGTGTTTGTTGGTTAATGCTTTAAATGTGTAATGGATTAAAATATAAATTGTTATGTTGGTTCCAGGCATAAAACCAACCCTTGGTCAGTTTTTACAAAATTCCATATAGTATTAGGAAAATAATATTTAGTGGCAGAATTTATTATTTTGAAACATTGGTGTAAGATTTTTTTATGGGAAATTGGTTTGGTCGAGAAAGGTTGGGTACTACTTTGGGGTTTTGCAATAAGATACATATGAATAATAAATTAAAATTTTTGAACTAGAAAATCTGTTTGAATACTTGCTTGTTTCTCGTGAAATGGGCTATATAGGGAGACAAAAAAGAGTTAATTATGATATACTTGACAGAAAAAATTAGTTCTTAATGGTAATGTTGCAGAATTCCAATTTGGAAAAGGAGGTAGTAGGCTGTAGCCACAGAGTGGAAAGAAGGTGGCTTGTGTGCGTGTGTATATATATATATATATATGTACACACACACACGCAATGTGTGTATGTAAACATACAGGTGTGTCGATTTATTTTATGTGGGAAGTAACCGGGGTGTGGACAGTACAGTACGTGCAATTCCTGGAGTATTTGAACGTGTCAAGTCTGTCGATGACGCGGCGTGTTCAGGTGGACATTTGAGCACTTTTCGTAGGGTTGCGTTTCACTGCTGGTAAACTAATCTGGCTCAGCTGCAACTATAACTCGAATGTGTCGGGAAGTCTATTACGAATACATCCACTACAGCATTGAAAGGTCTATGACTCCGAAACTATCGACTTTATAACATATGTTCTCAGGGACATTTCGTGCTGTTTTGAGGTACACTATCCATTATGCGATTACTTCTCACATATTTGGAAACATCCTGTTTATGTACAATCCATCTAAATATATGCTGCGAAATCGTTAGGGTGAGTGAAGAGATTCGTACAGCTCGTAACATCGAAGTCTTGAGAGCCGATGAGGGTGAGTGAGGTGAGTATGGAGTAGCGCCGGACTTAAAAGGCGGGGGAAACGGGAGATCCCCGAGAAAACCAGCCGAGAAACTGCATCCTCCGGCACGATTCCCTCATGCGAAAATGTTTTGAGTGACCCGGCTGGGGATTGAACTCGGATCACCTTGGTGGGAGACGAGCAGGCTAGCTGTTCAGCCACCGTGGCCCCGGAAATTGTTAGGGAAACAAATATGACACTATTACGGCAGTTATGACACTATTACGGCAGTTATGACACTGCTATCTATAATATAAAAATTGATTTATTTAATAAAATTTACCCACAGGACTACTTTTCACAATTCGCCGAGAAAATTGCTGTATCGATATGGCATATAGTATTTACACAAAACTACATTTATACAATTATAACCAGCGTTTTATTTTTCAAAAGGTTGGTTTCAAAGTACTAATTTAATTGCGAAGAGGCCGCGGTTGGTATGGCAGCTAGAGCGCTCGCCTCCCGCCAAGGCGAACCGGGTTCAATCCTCGGCGACGTCACACTCGGAATTTTCTCAAAAGGGAATTTTAGATGATGCCTTCGGTCGGCGGGCTTCGTCGTGGATCTCGTTTTCCCTCGCCCTTCCGTTCTTGCATTCCGACGCTTCTCCATATCTACCTCGTTTCACCCTCATCGGCTATTAAGACCTCTATGTTAAGAGCTGCCCAAATCTCTCCACGGCAATCAATTTAACTGCCAACCCGTCTCTAGCAAATATTCACACATGTTATTTGTTGAAAAAAAAAATTACTACGGTTTTTTTTTAAAATGCGTATTCTTTCGAATACAGTAGTCATAACAATCGCATTATTTCATTTCTCTGATAATTATTTAGACATTAACTCGTATCTGCGCTACTCTTCAGTAGAAAAGAGGTTGCTGTACATGAATTACTATATAGTGATGTTTCTGATGCTTATGTTATTGTTTAACTGATTAGATATACTGTTAATGTATGTAGGTGTGTGAATGAGCGTGTGCGAGTAAACGTTGCATTACTATTATGTTTTTAGGTAACTGACATAATTTTAGATGTAGCAAACATAAAATGTCTTATGTTAATAAATATTTTGTCTTTTTTTAGCGTGTTTAAATAGTTTTTTTTGCTATGATTTTGTTACCTTCAGAAATCCTGAAATTAAATTACAGTTTTATAATTTTTGCTAATCGATGTTATATTGTAGTTTATTTTTATAATTAGTACAATTATATGTATGAGAATATATGCGACGTGTATGATGTGGTTTTGTTATTTATATATAAAATAAGCTGAATAGCGAACTCTCACGATTTCTCTTTTGATGTAGGTTTTTATGTGTATGGGCCTATGTATGCATATGCATACAGATAAACGAAATAACAAAACCACATCATACACGTCGCATATATATATACATATATATATATATATATATATATATATATATATATATATATATATATATATATATATATATATATATGTGTGTGTGTGTGTGTGTGTGTGTGTGTGTGTGTGTGTGTATTGTGTGTGTGTTTTTTTTTTTGCTGTTATATATTTCATATAAGCTACTTTCTAATTTTGTAGTAGACATCAAGTATTGTTTCATTATTCATTTCAGTTTATTTTATAAAATAAGCTTTATGTTTTATTATTTAATTGGTTAAGTGCAAGAGAAGATGATTAACTTCTCCGCAAAAAAAATAAAGACCTTTAAAATTATTATTATCATTATAATCATCCTCAATGAAATAGCCAGGTACGTATTATACTAACTATTTCCCATATAGTATACCATACTCGGAAAAAGCGCACAATTTTTGGAAAATTGCTTCAGCAATTATTATTTTAAAAAATCAAGTAAACTACATTTTTAATTCGTGGATGTGACACGATCTGCATTATACTTACGTTGAAAGTGTAGTTCTTGTAATGCCTAGAGAGATATGTTTTGACAGCATTAAAAAAAAAAAAAAAAACGTAACAATACAGTGAGATGTCATACATACCATTATCGAATGTGTGTGAAGAATGTTTTTTCAAAGATAAAAAAAAATCACTGGAGTCCCACTGGGTACGTCACCGCTGCTGTTGGAGTGAGAAAGCTGTATTACTTTAATGAGAATTGACAAGAGTGTGACGTCGTTTTCCACCTGGGACACGAACGAAGTTAATGGGATTCTCCCTCCTCTCCTTTAACCGTATATCCTTTCCATCATTGGCGTAGCATCCACGTCCTCCCAATCAACTGAATCCCCCATCTACCAGGGTCTTTCGGGTCTTTCTACTGTCGTCGAATTACCGTCCTTGAAATGAATTTACATAGGAGTTGGTGATGCTGTAGTTTATATGGGAGAATTTCTTAACTAATATACATAACAGCAGTATTCCTGAACAATGTACTTCTATCACAAAGATAACTTTTACACTGTTAGTTCCTCACTCCCCAATTTGTCGATATGCTCTTTCACTGATTCAATTGAAGTTTGAGTAGGTGACATATTCACGTATACGTAAAATTCTTTCGCTACGATGTTTTCATTTTGTGTACCTGAGAATAGTTTTGTAGTCGCTTAAAAAGTAATATAAAAAATTTAGACTGACAGCGCGAAAACTAAACTGCCAAACTCCGTCAAGTTAATGGACGTGTGAGACAATGCCAACCACTGATGTAGACGAGAGTACACCACTATCGTGTCTGCTGTAACTATTAATAGTGCATATATTTACTATTATTTAAAACGTATTTTAATTGTGAAAAATAATGCTGAATTTACTGATGGATCAATTATAGGCTATTAGCGGTATAGTGAGCACTTTTAAAAGCCAGCTCATTTGGAGTAATAGTCAACAACTATTTTAGCTTTAGACATTAACTTTCGAGTGCGGTGGTCTACACTCTGTGTTTATTACTTACAAGGCAACATTTTTTTAAAACCCATTCTCATCCAGTGTACACAATTGTAGATAATTTTAGTATGTATTGTGCACTGATTCGAGAACAAACATTACATTGGCACTTTCTTCACATAGCAATCGATCGATCCGTTTAAAATATCGCTTCGTAATTCATGAATTTTAAGTTCATGTTTACGAATACATGAATGGAAAAACGTAAATATCATATAGTAAGTCGAAAGTAAAGCTACTGTTTTCCTATAGCCATCCGAATATATTTAAACACTTAAGTTATTATAAACGTATGTTACTCAAATGCGCATTTGAAAGTAATATTAAATCATAGACCGTATTTTCAACTTTATAACTGCAAAAACCGCGGTAGCTTGTGCTTCATATTTATCTATTAATTGTTTCTCAAACTAAATAAAAAGCGGTATTTGTGTACATTCTTATGGGCCATTCCAAGTATTTGTCACTGATGTGACGTCATAAAATGAGCGAGAGAGATATATATGCAATGCGCAAAAGCACACTAGTATAGGTGCATCATGATGAAGGCTTTTGAATGTCCTCAATTCACAGTGAACAGCCGCTATAGGCTGTTCACGATAAAGTGAGCACTTTTGAAGCCCTAGTTACATTTTTCATTTAGCCATTTTTTATCCTTTAACCACCCTTTAAAAATAAATTTCTCTATATAAGTAATAAGCACAGTGTGTATATTCCACTGCACTCGGAAGTTAACGCCTAAGTCAAAAACAAAATATATTTTTTTACTATTATTCCAAATGAAAATGCTTTCAAAAGTGCTTACTTTACCATGAATAGCCTATACCTCCATTAATTCGCAAGTCACGTCATTAAGCCACGTCCCGGATAACTTCATCATCGACGGTATTTAATTTTGATTTTCTTCAAGGACGGTAGAAGTTCAGTTACTAATAGGGACCATAATTTATTTGATAGAGATCACGGATTCTTGCACCTGTATTAATTTTTGGTATTCTCCAAAGCGATTTGAAACGCTTTGGCAAAGGCTGTTTTAAAGTGTAAACACGAAACGAGCTCAGAAACTGGTATATCTTGTTCCCTGTTAATAAATCACTTCAGAAGTTAATATTTAAAAAATCCTTGCCTACAGGTATAGGAAACGCAATACAAAAAGTAAAATGAATTGTATGCGACGTGTGGCAGATTTGGGCGGCACCCACCAGCTGGGGTCTTCAAGGCCAATGAGTGAGTGAAGAGATTTGGGCAACTCTCTTAACAGCGAGGTATTGAGAGCCGATGAGGGTGAAACGAGGTGAGTATGGAGCACCGCTTGAATGCAAGGGCAGGGGAAACGGGATATCCCCGAGAAAACCAGCTGACCAGCGGCATCGTGCGGCACGGTTTCCGCATGCGAAAATCCAGGGGCCAATCCGCCGGAAATCGAACCCGGTTAGCCTTGGTGGGAGAAAAGTAGTCTTGATACTACACTATCGCGGCCCCAAGGGCGATGAGGATAAAGCAAAGTCGAGGCGCAGCAGCAATGGAATGTATTGGGGGAAGAAAAATGGACTACCCTGAGAAAACACACTGGCCAATGTTAACGTCCGTCACGTTTTCCATTAAAGTAAATCCTGCTCTGTCTTCCCGTTGGGAATCTAGCCGTATTGAAGGGTTTCAAATCAACGTTCGCAATATTCGACGTATGTTGAAAGTCGTTTACTCGAACAGTTTCAACTGTCATTTCTTTTCGTACAAAACTTATTAGGAAATTAGACAGAAATTTCTTTTAAAAACCTTTATTTGGCACATTGGAAAATGGTTCACACGCTAAGTAAGCGGGTGTCTTAATTATGTATCTATATACCTACTGTAATGTAAAACAGTCGCCCTGTCACGTGTGTCTGTATATTCGGCTAAGGCTTCTAAACTACTTGATGAATTTTGATTTGGTTTTCACAGTGATTTAGAGAATATCTTGGGAAGGTTTAATTGTATAAAACATTAATATTTAATGTACAGATATTATAGAAATGTCTACGTTTTATAATAAAGTCGGAAAAAATACGCTTCTCTGGCGCTTACATGGCTCACGCTGACTAAACCATAAGAAATACACCTAATTAATGTACCACAGAATTGTAGGTCTCAAAAACGTTTACAAAAATGTCCGCGACAGCTATGTTTATCTTTTTAAGTGACCCACAGTAACCATTTTTGTCTTTTAGGGGTTCACTTACGAAGAATTTGTGAATAAAACAGTATTAATCCTATTTTAGTTACCTTAAACATTTATTGTATATACTTGCTGTGAACCTAAACAACCCCATATTTGTAAATCGCACCCGTGCGAGGCCGGGATGGGTAGCTAGTAGGATACAAATAAAGCAGAACGAGCCCCTAGATTGCAAGGCCATCTTAACCAAAATAGAAACTAGAGTTTTTGTGATTTTTTTTTGTGCCGAAAGTAAGAAAGTATTTATCGTTAAACAGTGGAACATTTTACTTGCGTATACCGAACTTCAGGGAGGTACACATTGTTCATGGTAAACTGAGCACTTTTGAAAGGCCTGCGTAAGATATGCTTGAATGCATATCCTGTTTTCTTCCACCATATGCGTAGCTGAAGTGAAACTGTGAAATCGTTACAAAAATTAATATTTTACAAATTTGCTCTTTATTACACTTAAATGCATTCATAAAACAGAAAGTAAAGGAAATCACGTAAGTATTTTCAAATGCTTAGCCAACACTTTTAAATCAATTTTAAGATATGGGGACTGCTTTCACTCCGTCGTTAAAGGCTGTTCACAATAAAGTGAGCACTTTTGAAATCAACCTTAGAAAGAAGTCACTGCACCTACCTGCATATATGTAAACGGGCGCACCGAGAGACATTCTCCCTAGTAAAGTTGGTCACGGTGGAGTGAATAGTAGTTCTATATATTAACGTCGAATAAAAATTCTTGGCTAACCATTTGTGATAACTTAAATCATATCTATAGCTGTCTGTTTTTTTAATGCGTCGAAGTGTAAAAATTAGCAGATTTCTAAAATACTCACTTTTCTGATAGTTTTATTGTTTCACTTGACCGATGCGTGAGGAAAGTGATGAGGCCCATGGCAATGATAGTTTTACATAATATGGAAAAACACACAACGTACATACACATAGATCGTAAGCAGGGCTTTCAAAAGTGCTCACTTTACTGCGAATAGACCTTAATATATTGTTGCACTTCGGAAAACGGATATAACAAGTAAATATCAACATTTCAAACGATTATGTTTCAGCTTCCTCTGCTAGCATAGAACTTTACGGACGATTGTTCCTCGACATTTTTGAATGTTTGTATTTCGTGCTAGCTTGCCAGAACCAATTGGATATTTTTAGGGCACATGGTATTGGTTAGTACGTTTTCTTGCTGATTTATTTTGCTGTTAAAACCCGTGTGCTTCGTTCGTACAAAATGAACACTTATGAGTCAGAAAATCAGAAACGCAGTTAATGTGAAACAATTTAGGAATTTTTGGGAGCTATTATTCCATTCCCTGTCGTGGTGATAATTTCATACGACATCCAATATAGAAGCATTGGACAAAAAAAAAAGTGATAAAAAAAAACGGCAGAATTAAAAACTTTTACAAATTATAGTGTATTAATTCTCATTTGCGAACAGATGACGTTTTGAGTTATGGTAATCTTGCTTTCAGGGTTGGTAATGGACAGCGTATACTCGTCTGAGGGAGGGTGGAATTCTATTTACATCTACGGTGATCAGTATTCTCAATGAAGTTGCCCCGATCCCTCGCTGCAGGAGCATCAGTGTGCGTCCTACGTCATTATTTTTTCGGCAACCTCGCGCGTAATTTGTGCGTGGTCTGGAGCGCAAATGCTTCATGCGCTGATGCCAAGTTGGCGCGTATTGCTGACGCGAATCTCCCGCAAGTTGGGTTATTAAGTTAAAAGATCTTCAACTCTGACCTCGACTGGTATATGGGTGTGTCCAGAAGACGCGTGTATTGGTGAAGTCTACAGCATGGTAAACTCCGTGTATGTTACAATTATTTAAATTCAATTGCGCAAAGTAAGACAAAGGTGTGCAAAATCTTTTTTTTTCATACTGAGCGTGTCTCCAACTTTTGTTTCAACGAACATGGTGAAACAAGCGGTTGATGTTCCATTCGGCAGTGCAATCAGGCATACATTTAGTAATGGAACGACATCGCTCGAGTTTTATAGCAATTGCATTTGTGCAGGGAACGGAACGCGAGTTAAACTATCCCCCCAGTTAAAGCCTCCTGGCGATAGTCGTTAAAGTCTGTTCACGATAAAGTGAGCACTTTACAAATAAACTTTAGGAAAAAGTCGCTGCCCCTGTCTGCATATATTAGAAGCGGAACACTAAATGACATTCTCCCAGTAAAGTTGGTAATGATGGCTGTAAAGTAGTTACGTAATTTAACCTCTAATAAAACTTGTTAGATAACCATTTTTGATAACTTAAAGTTATTTCTTTCGCTTTCTGATCTTTTTTTTTTTCAATGCATCGAAGTGTACACATGAACATCATTGAATACCATTTACTTTCTTAATAATCTCACAATTTCACTTGACCGACGTATGAATAAAGTGATAAGGCGGAGGAATACACAACGTGAATACAAGTAGATCATAAACAGGTCTTTTAAAAGTGCTCAGTTTATCGTGAACAGCCCATAGCAGAACTGTGGTCCCAGAATTTTCACAGGGTATGTATAGCCAATTCACGGTTACTTCCAACTTTTCTGAAGCCTTGTTTAGACACATTTCTGGAGGCCATCTGGCTGAGTGCGGGAGCGAAGTTAGGTGTGGCGAGGGACGGACGACGACGGCAGATTGTGAGACTACAGCGGACGAGAGGTCGTCAAACTCGACGAGTGAAGGCTACTGTCTGTGAAGACGTTTCGACGATTGTATTGCGGACTGGTGGGATCTGGACTGAACTGAGGTGGGACTGAATGAACATGTAATACGGATTTTTGTAAATATTGGAACGGTCAAATATGACATAAGGTTTATAAAATAATTGAATAGGTTTTGATACACTGTCTATTGGGACTCATTGTTCAATAATTAATTTCACTAATTTCTTTGATGTAATTGTAAATTGTATAGATTGAAGTTATTAATTGTAAACAGAAAGTGATATCAATTTAGTGTGAGAATTTGGGGCGAGAGAGTTTTGTTTCTAGTTAATGTAAATACAATTAGGAAATTATAATAAACTATATTATTTAATTAAGAGCTCCTTCCCTTAACGAACTTGATTTAGTCCACTGACTTTTCAGAAATTGTAAAAGTATGTAAGTAAATGGGATGATTGCAATTTTCATAAAAATAAATATAATTGTGGAAAATCTTCCGATATGTAAGTATTATATTAGAACCTACGAAAATAATATATTTTCTCTCTAGCGCTATGAAAAAAGTGTAACATTTGAATCGAAAAAAAAGACACTAAAATTGGATCAAAATATTATTGTTAGGGGTTGCCTGCACAGTTTCCTCAAGAGAAAGTAGAAAAATACTAAATTTATTCTGAAGACAGCTCGCTCTTAAATATGTAAAGTTTTCCCATGGTAATAAGCTTGCTTATGAACGCCCTCAGCCGAACATTTTGGTAATTTTGCTATAGGCTGTTCACGGTAAATGAGCACTTTTGAAAGCTCTTCTGAAGGTCTACTTGTATGTTTATTGTCTATTCTTCCGCCTTATGTAAAATTAAAACTACCATGGGCCTCAACACTTTATTCATGCGTCGGTCAAGTGAAACCCTGAAATTTTTTAAAACGTAAGTATTTTACAAATCCGCTGATTTTTACACTTCGATGCATTAAAAAAAAGAAAGCTAAATAAATAATTTAAGTTATCAAAAATGGTTACCTAAGACGTTAAGTTATGGAACTACTTTCCATCCATCGTTACCAACTTTGCTGAGCGAATGTCAGTCGGTAGGTCCATTAAAATACACCCAGGCAGGGGAAGTGACTTTTTTCTAAGGTTCTTTACAAAATTGTTCACTTTATCGTGAACAGCCTTTATTTGCCGTTGTAAACACCATTGCCGGGCGTGAAAAATAGTTACGAAATAAAATCGGCGCTTAAAATTGTGGTTGGGGATAATACAGGATGAGTCCTTTAGCCCTTTCTTGCCTAACTAATAAAAAATTTTTATATTATTCGTTTTTATATTGGAAATGAAATATAAATTCCATACAGAACTCTCTAGAATTTTTACATTATTTTTTATTTAAAACTTTTATTAGATTTGGGCATGCTGAAACCTATCATTCAATTTGTTAACCACTGGCCGTAATTTATATATCTTGTCTCTGTTTCCACGAGGCACTGAAGTGTTATCATTTGAATGCAGGTACCGGGGAATAGTTTCAAAACGATCCCTTGGCATTGCATTTGTTATCACTGGTAGTCCTAAGACCTCTGAAGTTGACCAGCAGTGCTTCCATGATGGCAGTTTGATAACCCAGCATGAAATTTATCCCAAGAAAACAAAGCAACACACCTTCCTTTAGGTTCAAGATATTTTCATTTTGCGTTACATACAGGTTTATCTGAAATGTCACATTTTCAACATCACCAATCATAACCACAAATACATCAGTAGGAGTTTTACATTGGTTGAAAAAATGCTCGACAGGACCTGGAACAAAAAGCAAGTAAAATTTTATAAAAATTTGTTTATTTGAAATAACTTGACATATTTACAATGAGTGAAGTGGAGAAATTTGTACGGCTCTTAGCAGTTATGGTCTTGAGAGCCAATGAGAGTGAATGAGTTAGGCATGGAGCAGCACCAGAATGCAAGGACGAGGGAAACGGGAGATCCCGAGAAAAGCCGCCGACCAGTGACATTGTCCGGCACGATTCCTACATGCGAAAATCCAGGGTGACCTCGCTTGGAATCGAGCACGGATTGCCATGGTGGGAGGCAAGCGCTCTGGCCGCTCGACTACCATGGCCCCCACATTTACAATAAAAACATGTACCAAAATTATTATTATTATTGGCGGTCCTATAAAAATGATGCAATGTAAACTATAATTTTTCTCCGTCTGCATACTGTAACAAAAATATTTCATATTTGAATAATAAACATAAAGTACTATTTTATGTTTGTAGTCATACCTGTATTGCAGGTATAATCTTGCCTTGAAGTATAAATGTCATGTTTCTTCCACTTCCTCTCAGTTTCTTGTCTTGTGTAATTAAACACAATGTCTGGCCTACTTGCAAAACAATACCATTATTCTCTACACTATTACCTGACGTGGTAGCCTGCTCATTGAAATTTGTAACATCACAAACTGAATGTTCTTGACACAGAAGGCCATCCTGAAATACTTTGTCAAAATTGTTGCCGCCAAGATTAAGTCCATTAATTTTCCCACCGAATTCGTCATCGTTTCCTTCCGATTCCGAGGCAGCAGGAAAACTTTCATCAAATATTAGGGCCAGTGGCTTTTCATCGCTATAATATTTCTTTGACAAAACTAAAAATTAATTATTTATGAACAATTGGCAAAACAACTAGCAGAATACTCAGCTCTCTATACTCACTAGCAGTGCCCGTCACGTGAGTGGCGATGTTATATGCTGTTCACGGTAAATCGACCACTTTTGAAAGCCCTGCTTAAGATCTACTTGTACGAACGCTGTGTCTTCCTCCGCCTTACGTAAAATTAACATTGCCACGGGCCTCAGCACTTTATTGATGCGTTTGTGCAAGTGAAACCGTAAAGTTATTAGGAAAGTAAGTATTTTATAAATCTGCTGGTTTTTACGCTTCTAATCATTAAAAAAGAAGAAAGCGAAAGAAATAATTTAAGTTATCACAAATTGTTACGTAACACTTTTTATTCAACGTTAAGGATATTATGTACCTGCGCGTCCAAGGTCAAGAAGCGAGGGAGCGATACGGGCGACACTAAAAGCGCACGCCTGGCGCCTCATCGCTGCTACGCGCAAGGTGTGCAGTGTTTCCGTCCTAACGCTTCACTGTGTAAACTAGATATGTAACTGTGAGGTTTTATTACACGCGATGAAAGACCACAGATTAAACTACGTCCTTATCGTTGTACTTTTCTTGCCGCTTAAGGAAACTGCATAGGCAAGCTTTAAAAATGCGATATTTGAACACATTCACGAATTTTTTCTCTTAGAGTACACTAAATATGACAAAAGCAAAACGATAGGGATATAGACAATAGTTTTTTAATCCTTTCTGTCTAAAAGTCGTATTTAGATTACTTTTATTTACCGAGGCACGCGTTCGTTTGCTCGCAAAGGACGATTTCACAGAAAATGTTCCCGTACATAATCCCCTTAAGTCATGGAACTACTTTATATCCTTTGTTACCAACATTACTGGGCGCATGTCACTCACTGCGCCCGTTAAAATATACGCATGCAGAGCCAGTGATTTTTTTTTTCGAAAGATGATTTCAAAAGTGCTCACTTTACCGTGAACAGCCTATACATGTGCAGGAAGGATGCGCGGTGGGCTGAAAGGATAAACCAGTACTCACGCGGGTGGAATGACGAAAGGAAGACGTATGAGGGGGAGGGGTAGCGGGTTTGGATTGGTCTGCCGAGCCGACAGCCGATGATGCAGGCGGCAGCCGGCTTGCCCTTGAGATCGGCCGCCTGCAGGCCGGTGTCCCCTCTATGACTGCTTGCGGGGAGGGGGGGGGGGGTGCAAGGTTGAGCATTCAACCTGCAGTAAATGTCTCCGCTCAAGGTCTCTGGGAGAGACCCGCTCTCGTTAAAACACTCGGCTCACGCACCCGCTTCGCTACACCGGTCCTGTCGTCTCGACAATACCACGTACAGTACTTAATTTTAATAACCTGCCCTCCACTTGGTCTTACATGCTCGAGGAACTTCCCTAAAGACTGTTCACGATAAAGTCAGCACTTTAGAAATAAACCTTAGAAATAACACTCCTCCTACTTGCATGTATTGTAATGGGAGCATTGAGTGACATGCACTCAGTAAAGTTGGTAGCGATGGAGGGAAAGTAGTTCCATATATGAACGTTGAGTAAAAAGTGTTAGGTGACCATTTGTGATAACTTAAATTATTTCTTTAGCGTTCTGTTGTTTTAATGCGTCGAAGTGTGATAATGAACAGGTTTGTAAAGTATTTACTTTCCTAATTATTTCACAGTTTTACTTGACCGGCGCATGAATAAAGTGATGAAGCCAAAAGGCAATGTTAATTTTACATAAGGAGGAAGAATACACAACTTGCATACAAGGAGATCTTAACCAGGGTTATCAAAAGTGCTCAATTTACCATGAACAGTCTATAGTCAAAAATATCTCAACGTTTCGCGCTGTAGTTTAAAAACTCTTAAAGAAAAATAAATACCGTGAGATTTGAACGGCTATTAACATTGAGGTCTTGAGAGTCTATGAGGGTGAAGCGAGGAGAGTATGGAGCAGCGCCGGAATGAAAGGTCGAGGGATACGGGAGACCCCCAAGAAAACCCGCCAACCAACGGCATCGCCCGACACGATTCCCACATGCGAAAATCCAGGAGTGACCCGGCCGGGGATTGAACCCGAATCGCCTTGGTGGGAGGCGAGCAGGCTAACTGCTCAGCAACCGTGGCCTCAAATATCGTAAACAGAGGGCTACTTACAGAGACTTTTGCTGAATTTGACCACAATTATGATTCAATAACTAAATTTACAAATCGATAATAAAATATCGATTTTGTTTTCTGTCCTTAAAAAAAGATAAAGATTGAAATATTCAATAGTTATTTAAAAAATTTAATAAACACAATTGCTTACAATGGGATCAATAATCCAACGACGCTTCCTTGAACTGCGTTGGAGCATTATTTGAAAATCTCGTTTTTTGATGAAGCTATTTAACGTGCCCCTTATGTGTATTTGCGAAAATAAACATACCCCAGACCAGGACGGAATTGCACTTCCACAGTATCATGCATGCTGTAATAATATTTTGGAGATCTCCAACATAGTTGAAAATGGTTTTCCTGTATTCCTGTATTTTAAAGCATACTACGCGTACACGAGCGATACTGCGATAGGAGCCTGCATTGAACTTGGTTATAGACTGTTCGCGGTAAAGTGAGCACTTTTGAGGCCCTACTTACTTTTTACTTTCTGCCATTATTTATGCTTTAACCGCCTTTTAAAATAAATATTGCGATGTAAGTAATAAACAATGTGTATATATTCCACCGCACTCGAAAGTTAACGTCTGAGGATAAAGTGAAAAATATTTATTGACTGTAATTCCTTTAAAATTTATATAGTTTTGGCCATGTTGTAATGGGTGGAACTCTTTTGTAGGTTTATGTGTAGTGAGAGTGGTTTTCTAGAATGTGCGAATGAGATATAAATCTGAAGCGGGTTTAATGAATAATAGTGTAAAACGAAACAGTATTTGCACTGAACCTTACTACCTTTCACATTAGGTAGGACATATTGTAGACTCTGGAACTCTGTGATGCTTAGAAAAAAAACAAATTCATTCACATGAACACTAGGGTAATGTAGGCCATAAAAATAACCACTCGCATAATTGGATTTTAATTAAAGAAATATTAAACCAGAAAAATAACCATTAATGATTAAAATTGCCTTGTGTGAAAAATAAATACAAATTGTGCCTGTCAAAATTAATTAATCGGGACAAAAATTCAATTAATATGTAAGCAATTAAAATATACTGTGTATCAGATGTTATACCACCATCCTTTCAAGTATGAAAAAATAATGATTCCTTAAATATTAATTAAGTTGGAAAATAAAATATTTTAATTTGTGGCAGATTTAATAACTTAAAATTGCAACAATTAAAAATAACTTAAAATTATAGTTTCCCAGAAGTAGTTAAACTTAAGTGCTTCCTTTCCTAACATGCGTTTAAAGAGCTCCAATCAGTTCCATGCAAATCGTTAAGCACAGTCTCACAGTCACTGTAATTTTAAAATTTATTATTCTTAAACAAGTCTCATCTCAGATAAAAATTAATATTATGTTAAGTTCACTACTCCTTAAATTTCATTGGGTTCGTTAGATCATTAATTAGTATTATTTTGCTTCGGTGCTTAACTCGTCAATACAGCTGGACTACTGCGTACTACTCCTCCATTAAACATGAAAATCACAGATTAACAAGTCTGTCGTTAATCCTAACCAAAAGTACAGTTAATTTAGTATTTGCAGAACACTTCAATACGTAGTCAAATAAATATTAGACTTCAGAAATAATATATCGTCACCTGGAAGTAGGCCAAAACTCAACCCTTTAACATGGCGTCGACGAAGTCCTCTGCGTGTCTTCCTTGGCCTAACACACTCATAAAAAGAACCAACTATTATAAGAAGCTCAGCCCTCTTCTTCACTTGGCTGGGTCATAAAATAATCACTGGAACCTCTGGATAACAAAACTAGTCTCCCCTAATGCAGAGGTTGGGGATTTTCCTAGTGAAAATACCAGCGAAAACTTATGCTTCTGGATCCTTCAAAGGTTCCACCCAGAAGCAAGCCCTTCCGGCAACTTTCTTAAAACTTGACGTGATAGGAGCTTAACTACTTCCGGTTACCAAAACGAAGAAAGTAATTAAAGCTTAAATTGCTTTCAAAACAACAAAAGAAATAAATCAGTTTCATATTAAAAGGAAAAAATATGCGAACATGTAAATTAATCAGTAAATAGAAAAGTTACAACCTCTAACCTCAGGATATATGTACACGTGTCATAGAATAACACAAATAATAATAGAAATATAAGTGAAAGTAGAAATGGTGGTTCACAGCAAAAATAATATTACGTGTGTGAAATTAAAATATTTAAAAGCCTAGGAGGGTAAAAAAAATTAATCGTCTTCAAAACAACATGTAAATTGACGTGATATAGTGTCCAAAACACATATGCAAGTAATCACGATACCTATCAACGAACATATACAGGTGTAATTTGAAACCATGATAATTTAATTAACATGAAATTATTTATTAATCTTTAACATTTTCAGTTTTGCATAATATTTCTTGTATGAACTTGTGTAAATATTGCTACATATGTCGTTAATGTATTTTCAACTAATTTTTAAATATATTTCATTTTTATTTTCACATTTAGGATTGTTTGTTTTAGTTGTACGGTGGCAATAACATATTCTTTAACTTGAGTAGGTTAGCTAGTTTACATGTTTCCATTCTTCTTATATGTAATAAATTTAATTTCATTCTTCGGTCTCTTTTTTTGAGAATGTTTCTGATTATATTAAATTTTTGTAACCATTTTGAGACCCTATACTCTAGGGTATTTAAGCCGTTGAAAGTGGCTTGTGAGGGTGTTTGAATTGTTTTAGATTATTATTGCCCCCCCCCCCCCAGTATAAACCCTGGAGTGTAATTGGCTGGAATAGCAGGCCCTTTAAACTAGCTCCAGTCAGTCGTGCTTAACGTTCTCTCTTCCATCAGCAGCCATACTACACAGACGTAGGATAGGACCCTCGCCTGTACGTATGTGGAGGGTAGGGTTTTTATTTAGTTTTTTAGGGTGTTTATAGACTTACCTCAACACCAGTTTAATTTATTTTGTGTTGTCAGCGTAGAAAGAGTGCCAGAATTGTCCTTCCACTAAGTTACTGAGTAGAAGGTCTATAGTACGACATAACGTATATCAGAATGGAGACTTCCTACCCTACGACGCATCGAGAGCAGCCTACAGGTCCAGTCCTACCTAACAAATATGAACCCCACTGCGAGAGAATCGAGACTACACTACAAATCAGGTGGTTAAGTCAGTATCCCGTTTTGTGGCATAAATTCGACGGCCATTACGGCAAGCTTAGGCCGCCATATTAAAAGTTACAAGAAATGTTTGCCCCAGCATAAAATTTTCCCGCGACAAACCAGAGAGAGTTTACTTGTGTTTTACTGAGCTAGAAACGGTATTTTGAAACGCAAAAAAAAAAAAATGCAATGTAATATTTTAACGATCTGAGAAACAGTAACATTTTATTTACTTTCTAGTTGTGTGCATTAGCTTTGGCACTATCAATATATTCACTATCGACCAAAAAGTAATTAGGCACCTATCCACAATGTTTTCTCGGTGGTTGTCACCCCGTTAGAATCTCGTAGGGCCACCTCTTGCGGCTATAACAGCAGCCATCCTGTCTGGCATGCTCTCTACGAGTGTGTGCAGGACATCCACGGGGATTCGTCTCCATTCCTCTTGCAACCATTTCATGAGTTGAGCAATGGATTTTGGCCGCGCCTGGCGAGACCTCACCCGGCGATCCAATTCGTCCCAAAAATGTTCTACAAGGTTGAGGTCGGGTCTCTGGGCGGGCCAGTCCAATCGGCGAACATTGTTGTCGGCGTACTACTGCATAGTAGCCCTTGAAACATGGCACCTGGCATTGTCATCCTGGAAGTAACGCGGGTCCATTCCGTAAAAACCTCACAATGTTGGGAGCATTTCATTATCCAGAATGTTACAATAGGCCTCTGTGTTCATGCTACCACGGACAAACACCAGCGGTCCTACGCCGAAGGCCGTGAAACACAAGTCAACTGACGTACTGAATTACCAATTTTCACGGGTGCCCAATTACTTTTTGGTAGATAGTGTAGTAAGGTAACTTGGGGATAAGCCATTCTAGGCATGGCCACTTTTCAGCTGCAATTGGAGTGTGTTATCATTTAATCCTTTGCCTGTTGCCCCAAGGATCTTTAAACCCCATTTCAGAAAAGTTGAAGGTATAACTTTAGCAAGGAAAAAAATTTAATAAAACATTAATGCTAAAAGTAGGTATGCCAGGTGTTGATTGTTTCTCAGCAGAGTTACATTTCCCTATGTCCTTCATTACAGTGATTTTATATTAATTTATGTTTTTTCTGAGACTTGTGTTGAGTGTTCCTGTACACAAAAGTTGTGCATCAAAGTGGATCTGTTGTACAAGTTGTCCAGCATTGAAAGTTTATTCCCTGTTCACGGTGGCTGAGCGGTTAGCCTGCCCGCCTCCCACCAAGGCAATCCAGGTTAAATCCTCGGCTGGGTCACTCCGGATTTTTGCATGTAGGAATAATGCCAGACGATGCCATTGGTAGGCGGGTTTTCTCGGGGATCTACCGTTTCCCCCGCCCCTTCATTCCGGCTTTGCTCCATACTCCCCTCAACCATCCTCATCCGTTCTCAAGACCTCGATGTTAAGAGCCCCCCAAATCTCAAATATCTTCACTCACTCTTCACTCACTGTTCGGTCCAGACGAGAACCGGGAAAACCAGTGATTTCTACCCGGGTCTATTACACTCTCGCTCATAAATATTTGTTATTGAGTTTTTCTACACTTGGTCTACACACTTCATTACACGATTTTGCATATGGCAGTTGGGTGAACCACTCAACTGAAGAAATACATTAAAGTTCATCTTCGTGTCCCGTACACATTAACCACAGTGGATGTGCGTACCATAGGTAGCTTGGTCTGGGTTGGGGTCAAAGAAGTGAGCCTGTATAAATGTCTGTTTACCTATTGTTAAGAGTGAGTCTGGCAAGAAGTTATTTGCAAGTATAATGTTATGCATCAAAGAACCCAGCCAACTAATCTACTTAGGGTAACTGCCACGTTTCACATAAACAAACAGCATCATTTGATTAATACGGAATTGACAAATCTACATGTGCACAGAATTGAATGAATACCAGGTTTTCCACATTATATACAAAATTCAAGTAAGTATATGTTGTCAAATATAAACATAATTTATGCACGCCTGCCTGCCCTTCACTATAAAAATATTTTACCTGTAATTACGTATATATGTCACATATTTTCTGGTTATCCCAATGTGGAAGCCTAGTGCGCGTGCGCGTGTGAGGTACACATATTGTTCTGTTAAGCTTGTCTTGTACATGACGATTATTCCAAATGAGAGGGGTATCAACAGTGCTCAGTTTAACGTGAATAGCACATATTTTTAATTGCATTATTAGTTTACAAGTATAGTGGAAACCTCAAACACTGGATGTGCATTAAAACAACGAAACTTAATTCTGACATGTGGTTTAAAGTGAATCGTAAGAACGGTACATCTACATATCTGAAGTTGGACTTAAAACACCAATTTATTACAAATATTGGAGACTCTTTTTAAGATGGAACGTTGAGGGCCATATGCAGAGATGCTCCTTTACTTGTTCGTTAAGGCTACCTTCAAGAAGGAAGGCAGCGCTCCTTTACTTAAAGTACGTCGCAGAGACGCAAAAAGGCTTGGTCTCTCCTTTCCTTATACCGAAGGAAAGGCTTGGCTCGTCCTTTTAGCGAGGAAAGCCGATCGTACACCGAAGACACCCAAACCTTGACGACGTCACGCATACGTCATAGTTAACAGCCAATAGGAAGAAGTGCAATATTGTGTGTACCCTAATGTTCTTATGTTGTCTATGGTGTTGACATATCTGAAAAAAAAAATGCCTTAAGCTGGGAATATTGAGCGTTTTTCTAGCAATGAACGAAGTATTTTATTTGGGCTAGTTCTTACTTAGGCGAATGTCATCGTAAATAAGAAGACAGATTTCAGTAACCTGACTGCCAAAAAGGATGCACGGCCCCCCCCCCCCCAAATAGAATGTCAATTCAATTCGTATCCTGACGTTACCAAGGTATGGAAGCATTGCATTTGAGTTGATTTGTTTGATACAAAATCTGTAATATAAATGTAAACAATTTGTTTGCATCATGTAAGAAATCTTTGATGTATGTCAAATATTATAATGTATATTGTACATTACAATGTACAGTATTATTATTAGTTATGTGCTCAATTGGATAGTACACGCTTACCATATGGGTAATTGTAAGTAATAGTGACTTTTCCTAAAACAAAAGCAAATATCACGGAAAGTAGTATAATTCCACATTACACAGAACATGAATTTACTAGGGTCATCAACATATCACTACAAACCACAAATGCGATAGTTGAGAGGACTATGAAGATCAAGGAAATTGTGGGGTAAAACATGCGTAAAATATGTATGTTATCATTATATTTTCATATGTAAATATGTTCAATGCAAAAAGACCAATGTCACAGAATGAATTGCAATAAAAACACACGTAACAGCACTACTACATCACAAACCTGTGCACAGTCAAATTCGTGGTACACTGAAATGGTGCAAATTTTCCGCAATAATACTGTGACGTAAACCAATTTCGATGCACATTTGTTTCCTGCCTCTGGACATCATTGGTCACTGAATGTATTGTAATGTATGATGGCAATACACGTAAACTGTTGATAAACATCTGTGAACTTATTTTTGTATGATCTACTATACGTATATGTATTCTACTAATACGTTACATAGTACAATACTGTCGTGAATATATAAAAGGTAAGCCTTAAGTCATTGAACAGAATTACATGATGCTATGACACTGTTTGTTGTATTTTTTACCTGTATAAGGTTAGCTGCTCTGCATAAATATATTTTGTGAATGACGTATTAAATAAGGATTGGTTTCAAAAGATATTGTCACATTTAATACAATTTAGCTACCTCATATAGATATATTGGACGCACACTTTACATGTTGTACTGCGTAAACACCATATATACTGCAAATTACATGAAGCCCCACTAAAATTTGTGTTATGTATTATTAGGAATAACAATATATAACATTTGCAGATATTATTGTCCCATTTATTGAAAAAGTAGCTATTCGTTATAATTACCACCATGATTTAGCACAGAAAATAGCACACACACAGAAAGTAGAATATGTATGTTATAAAACTCGCTACAAACATGTTTAACACATTTCCGTGTTGTATATAATAACTGCTTTCAAGTAATGAGTAATATACTATTTGTTACACTTAGCAGCGTACTACTGCCCAGCTGAAGAAATGCTGGAACAACGAGAAAACCAAGAGGAAGAAATCCCTTGCTCTTGCCACAGAGCAATGGCCACTGGGGGAGGACCTTTTGTGAAAGATCCTGTCACAGATCCAGAGCTGGAAATAGCTTTGGGCGGTGTGATGCATTGTGTGGATGATGCAGTAGACTGTGACATAATTATTTGTACAGAAGGTGACGCTTGTGTTGAAACTGTTATGCCACACTCTAGTGAGGAAGGCTGCATATCTAATGCCTCTTGTGATGAATTTACTTCTGGCCAAACGCTGGTAGTGAGTGCACCAGAAGAAGCTTCTTGGAGCGTTATTACAGTAACACCTGTATCTGGGCCACGTGCTAGGCAAAGTTCTAGATGTACACCAACCATAGATGTAGAGTTGAAATGTAGGGTTTCAAACTTTGAAAGTTCGGATAGGCGTGCGCGGAAAGTCCTAGCAATGCAACAGGCTGAACACAGGCTCCGAATGAGAGCAAGCAAGGCTATGGTAGAGGCTGAAGAGCAGCGCCCTGCCAATGAAAAAGCAGAGGCAGCTCGAGCAGTGCAGCGTGAGGAATGGGCAGTTGGGTGCGAACTGCAAGCAGAAGAACACAGAGACGAGCTTCATACGCAGCAGATACGGCATGCTGAGGAACTGCATGAGCTGCACAAGAAGCTCCTCACAGAAGCAAATGATGCTGTATTGTAAAAACTTGTGTTATTTTTATGATTCCGCATTGTTTGCATATCTTGTGACATGGTAACAGGCCTCCTGGGGGACTCGCCATGTAAAATAATGAGTGACGCGTTGCATACTGTACCTCCAGATGTTTGCCACCAGTGGTAGATCTCTAAGGTGATGCGGAAACTGGCACAGAATGAATAACCACTATAAGGTTTCGTGGTTCTTTCTGAGATATTAAATGTGCATGGCAGCAAATTAGCAAGTAGGCTGAACTCTGTACATATACTATATTTATTTTACTTGTTGTTGATCAGTCGAGGTTTATGTTAGTGTGTATAAATGTAAACAAATGTATTGTAGGAAACTTCAGTGTTTGTGTTGACAGTGGCTAACTGTATTGTACAATACACACTTGGCAAAACAGTTTGTTTGAAAATCATTATTTGGAATAGTGTTGAAGTGTGTGGGTGGGTTTGTAAACATATATGTAGACACTGGTACTGCAATGTTCGTTGTTCTGCTCTGTGGTAAGCAAATACTTTGATATTTTATAAGTTTGTTTTCTGAACATAGGCACAGATACTGTGACAGTTTGATAAAACAATACCTCTCAACGGTGTGAATTGCTGACTGGTTATGATGACAACTTCCACCTACCAGCTGGTACATGCTCTGTGCTTATACCTACTGAATCACCCTTTTGCAGCTCAAGTATATGGTGTTGTAGTACATTGTGTTTGCGCTCAATAAGAACGTTCATCACACTGATTGCAGTAGACTGATTCTTACCATTACCTTGAGAATCCCACCACCTTTCACACATTCAAAAGAAAGTAATCTTACTTGTGAACTCAGCATGAAAAATAGCATAAATTGTTTGAACAGTAAAACCATAGCATAATGCCAATTCTTGGGTTATGTATGGTAAAAGGAATTAAGTACCTTACTAAAAGAAAAGCTAACAACTCTCATTAAATCTGTTTAATGGTATTCTTGAAAAATACTGTGTTATTAATGCACACAAATTTAATACTGTTACCAAAAATGTCTTGCAAAGTGGCATTGCCTTCATGGCTTACTGAGCAACTGGAATTGATACATGTCATACTTAGAAAAGTTCTTGCAAAAATAATAAAATCTTCATTTGCTCAAGTCAATAAAATAGTTATGTTGGACACAAGTTCTAACGGACAGCAAAAGAAAATAGACTCTAGCTGAACTCAAGGTGCACTATGGGCAGCAGTACCTAGCTGTTGTCTGTTAGCTTTGCTGGTACAGATGAAAAAAAAAAGTTAGGTTCAAAATAGCATTAGTTTCCTCATAAAGGAAAACAAATAAAAAATGTTATTTCACTTTTCTCGAGTAAAATGGTCAGTTCACAGTCCCACACTTTACATTGTTAACATAGCATATGCCTAGGTAATGGCTATCACCATTAGTTAATCTCTCCAAAATACACACATCCATTAATTATGGGCCTCTTCTTCACCTGCCTTATGACTGTATATACCTGTGCTCACTACTGACGACATTATTTTAACACCTTTATACTGCACTGGCACTTTAACATTTTCAGATGTAAAGAGCTCACTCGTGCAGATGCTTCACCTTCAGAGCCTAGTCCAATAAGAAAGTTACTGGCACTACCCAGCAGCTATCTGCCTGGATTTTGGCGTAATACTCCCATATCCAATCACAGTCAGTTTTCTGTAAGAAACTGGCTGAGATTGCAATACCGGAATTATGACACTGGCTGGAGCTGTCAAAAAACAGCTGTTCTACCCTGAAATCAGAAGGAGAGAACAACAAAAGAAAAAAACAACTACTCCTTGGTGCCAGCCTATCTTATCTTTGGCGTGCCCTCGCCATTTCAAAGTCATTAAAATACACATTTAACACAGAAAAATACTGTTTTAAAATATAATGCACCATTTCTACATGAAAATTAAACAATTCAAACATAAATGAATTAAAATAAATTACTTTTAAAATTACTGCGCATTTTGCAAGAAGATTCTAAATTACAAAGTTTCAAAAATAGCGGGGAACATCAAGAAAAATGTAAACAGACATCAAATTCCCTCCAAAACTTATAACAACCATAAACACTGGCAAAAAACATGAGAATTATTGCGAAAATAAACAGTTCACCAAATGTAAACAAAGTTACTCCAGCTCATGAAAACGCATTAAAAATACCTATAAACAAGCTTAAAAGGTATTTAACCCAAATATATATGTTGAAAATGGTAAATAAACACTGCACCTCGGCAAATAAACACATAAACAGAGTACATAAACACATGAAAATGAAGTAAACAATGTAAAATATAGGTTAACAAAGTTAGAAAACAAGGGTGTAAACTGTGAGACAGCACATACTTGATTATTCTGTACATCACATATAAGCCATCACAGCTCAGGGGACATGGAACAGATCAATACAGTACACTATACAGACATTACATAGTTAACAATAAATCAAACCACACACCAAAAATAAAATACAGTAGGTTCCAGCAAAATAAAAAATAATTACCAAAACAAGCATGTATAACCAATCGTAACCCTAATTCAATGCAACATTAATGCTTTCCAAAGCCAAAATACACATGCATAGTTTATAGGCATTTAGTATTAAGTACATTTACACACACATTCACAATATCTTTCTACTTTTTCTTAAGCTTAACATATTTGTGTAATCTATCTAGAACATAAAACAGATGTATACACGCACTTTAAGTACACTAAACTAATCAAACTGCACATATACCCTGCTGCTGTGAAACTTCCTCAATTTATTGTTACACAACAGTTCCTGAAAGTTATATTTCAATATATTTATTAAGGCTGCCATATTAGTTATGTGGGTAGTTGATGATGGTACATAATTGTAAAGAAGAGTACCTATATGGGCTGTTCTATGCTAACTGTGTTGTTATATTATTATATTGGAATTTATAGTGAGAAGGTTATGAATTTCCAGCAAGTGTTTTTCTACACTTTCATTTTACAATTCACAAGTTGCAATATTTTCACTTGGTTGCATATAACATTGAAAATACTGTTATGATAAAATTAACTGTGTCATGTTGGATTTACATAGGCGCGACGCAACAGGTGTGACGTCACTGTTAATTGCAGTTGTAATGAAAACACTGCGAAGCGATGCGACACTAAAAACACTATTTTAAACCACTAATGGCTGAAAATGCAAACAATGGGTCAGAAGGCCATATGTGTATTTTAGAGAAGGATTTAAGAATAACTTGAAACACAACCAACCACATAAATGTTTGTTTTATAGTTTTCCAGTTCAAAATACAGTATGGGCCTAACCATAAACAGACGTACGATATTATAGCTAGGTTATCATTCCAGCCTGTTTTATTTTTGCTGAGTTACGTTTGCATGGGTTCTGTTAATTTTATTTCGAGGGAAAAAAAGAAACAGTGAGGGGATAAGGGCTTTAGTTTAACGTTTTTCGTGAGATGGTAGTGGCATTTTGAGTTGCATATTCTTTTGACGGGGCAGTGTAAGAGTTTACTCGTATGGAAATAACATTCAAATTATTGTAACTTCAAACATTTTAACTTCAGTGAAAAAACAAAATGCTGTATATATCGCTGTTCGAATTTGTACAGATGCAGCCACATACACACACACACACACACACACACACTCTCTCTCTCTCTCTCTCTCTCTCTCTCTCACACACACACACACATTTTTTCCGAAGTTAACCTTACACTCGAATTCACGATACTTACAGGTAAATAAACAAATAATATGTACACACTAAAAGTGTTGAAACTGCAGCTTTTTCAGGCAGGCACTGTTAGTAAAATACGCAACCCTTTGAACATGTGTTTTACTACGGAAATACTTACAAGTTAACTTCACTGAAATCATGTTTGTTTGTAACTAGCATTGAATAATTTATTTGCAGAATCGTTCTGTAAAATCAACACTGTGCACGTTTCCTAAAACCACAGTTTTACGAAGCGGTAGATATGTGCCGATTAATTTGACATTTCACTCAAGAGAAAACACTAAGCCTAGTTGGTTGTAGGTACTGCTGTAAAGAAATTTAAAAAAAAATTATTAACTACAGATTCCGTCACGCCTGAGATTTCTGTTGCATTGATGTCACAAAATACTCGTCTGTGATTGGGTGAAGTATTACTTCTGTCGCGTAGCACTCGTTGCGTTGCGCCGATGTAAATCCAGCATCAATCTGGTGTGACATACCATAAAATATTACAGCAGAAATTGTTTATTTCAGTTATATTGCACTTCATGAACGAATAAGATATGATACATTGTTATAAGGAAATAAACATGACTGTAAAGCATTTTTAAGGAGTACAAGAGACACATATATCATTACAGTACATTACTTTTTCTTTATTTCCCTTGAGTTTGGTTTGTAAACATTTGGGCCAACTCCCAGGCCTTTAAGCATTATTATTATTGTTTACATTTGCTTTGTTTACTTTTATAACAATCAGTTTCATGCATACTAATACTTCATAGATTGTGATCATGCATAGTCGTTTTTCTCCATGTAGTTAATATTAATCACAGCTATTCTTGTTTGTTGTACTTATCATTGCAGATAGGCCTAAGAGGTTTTATTTTAAACTCTTCATTTTTCTTGAAAGTTTCATGGTAATCAGGGATTTTATCTAAGATTTTTGGATATAATTTTTGATTTTTGGAAGTTTCGAGTAATATAGGGACTCTCATTCCGGCTTTACGGACGGGTAGGTGCGTTTTACTACGGCGCAGGTGAATTTAGATTAATTTGTAATAATTATCTGCCACATCATATGTGTAAATGTGCATGGGCGTGCAAAGAAGAGGCCCAAAAACAGGGCCTGAATTATAATTTATTGTGTTATAATCTTCCAACACCAACAATGCCTGGTTGCTGCCTAAGCCTAACACATAGCTGTATTCCTACATGAAAAAGAACTCTGTGTTATTTGTATTTTCATTAATAGTTTGAAAAGAAATAAACTGTACAATGTTCATGAAATTTGTCACAATATATTTTCCTCGTACATCTAACCAATGGTCCTGAACATAGAATTAACTTACTCATTGCTAGCCCGGAAGATTACTTTTCTTATCATTTAGTCTTAAAACTATAATGATGCTCTACAACTCACCTCTATAAGAAGTCATTTCTGGAACTATACATATTAATTTTATTATATATTGTAAGGGAGTTATGCCAAGCAAAATACTAAATAATTTTAACCTCAAGATGTGTTTAAAATGTGGATATTAATGTTGTTTGTTCCTTATGTCTTCATTCATTCCATTAATTCTTGTATATTGCATAGTAAAACCAGTCACTTCTTACTTCAAATTGTTAGTGTTATATTATTTTTCTATTGATGATTGCATTGATGCTCTAACTTACCTTACACATGGAATACATCACACCCATAAATTCTCCTCCATAGAATTTTAATTTGTGCCCAAAGTGTATCCTATCTCCTTTTCTTTAAATATTGTATAACAGTTTGTACACTCTATATTTAATTCTATACAGTACAGTGCATCTAATATGAATACCATTAACTCGTACAATATAAATCTTATATACATTAGGCTTTAAATTCACATTCAATTAATATGTTTAATGCATCGCATGCTGCAGTGACTTAAGTACCATAAACCTCATATGGTATTAAGTGAATACAAAAACTGTTCATAAACTACAGAGAAATAATTAAATTTCAATAAAACAAAACAAATCCTATGTCTATAAAGTGAGGCTTTACAATATGGAATAATAGTATTAAGCAATACAATACAGTAACGCACAAAACATTCAAAATGTAACCTAGAATTATTTAGTGCATGATTGGTTGTCAGCATTGACGTAAGGGAAGTTGGTTGCATTATCACAGTTTTATATTACCCTAGCATATATGGATGTTGTCTGTAATAATATAAAGGAGAGTTAGATTCATTAACATCTCCACATGGTATTTAAGTGCTGTGGCTGTCATACAATGTTCTGTCGTGTAACATTTCATGTATGTTACAAACAATGACAATAGTGCTGACACATTGCACCTTCTTCAGTAATCTGCAAAGATAGCATATAGGATTCTTGAACATACCACTTTTGATCATCTACTTTTAAGCACAGATGTAAACAGCTGTTTCAAATTACTGTATTGCATATATTCCAGTGTTTTATATATATATATATATATATATATATATATATATATATATATATATATATATATATATATATATATATATATATATATATATATATATACAGTAACCCCCTATTATAATGGACTAAAAGAGGCTGAAGGTTGTCTATTTTAACAGAAGTCCGCTTTATAACAAATAAGTTTTTAAAGGTTGTATATACATCCATTAAAGAATCTAAATTGATATGAAACACGTTATTGTACATGGTAAAATCATATCTAGAGCAAGCTTATGAAGTTTACAAATAATATTAAATACAAAAAACTATGCAGCATTCATAACTGATACAGTTGTTCGAAATAGAACTATATGCACTTTACCTGACAACATTATAATGCGTGGAATTACAGACAATGTCGCTTGGCTGGAGGGCAGCATGAGTCATGCCGCACAACCGTTACACAACTACGCATCCGTTATAATAAACGTCCACCTTAATAGGGTCTGTTTTAATGGAGGTTTACTGTATACAAAGCAATCACCATCTGTATCATACATAAGAAGATGAAGATTTTCACACACTATACCCTACTAAAACAGTTCTTCGAAAACATATCCCTACATACATAATCTAGGAATAGAAACAATAAAGCACTTACCTGATTGTGTTTATCCATTCTGTGCTAGTTTCCACATCACATTAGAGATCTACCAATGGTGGTAAACGTCTGGAGGTACAGCACGCAATGCATTACTCATTATTTTACATGGCGAGTTCCCCAGGAGGCCTATTACCATGTCACAAATATGCACACAATGTTGAATCATGAAAACAACTCCACAAGTTGTTTTTAAAATACAGCATAATTTGCTTACGTGAGAAAATGAGAATATACAGCTGGAGTGAAGAGATTTGGGCTGCTCTTAACGGCGAGGTCTTGAGAGCCGATGAAGGTGAAAGAAGTGAGTATGGAGGTGCATTAGAATGAGGGGGCAGGGAAAAGTCATACAAAACAATAGGGGTTCCCAGTTGAAGTTTCGCTGAATGAAAATAGCTCTGATTTAAGCTCCACGATTATTCCGTGGTGCAGCATTCTCCACAGGTACGGGAGGCATGAAATGATCCTCGTCAGCCGGAGGAGGTGGTAGTGGTTCACCATGAGCCACTGCTATGTTATGTAACACAGCAGCACATGTAGCGAGCGATGACCCTGCTGGTTGTATGGAGGCTTGTTCGTAGTCGATGGCCCAAGCATGCAAACCTTCGTTCCCATACTCCGAACAGCCTTTCCACAGTATTCCTAGTCCTCTTATGTGCTCTGTTGTACCGGTTTTCTGCAGCTGTTGTTGGAACCAACAATGGAGTAAAGAGAAATGGCAGTTGAGGGTAGCCATTGTCTCCCAGCAGTATTCCTGGCAGAGAGTGGTTTTCAAAACGGGTCATCGCCCTGCTGTTCTTGAAAATCCTGGAGTCGTGAGTACTGCCGGGTTACCTAGTCACGATGTCCAGGATCTGTAGGTTAGGGTCGAAGACAACCCACAAATTAAATTTAACAATGTTACCAAACATTAAGAATTAATACAGGCAAACAGAAACATTTTAGTATTTAGTATTAATTGTATGGTATTAACAGTTTTATATCCAGTAAACATTACATATACAATCCTGTACCTCAATTGTTGGCATAAAACAATCATATGGTGCACATCCCAACAAACATACCTGAACATTGAGAGAAATGTATCCTTTCCTATTACGGCACAGCTCTGCAAACTGGCCACTTGGGCTCCTAATGCCAATGCGGGTGCAATCAATGCATCCACGAACACCAGGAAACCCACCATTCACGTAGAAGAGCCTGTAATTTGCTGAAGTTGTGGCCGTCCAGGAAAATGCACAAACTGCAACAGGTGCCCAGCTAGTTCAGAGGATACTACCTGTTGCAAAAGTCAATACTTGTTAAGAAACGCCTCTGCCTTATTGACACCAACTCAACTACCTGTGAGAACACTAGACACCTTATTGCAGATATTACTGATTACCACACAAGCTTATTTTAAAATTGCATGTCAGACATATTGGGACGCATGTACTGATAAACACTACACATCACTACTGTGGCCACAGACATAATATGACAAATGTCTAACACAAGAAGATGGACTCGCGTTTGATGTGCTATTTCAATTGTTTAGGAACAATTCATTTTGACATCAACTGATTTGCACTTGGGGTCGAAACACCATCTACTACAAGCACCATCACTTAATACAACATGACCAAACCATCAAGTAATAATAATAATAACCAACAAGAAACCGGACTTAGGCTACTCCTCGGTTGCGAGCTCTCTCATTTCCCCTACCCGAACAAACTCCTCTTCCACGCCCTTCCTGAACATCATACACTGTTTCCTATTATGCTACACTAACCGAACAACAAATTACTATGCAGATACACAGGACTCTCCCTATATATTTCTAAGCATAATAATTACTAAACAAACATTTGTAACCTGCATGGTATGTTGGCTGCATTAACTTACCGCTAATATTACAGTGCCCTCAAAGACCAGGAACAAATATTTATTCTAAATTACAGGGCACTTGGTACTAAACATGCAACATAAAATTTATATCAGTCTATATTTATTTATCTTTACAATCCTGCTCACTGTTGCCTGATTAACAGGGTATAGGTCACCGCAAACATTCTGCAACAAAATACATTTGCCATGCAGTTTGATTTAACCTATTCACATCCGTCATGTCAAAACACATGCCTCGCTGGCAATGACATGTTCAATTTGGTGTCTGCAGTGGTTCATTACATACTAGCTCAAACATGTGCAGCTATAAAGTACAACTAACCTCATTACGTTATTACCCACTTAACTTACTCGCACGCACGCACGCGCACACACAGTACATGGTATGCAAATAATTCCAACTGTACATAAAAAAACACACACTAAACATAACATTTACGCCTATTATATATTACCTGTAAATGTAAAATATTTTGATGTTACAAAATTGAAAATGAAATTGAAAACATATCTGTTGAGGCAAGCATACTATACAGTAGGCCTAGATGAATATTAAGTGACAAAAACAATGATTGACAACTAATACAGTTATTTGTTTTTCGTTCATGTATTTGTACTGTAATGGATACTCTATTTCATATCATCAATATTTTGATAGCTTATACCTGGCCTACATGTAGCATTCCATATATTGGCAACTAATAGGTTGCTGTTCTTTGTGTATCGAAATTATTAACATCTGACAGATTGCCTTATTTGCTTATGTATTTATGTTTCATTAGTATAGTCTATTTTTGACAGGTGAAAGTTTATTTGTATTCTAGTATTTATATATTGACGTCACACTCAGCATGTAATGAGGTTAATGTGATGATAAATAAGTAAACATTTTCCTAAGGGAGAATTTTGAGGTTAAAGCACCCAGTTTTCATTACAAATGCATGGAAACCAAATAACACAGTACCCACCTGGAAAGTATTGCTGCCATAAAATCGCAGGGCGATTACAACCTTCAGGACTGGGGGGGGGGGGGCACTGGCAATCCTCTTTTATCTCCGTTATCGGCGGCAACAAGCGGCACAATAGCGTCCAAAACGGTTTGCTTCGTGAAAACGAAAACGTTTCACAAACTCTCGATGTCCGAAAAGTATTCGCACGGATTTTGGCCGTCGCGCAAATGCCGACGAGGACGTTCATCGCGTTGATGATTATCGACGCCCTGAAGTAAATCCAAATGATCTTCATCAAATAACCTCGGCACTTAGTACTCCATCATAATCATCAACAGTAAACACAACCAACGAAGCACATGCACAACCGCTTGTCAGTACTGGGTTAGGTTAGACACTGGCACAGAACAATTTATAAACATAAATATGAGATTACCGCATTAATATTTAAGAGGTCAAAATATGCAGGGAAATTATTCCCACGCGGTAATTACAATAAATATTCATCATTTACATATTGCATACTTCACAATTGCTCTTTAATCGAACGTTACAATATATTAAGCAGGGTTTTTTTTTTCCGAATGATAACTCGCCATCTTTCTTAAGGAAGCTAAAAAGGCACGCATTAGGCAGCCTTATTTTTCACCGCTTCCTTTCCTTCAATTTAAGGACGCCTTCAACAAGGAGCAACTAAAGGGAGGTTCTTGCATTGTAATGAAGGCTTCCTTTCTGATTTAAGGACGCCTTCGGGAAAAAGGAAGATCTCTGCATATGGCCCTGAGTGTCTGGATGAGTTAAACGGAACAAAGATCTGTAAACACCACAACGCCTGTCAGTCTCTGTCATATTATTTCATGGGAGTAATCACGTTATTGCCATTATTTCTTCTTAATCTCCATGATGCTGTAGCATACTTGGGATGTAAAAGATGGATTATTATCCCGTATGACACAATTAACATAACACATTAGCCAGACAGTCAGTGATCCCTCTTCAGTAGTTGTAATAAACTATAATCTATCAGGTCCAACTTAAAAGATATATACCACACTTAGGATAGACTTTTGACCATAGGCCATAAATATGTTTTCACCTTTTTTCGTGATTAACCTGCAGTCGACGTCTGTCGGTCAAATTTAGATACATCCTGTATTTCAAAATTAAGGATTCAATATTTGTATGTTGGCAATTGGTACTTATTTGAAGAGCGATTAATTTGAAACTGTTTGGAATAGCCACGTTCGACCTTTTGCTGGGCTAATAGAAGGATGTGACGGTTTGTTGATACGAAGAGCAAGAGCTAAGTCAATCATTACACTTTTAAACTCTATACCAAGCATGTACGGCAGGATTTACAATACCCCATCGCGTCCGTCCATCCGTAATCCGCCCGTCTCCCAGCCGAGCGATTTACAACCAAACTTCGCATGTCCGTCGTAAGTCCATTGCCGCAATCTAATAAAAACAAAAATGTTTACAAATAGAAAAAAAATTCTCCTTAAAAAGTGAATTTTGGCGGTATTGTATTCCAACACTCACATATACATACGAAACATAAATTAATCGGTGTAAAATATATTTTTAAATAACATATAAAGCATGTTTTTTTTTTTTTTTTTTTTTTTTTTTTTTTTTAACACTTTTACTGTTTCACAAAAGGAGCTCGTGTTTTCAAAAGTAATTATCGATTAATCTTCAGGAAAAATATTTTCATAAACTACATATGAAAACAAAACAAAGCCAAAACGAAACACCGCACACACTACACAGCCTAGCAAGGAACTCGGGATGAAAGTGTAACAAAACGTGCAAGTTTAGAAGGCTGTAATTTCATCCGCTCGTCCTTCGAAAGTTGAAGCTTGCCAAGGTTTTGACAGACGGACGGATAGAATTAATGGCCACCTCTGATTGGCTGTTGGTCACGTGATTTACGGATGGATGATGGACGGACGGATGCGACGGGTTGTCGTCAATCTTGCCTGCTGAAAGTTAAGTAAGGACTGATTACTCATTTAACTTTTATAAGGTTCAGGGAAGTCGACGGCAGTTTGGCACCAAAAAATAAACATTAGTTTCTTTCTTATCCATCAGCGATAAATATACCACATCCCGCCGTACTGCTTTTTCAGATAATCCTGTGTTTCAGCGGAAATGTCACCATAGTGGCATCGCCGAAAACTCTTGCAGCATGCGACATGCCACATAATTGCTGGTTTCCGTTTCAAAACCTTGCAAGTGGACACGTGTGAAACATCGGCGGCGTTTTAACTGTCACCGTGAAGTTTCGAAAAATGTAAGACAGCCACAAAAAAAAAAAAAACTCTCCCTGTCTTTCCCTTTCGCTCCTAAATCAGATAAACCACTGCTTCCCTGTAGAAGGCTGTTGGCTGTGGGTTCTACGAGCGTGGGAACAGATCGGCCGGCAGCTTTGAAAGATGACAGCGGTTAAATTTACAGTCCCCGCGAGGGGTCTATCGTCGGGCAAGGTTACCTGAAGGTGCAGCCGGTAACCTGTAATTTTTCCACTTTCAAAAAAAAAAAAATAGGAAAACAGACATCTACAGCCCGCCGAAAACTCACCTTGCGAATATAGGCTAAAAAAAATAAAATAAAAAAATAAAAAATTGGAAACTAGCTGTCAAATAAATAATAGTAACATTGTGTGTTTGAAGAACTCGTTTTTTCCACGAAAGTATTAAACCTGCGTATACGATGTGCTGATCTACGAAAGTAATATAGGCTGTTGATTACTTTCAAAATGTCACACACGTTAGAAACACCTTTTCGGAGTACTCCAAAACGGCTAAAAAGGTATTAGCGCTGCATCTCAAAATATACACATCAGATACACGTAAAACTACTCAAGGGCCATGCATTGAACCTTCCTACAGACTTTCCATCAATAAACTAGTAGCGTCGCCGCTGAAAGTCCTCTGTTCACGGTAAGATGAGCACTTTTGAAAGCCCTGCTTAAGATCCACTTGTATGCGCGTTGTGTATTCTCCCGCCTCATGTAAAATTAACATTGCTATGGGCCTCATCACTTTATTCATGCGTAGGTCAAGCGAAACTGGGAATTAGGAAAGTAAATACTATACAAATCTCCTATTTTTTTTTTACAATGCGATGCATTAAATAAAAGAACAGAAAGCTAAAGAAATAATTTAAATCGTAAGAAATGGTCACCCAACACTTTTTATTCGACGTTAAGTTACGGAACTACTTCCCATGCATCGTTACCAACTTTACTGGGCGCATGTCACTCAGGGCGCCTGTTAAAATATATGCAGTTAGAAGCCGTGACTGTTGGTATGGTTGATTTCCAAAGTACTCACTTTATCGAGAACAGCCTTTACACACAGAGCGACTAGAACGCAGCACGTCAGTTCAGAGCCTTGCGCTTAGAGGCGATGACACATTTGATGCACGTGGCAGTGTCGCTATTATCGCTTCCGCGCTTCGCGGTATCTAACGCGGAAAGAGATCGCCGTGGCTGAGTTGTTCCACTGCTCGCCTCCCACCAAGGTGAACCGGGTTCGATTCCCGGCCGGGTCACTGCCAGGCTTCTTCGCACGTGGGGATCGTGCCGGACGATTCCGCTGGTCAGCGGGTTTTCTCGGGGATCTCCCGTTTCCACCACCCCTCAAATGCCGGCTGTTATAGGCCGTTCACGGTAAAGTGAGCACTTTTCGAAGCTGTTTCATCTAACATAAAAACCAATAAATACATTTCATTGTGGCCTCGGACTTTTGGTTTTGGGTATGGTGAATGTATACACTGTGTTTATTACTCACATGGCAGGGTTTACATCAAAAAGTGGCGGAAGGATATAAATTGGTTGAAAGAAAAAAGTACCTAGGGCTTCAAAAGTGCTCACTTTACTGTGAACGGCCTATAACCTCCTGTACCATGCAATAAAACTTCATTCTGTGCCTTACAACACTTTGTAATATACCTGTGCCTGGCATTTACCTTGCTTTTCTTATTACCCTTCAAAATTGTGGGAGGCTTTAATGCCGTACCTGAAACATTAGCAGAAATAATTCCCGAACTTCTTAGATATTGTAATCGAATACGGTATTTAAGTACAAAATTAATGCCGGAATTTCCTTGCAGACGCATTTGTTCATATAGTCTATTCGATTTGCGGTTTCTTCACACTTTTTTGAATCAAATCTTTGAAAATCTCCCCATGCATTACGTGTTTAGTTATTTCCTAAGTACGCCATGTATCTCAAGCGTTTAATAGCTCTGTTAACATGAAAGTATCTTATTTTTCGTTAAATTTAAGTTTTGCCTGTACTTTATTTATAAATTATAATATTTCATTTTAAATAAATATGAATATAAATAGTGAGAAAACATGTGTGTTGGTAGTGCCTAGTAAGAAATAGTTCTCATGCGAAATATCATTACTTCTGAGTCCGCACGAATTCGGTGCGTTGTACTTTGGTGCAATATTCTATATATAGTCAAGCCTTGATTTCACCGGGCAGGGGGGGGGGGGGGATACCCTGGAAGTAGAAATTTAGCAGGGCCTCAGAAAAGTGCGAAGTAACCGTTAATGCATTATATTATGAATGTATGTTACGTACGGATTGACGTCTCGTCGGCAGTGTGGTGCTGCCATAACGTAGAAATAGTTAACTTAGAAACATAATTTGGAAACACGTAAGGTGGAATTTTCAAAGTTATGTGTTTCTAACTTATGATAGTATTAAATTGTGTTTTTCTAAGTTATGATAATTCTAGATTGCGTGTTCCTAAGTTATTATAGTTCTAATTTACGATTTTCTAAGTTATGTGATTCTGCCTTGTGTGTTTCTAAGTTGTGACGTTTCTAAGTTACAACTGTTCTAAGTTGTGATTTTCTAAGTTATGTGTTGTTCCCGTCGGCAGAGAAGTCATGATAGAAGGAACTCAATTTCAGGAGAAAAAAAACATGGAAAATAGAAATAGCTAGATCGGATATCGAGCCAGACGCCTCTCGAAATAGTGCAATGTGCTACCACAGTGCGACCTCACCTCGCAAATGCAAAAACCTGCAAGTTTTACAAAATATTTTATCCGCTAAGTTATTTTATTTATTTATTTACTGTGTAAGAAAGTTAAGTGTTACGTCACTCCGACTCCGTTTGAAGTCTGCGAAGATGTGGTTTTATGACGCATGCGTCCCGTTTCAAGGCCAAGCGCAGATAAATGTGAGGCAGAAACATCCTTCGAAATGTAAGTAAGTACTTATATCGATGATTTTTGGCTTGGCACAACCCACGCGAATGGTCTCTACACCAGAACTACCTCGGTCATGCTCTTCTCCAGAAGATGATCGGCGCAAGTGATATTTGATTAAATTACGCTACGCTATACGGGGGATGTGTCAAAACGGAGTATATTAATTTTGAGAGGAGATTACATATGACAAATTAAGTTTACAATTTTTTTTGTGGGCGCTATGAGCCACTAAAAATCAAATTAAAAATTATTTCTTAAAAAATTGTTTACGACTAGGCAACAATGTTTTTGAATCATGTGAAAGAAAAACAATATATTCATCCTGTGGAAATTTTATGGTAATCACTTCCTTCACAGTACATAAACAGAGGATGAAGCCTTCTCCTAAACCACCAATCTGGGAACACAGTGCTGTAATTTACGTCGATTTTCTGGAAATAAGATTTTAATTTATGGAAATTTGTAGGTGATTTTGTATAGAACTGGTTGTCTACTCCATGTGGTCAGAACTGGTCTGGACGTTACTGAAATAATACGTATAAGTTTAATTTCCAGTATAGTACCTATACTAAATATGCCATCATTTAGTATATTTTGTGCACACTTCAAAAACTATTAGCATGTTAAGATTGGTACAAGTATGTTTAAATGTTCTCAGATATAACATAAGCAAAAAATGCAACAATACTTAATGCAGCTATTTTGAAAAAAACAAACTTGATAATTCAAAATTAATTAATTATGACTCTTTGTAATGACATTATTGGTACGATAGGGCCTATAATGTAGGCATCATATTCGTAACGAACAGGCAATCACTGCAGAAGTTTTTTTAAGTGTTATGTACATCATTAATAACGGGTATTGCTTTATTTAAATCATGGCTTTCTTCATAATCAGTCTCTTAAATGTGTGACAATTTTTGGGGAAATTATATGTTACCGCCGTTTTAAAAATAAGTGCCTTATAAGCTATTACAAGTTGCAGAAAGATAAACAACGAGCAGAAACGCGAACCTAACCAGGGATTTCAAAAGAGTGCAATGAATAACACTAGATACTGATGCTGGAAAGCACGCGTATTTATGCAAGAAGAAATTGCCGGCGTTGTCACGTCCATCTGACTGAGCGATAGCAGCACATTTGTTTAGTATACGCTGTTCACAGTAAAGTGAGCACCTTTGAAAGCTCTCTGATTTGGAAAAATAGTAAATAAATATATTTTATTTTTACTTTAGACGTTAGCTTCAGAGTACGGTGCAATCTACACACTATGTTTATTACTTACATGGCAATATTTATAAAAAAAAAAAAAAAAAAAAAAAAAAAAAAAAAAAAAAAAAAAAAGTAACTAGGGTCTCAAAAATGCACACTTTATTGTGAACAGCCTATATATTAGTGCCTGTGGACAGTCGTGGATGTGGCAACTACGCATGCGCGTTTCTCAAGAATCTATTTGTTTATAAGGATGTTCACGCTTAAGTGAGCACTTTTGAGGCCCTAGTTACTTTTTGCTATCAGCCACTTTTTATACTTTAACCACATTTTAAAAATAAATATTGCCATGTAAGTAATAAACACAGCGTGTAGGCCTATATTCCACCCCACTCGGAAGCTAACGACTAAGGTAAAAATAAAATATGTTTATTGACTATTATTCCAAATGAGAGAGTTTTCAAAAGTGCTCACTTTACCGTGAATAGCCTATATCAACTAACCTACAGAGCGTTAATTAAAACTGCAGAAACACTCATTCGACTAATATTATAGATTAACTTAAGTTATATGTGTTTACACTATATATTACGTGTTCTCGCTCTATCCTAGGCTAGTTTTCGGTTCCTGTTAGGTTGAGATTCTAAGTTTAAAAATAATTGGTGAAAATGCACATGCCCAGTTATGATGGCTGCCCACAAATGCAAATGCAGTAAACACGTCCTCTGCGGTCCACAGACTTTCCTGATCAGTAATGCATTTTATTGTGACGGAAAATTACGATACCAACACAACGGACTGTAAAGTTTAATTCTACTCTCTCTTTTTTTAAATTAGATCCAAAGCACAATGACGAAACCGAAAGCACAAAAGTTTAAACACATCCCCCCCCCTTTTTTTTGTAAAATAGTTCTGTAAGTATGACTACGAAAAATTGTTTAAAAATTAATTTCCTATCACAAAGTCATATCGAAAATTGCTAATACAAAATAGCCATTTTTGCAATTACCTTACATGTATGTATTTATTTGTATAGTCCATTCTCGGTTACTAAAATATGAATAAATTCTCATTTTAACCGAAAATAAGGTAAGTTACTTTTATGTAACCACAAACATAGAAGTTTGTGATACCTGACATTTTTAGGAAACTACTAAACAAGTCATATATGGTGCGATTTACCGAAGGTTAGATTTAAAAAGTATGAAGAAGCCGCGAATCAAACTGTGTCGTCTTTGTATAGTGTAAAGCTCTCTATAATATTATACAAATCATCCTTTTTGATCAGTTTACATACTGTATGTAATGTATAAGCAACGCGTGGCAAAAACAATTCTATTGACAGAAAGTTGTGAATGGTGAATGTGAGAATCTTTATACGTGTATATTGTCAGTGCCACCCAAGGTCTGAGTGCCACGCACCTCTCTCTGAGTTTCGTTGCCTTCGTCGCGTAATGATTGTGAATGTGATTACAATGTTATTGGTTGATGTTGGTTAAACTGCGGCGTTGTAAAATTTGGTAAATTGATATGCAGAAAAAAAATTAATTTTTTCAACATTGTAAAAAAAAAAGCCGAATTCGTATTTTACTTATTGCAATACTTTACTCTCGTTGTAGTGTTGAATGATTTCAGGTTTAGTATAATTACAGGATCTAAGTCGTATAATATAAAATAAATTGCTGGCAGCCCTGACGCCAAGTACACCCCCCTAGTAGTAGGGACGTGCTGGTTCTAGATGTGATTGGTCATCGGCAGGCGTAGTGCCATAAGATTAACCTGGGAAGGGTCTCAGACAGGAGAATACAAAACTGGCGCTCCTCCTTCTCCTCCTCACTTAGCACCTCCCATAATATAGACATCGTACCAGATATCCATCTAGATGCTAAGGTAATTTAGGCCCTAAACCCTTTCTGGCAAGGCCAACTATGCATTTAAGCCCTTTTGTAAGCATAGTTAGTCAAACTCACCAAGTACATACTCATCAAGGACATCTTTACCAACATATCATTTTATTTCTGATATTAATTAAATTATATTTGTGACTTAGGTAGATTATAGGGATAATTAATGCAATGTTAATTTCGGATTTTGTAGTCGATTCTTGCTTAGGGCACATTACATTATTTCATTTCCGGTTTTAACCAAATTTTATGTGTGAGTTGGGTAGGTGCTAGGCTTACTTAATGTAATGTAAATTTTGGATTTTGGAGTTCAATCCTTGGTCGTGGCATGTAATATTATTTCATTTCCAGTTTTAACCAAATTTTATTTGTGAGTTGGGTAAGTGCTGGGCTTACTTAATGTTATGGTAATTTCGGATTCGGGAGTTCGTTCCTCGGTCAGGGTATGTAATATTATCTCATTTCCGATTTTAATCAAATTTTATTTGTCATTTGGTTAGTTGGTAGGGATAATTTCGGATTTTGGAGTTCGATTCTTTGGCCAGGGCACATAATATTGTTTCATTTCTGATTTTAACCAAATTTTATTTGTGACTTGGGTAGGTGCTAGGCTTACTTAATGCTATGGTAATTTGGAATTATCGAGTTCAAGTCTCGGTCAGAACACCTAATATCATTTTATAATCGAATTTAACAAAGATTTAGTTTTGTTTTATATTCTTGCTTAAAACAATTAATGTAATGTTTATTTTGGATTACCAAGTACGATTCCCAGGGGGTGCACTCAATACTAAAAAGAAGTCTGGGAAACGCATTTTTACCCATTCACTTACAATCGCTGTCTATCATATTACCTGATCGGTGTATACTGCTAAACTCACATGTTATATGTTCGATGTCAACTGTCGAAGGCCGAGAATGGTGGAGAATGCAATTATATGATTTAATTGTATAATTAACATAATCGTGAAAATCCATACTTGCATAAGCATGCAATGAATACTTACTAGGCATGCATGTACACGCATGACTAATTAACAACTAAACATTCATCAAAGTAATTTATCCTCTCAGCAAAATAGCCAAACTTGACTGTCATATACCTTTTCATTGTCACTATATAGCACATGATATGCAAACAGATATTTTCAAGCGAAAACAGTTCCTGCTTTTTTTCGATCATGTCAACAAGCTCTAACAGGAAAAAACAATCTTGAATGCAGTTTCAACATCTACCAACAACCACAGGCAGAATATTTCAATGAATTACTCTGATAAACCATTTCATTATGTAATAGCAAAAAACACACACATCAACCCCAACAACAAACAAGACTACAAGGTCAAGCACACACAAAGCCCTTTTATAAGCACACTAGCTCATAATTGCCCATATACCAAAGTTACAATCATCAAATCCATAACATACACATAAGCCCAACAACAAACAAGACTACAATATCAATTACACCTAAAGCCCTTTTATAAACATACTAACCCAAAATTAATCTAAAATGATCCAAATCTACTCCAAAACACACACAAACTCACACAACTCATTTGCATATACCATACCAGGCATTTGTAAAGATTGGTAAAGATTGTTAGTGATTGGCAAGAATTGATGAAAAGATTATTAAAGATTGTTAGTGATTGGCAAGAATTGATGAAAAGATTATTAAAGATTGGTAAGGATTGATGGAAAGATGACTAAAGATTGGCAAGGATTAATAGAAAGATTATTAAATATTGGTAAATATTGATGGAAAGATTATTAAATATTGGTAAAGATTGATGGAAAGATTATTAAATATTGGTAAAGATTGATGGAGGAATTGTTAAAGATTGGTAAGAATTGATGGAATGATTGGTAAAGATAGGGAAATATTGTTAAAGATTGGCAAAGAGTGATGGAAATACTGGTAAAGATTGGTAAGGATTGGTAAAGATGGTTAAAGATTGGTATGAATTGATGGAAAAATTGGTAAATATTTGTAATAATTGGTAAGGATTGATGGAAAGATAGCTAAATATTGGTAAGAATTGATGGAAAGATTGGTAAAGATTGATGGAAAGATTGTTAAAGATTGGTAAGAATTGATGGAACGATTGGTAAAGATTGGGAAATATGGTTAAAGGATGCTAAAGACTTGTAAAGATTGATGGAAAGATTGGTAAGGATTGGTACAGATTGTTAAAGATTGGTATGAATTAATGGAAATATTGTTAAATATTGGTATGGATTGATGAAAAGATAGGTAAATATTGCTAAAGATTGGTAAGGATTGATGGAAATGGGTGAGGATTAATGGAAAGATTGGTATTGATGGAAATATTGGTAGATATGGTTAAGTTGATGGAAAGATAGGTAAACATTGGTAAAGATTGATGGAAAGGTAGGTAAATATTGGTAAAGATTGATGGAAAGATTGTTGTGTGTGTGTGTGTCTGTGTGTAGGTACGGCATGGTATAATTTTCGGACCTACGACCATTCGAATATGGGGTATTTGTTTTAGCAATGTAACAGACTAATATATAAAAATTGTTTAGTTCTTGTATGTGAGCTATATATGGAGATAGTTATTTTAAATGGTTTTACATAACTTTTTCAAAACGTAATGAATTATAGCTTTAATTATTTTGTTTAATTAGCATAGGGTGTTTTGAAATATTATATTTTCTGCCTTGTATGTTACTATGTTCACGAAAAGTATTAATGGTTGGTGTGTTTAAGGTATACCGGACTGTTAGAAAGCAATATAGGTCTTGGGTATTTACTTCAATCTGTGTGTCTTTTGGAGTAGATTTTGGTCATTTTGGGACAATTTTGATTCAATAGGTGCAAGTCTTGGGTGTAGCGGGTTTGCCAATTGAAATATTTTAGGTTCTTTGTGAGATAGTTAGTGTTATTCTGTGTGTGTGTGTGTTCGAATGGTTTTTTTGTATGATTTGTTGTATTGCAATAGCTTGTTAGATATGTTCTGTAGCGTGAAAGATAAAGGTGCTATTTGCATGGGTTGTATACTTTCCCTCGTGGGATATTCTATTAGGTCTTTGTGATCTACTCGGGTGTTAGGTAACAAATTTCTTGTTGTTGACATGCATGTTCTAGCGCAATGTTGTAACCAGATTCGCTCTCATATTCTTGGTTTTAATTATTTTTAACATTAAATTTTTATTAAAATTATTATTTTTTATATTTGTATATATTAAATATATCGTTTATACAGTTTGTGACTGTGTAGCCTTCCTATATGTCACTCACCTGCATCTTTTCTTCTAGATTGTTGTTCTCCCTTATAGAGACGATGATTAACTAGATGGGTATGGATAGCTATTCCTTTGTTGAATTACTAATGCTCTATGGGAATTGAACATATAGTCCGCTAGTCAGTGGAAAAAAACACATTGTTTAGGTGTTTGTTATGTAGTGCATTACAAGCTGGCTTGTATATAAATTATGTTTTATATGATACATATATTAAACAGAATTTAACTTTCGTTATATTAAGATGTGTACAGAGTGAAAATAATCATGGTAGATAATCAATACATTAATACTATTTATAAGTGCCCTTGACTTGCAATGAAGCAACGAGTATATTCTCAAAACTATAGTTGTCTTTCATCCTTATTTTTTTTGTTTTTCATCGGTCATTAGGTGTTTGGTTTCAAATCAATACATAGACGTTGCATTTGGATATGCATTACGCCAATACTTTGGTAAATATACTTGATAAGAGATTAAAAGAAATCTCTGCTTGCCCTGCATGGTTCTTGAATCACTATGTATATACTACTTATATCTAAATGTTCCCACTAATTATGTATTTTTGTTATGTGAATATTCGTGTTTTACTCTTGGTGATTGATAATGTGTGTGCTCAACTCTCCTGATGTAAGCCTAACCTAACATGAGCGATACAATTTGTTTAAAGTTTCTGAAAAGGTTAAGCTGTATAGATAACAATTGAACATGGTGTTCTTAGGAAGATTGCGAGAATTAGCTAGCTATTCGCAAAACATTTTTCCTAGAATAATAAAAAAAAATTAAAATGTCTTTGGTTATGATAGGGTATGTTAGGTAATTCATCGACTTGCATTATGTACTGTTGATGTTTGTTGTGTAATAAGTACTTAGCACTTGTGTTATTTCAGTATATTAGATGAACATGTGTTTAACTTAAAGATAGATTTAAAAAAGTGATAATTTTAAAGGATTATTTAATGTTTAATGTGAGTGGGTTTAAACAAATATCGCACATAGTAATTCATATATGCGTATTTACCTCTTTGGGAATTGAAACAAAACATACGTTAGAATTACTGTATATGTCGGCATTTAGGTCGAAGTTTTGACTATGTCAGTATGCATGCTTGAATTTCGATGCTTTTCGAAGTAGATAACTATAGTTACATTTAAACAACACTTAATATTCTTGTTTGATGAAAAAAGGTTTAATTGCGATAAAAAATATTTTTACGGAGATAAGATCTAAGTATCCTGGAAGGAACGAATCGATTGTTAAAAAGAGCAGATCTTAACAAATGTTCTTTGATTATGGAGTTTTTAATGTAATAAACAGGTTTTGATCGTTATATGTAGAATAGGATAGCATGATTTGAGTGCGATGAGTTTTATTTTTATCTTAATTTGGTTTTAAATGATGTTATATATATATATATATATATATATATATATATATATATATATATATATATATATATATATATATAGTAAATTAGAAAAACTGAATTTTGGTATGGCTTTTTCTTTTTGTATATCATTATATCTTAGATCAAATATGTGTGATAATGTGTTTTGGAAGACAGATGATGGAGATTTGTTTCATTTGTGCTGTATGATATGTTGATATATTTTTCAAGTATTTAGTTTTGTTTGTAAAGTTTGATGGCACGGGGTTTTGCAATTGCCTGTGTATTGTATGTGCAACTGAGTTGTGTGAGTGAGTGTGTTTTGGAGTAGATTTTGGTCATATACTCACACAATGTCACCAAAACCACACCACAAAAATGTTTTTAAACACGCAATCGATTGATCTTGTCGAGTGCTGTCGATTGAAACTCAAACGGGCGTCGTAGCTTCTCCTAGTCAAAAGTTATACTACCCGGAAGTTATGAGACGCGGCGAAACGTACTGAAAAATTGCGGCGTATATCTTCCCCCCCCCCCCCCCACACACACACATCATGCCACGGGCGATGCCAGTCCTCATTCAACGTAATATAATCTTTGATCCTTTGGCAATCGAGTGGTGTAATTGAATTTCGAATGTAGACGATAGATTTGGAGCTGCAATGCCAAACTTATCCCCCGTTTTTGCTATCGGATTTTCTGGATTGCTTCCCACTTTGGTCGCAAATTTCAAGGCGTATTCACGTCAAAAACAGTTGGAAAATAGGTGTATGTGTAAGTGGAACTTTAGCAGGGCTTTAAAAAAGTACGAAGTAACCATGGATGGACCATACAAAGAACAGTCAGATTCCACCGGTTTCGTATCGAACTATAAAATCTGACAGTCCTCGGCTCATTTGACTGAAGGTGCGGTGCACGCGGCAGGGTTGGCAGCACTGACATGGGTGCGCACACGTGTGCACGCCCGTGAGAAAGCGGCGTGCGGTCTCTGCTCGGAACGCACCTGCCAAGGTCGACGTAACCAACCGCCATGTGTTTCTCGGCAAAGGAATGGAGGGGGGAGGGAGAAGATAGTTACGTGCGTGCGTGCGTGCGCTCACAGAACGCACCCGCGCTAAAAGCAAAGCCTTGTACCGCGCCAGAGCTCGAGGTGAAAGGAAGGAGGGTACAGTACACGCACGAGTTTTACATCGCTCTCGTGGGGGCTCCCTTCAGGACTGATGCTCGATTCCACCATCGTGGTTCGAAACTCGATCCGAGATCGACACAGAAAACTGTTGTACCATTCGAGTTCAGAGCTGGACTGGAGATCAAGATGAAGTTCATTTCGAACCGCCGAAATTGGCGGTTCCAAAACTCGATCCGAGATCAGCAGCCAACGTCGAAAAATGTAGTTTGAAAATACGACAACAGATAGAAATAAGGTCGACTGTTTTCTTGGAAAACTAAAACAACATTATACGCACTTTAATATTATTCACTAAAATTCGTACAACAATAATACACTTAAAACAAATAAAACATCGCACATCTAGTTCTATCTATAGTGAAGACTACGCCTACTTCAATGATTAATCTCGATATCTCACTTTGGAACCAAGATCGAAGAATCGGAGATCCAGAATAATGAAATTTCGTTGGTGCAACACTTATATTGAAACCAAGATCAAACTGGATCCTGGTTCGGAATTAGGATCATTTGATCTCGGATCGGGGAAGATGTTGGTGCAACCGGGCATTAGAGCATCCCACGACGCAATTCTCTGGACGTATCCGAAATGGCTGATTTCGTTGACGAAATGCAGTTAAGCCTGCTCGCCTCCCACCAAGGCGATCTTGGTTCAATCCCCGGCGGGTCACTCCGGATTTTCGCAAGTGGGAATCGTGCCGAACTATGCCGTTGGTCGGCGGGTTTTCTCGGGGATCTCCCGTTTCCCCTGTCCCATCATTCCGGCGTTGCTCCATATTCAGCTCACTTCACCCTCATCGGCTCTCAAGACCTCGCTGATAAGAACCAGCCCCCTAATCTATTCACTCGCTCGCTCACTTCACTGAGATCCCAGGTCCTCAGTTATGATAACTTCAACCACTGAATATCTCGGAAACTATCAATAGGAAGTTTCCTTGCCAGATGAACGGAAGCGCTATTAAAATCACTTGTGTTTTCCTGTGACGTCGTTAGACGACGAGCCGATGAACCGACACTAGTAAGAAGAGTGGGAGCGCTAAGGGCGACCCAGGTACGCGCATCGCATATCTGATCGTCTGTACGTGCAAGGCACTGAATTGACCTGCAGCGCGCAGTCGTGTCTTTCTGAGACATTCTCTGTATATAAGGTGGGAATGATATACGCACTGCCCATTAGATATTACACACTATATGAATCTTTACGGACAATGTCCTTAAGAAAAAATAATTTACAAAAATATTTTTTTGCATATATAGTTGTACATTTTTCTTGTAAATCCGGTTTACTACTTATACTAAAGAACACATCTGTTGCCGAAATCGTCGCTTGCTACGACGAACTCTGCCGCTTGGCACAGCCTCGCGTATGTGCTTATTAAGGACCCTGTCTAAAATTAGAATTAATCTGCGAAGTGCTACTAGCTTGCTTCTTTAGCTTAAAAAGCGCATCGAAGTAGTGACTGTTCGAGGACAAACCAAGGAGACGAGTGCTTATTCAAATATTCCCTTCAGCTAGGTATAAGCTATATCTGCCTCACATGTCTTGCACTATCGTACATATCCAAAATCACTTTTTCTCGCCGTTAGCAGTATATTTGTTAAAAAAAAAAAAAAACATGGCAATATTAGAAAAATCATTTGTTTAAAAAAAACATGGCAACATTAGAAAAATATACCATGTTTACGGATTTTCGTCATGAAGAATATTAATCCGTGTAGATCAGAGGACATTAACAAGAGTGAAACCGATAAAGGCTGCGCGCTTAGTCTCGAAGGTGTCAATTATATGTGTGGAATTATGGGTAATGAAGAGCTCAAGGACGCGTAAACGAAGGTGAGTGGCTATGAATTGGAACACAGCCAGAAACAAGACCTACCTTCGCCCCAGGCCAGAAGTATCAGACTGTCCCGAGCGGACCGCAGAGCAAAAAAAAAGGCGACATGGAAACCACGACCCTCGTCATAAAACCTGTCACGATGGAATGCATGCTCCCATGATGCAAGAATGTTGGATGTCGGCGGCCTGCCCGATGACTGCATAAGAGAAGTATCAGCCCAACCCGAAGCTTAGCCTTCGAAGCTTCGACACGTCCACTCTGCAACGAAATAATTCTGTGTGACGGAATTATCGGTGAAACAAGACATTTTCATCGAGCTTGACTGCGTGACGTCCAACCGCCTCAGAGTGAACTAACTTACCGGTTCACACGACAGGTGGCGCCACAAAACAAGATGACAGAATAGCTACTGCGCCGGGCGACAAATTCAAACAGTACACGACACGCTATCCGCAACATTCGCAGAGGGGTGTGGTCGAGAAGTACTTGAGGAACGACTGGGCTAGGGATTACACTTAGTTCTGTCGACGGGTTTTCGCGGTGTAGTCCATTACGGTCTCTTCCTAATTTTCTGAAACTATAGGTATTCCTCCGCCTCGTACAAACAAATCTTAACCAAGTCTAGAAAATTACACTAAAGGGACTGCGCACTCAGTGTAATAATAATTTCCATAAAAACTATTTCTTATCAGGCATTACCAACACACCCGTTTTGTCACTGTTTTTGTACATATTAATTACTTGTATACTAAATACATTTTACACATAAAATATGGATATAATTTAATAGAAAAAAGTCACTGCCCCTGCATTCATATATTTTAATGAGTGCACTGTGTGACATTCGCTCAGTAAAGTTGATAACGACGGATGGAAAGTATGGTAGTTCCATATCTTAACGTCGAATAAAAAATGCACGATAACCATTTGTGATAACTTAAATTTGTTTCTTTTGGTTTCTTTTTTTAATGCATCTAAATATAAAATCGACCAGATTAGTAAATAATTTACTTTTCTAATATTTAACAGTTTCACTTAGCCGACGTATAAACAAAGTGATAAGGCCTATGGGAAAATTAATTTCACATAAGGCGGAAGAATACGCAACGTGCGTACAAGGAGAACTTAAGCAAAGGCTTTCAAAAATTCTCATTTTATCGTGAACAGCTTATAATATACGACGAGCAGGGGCAAAGAGCTGGTGAGAGAACCGTACATTTTGGGCAATACAGAAAGAAAATATCACAAAGCAGTGGCAGATAGCCTTCCGGCTCCACGACACCCCAGCTTCCTAGCTCTGATGTTAACCTGCAAACGCACACTAGGGAACAACATGGGAAAACCCGAGACAGCCCATCTCCCAACACTAGACTTCGACTCCGGGCGGGAATCAACCAGACAGGCCTCGTTCAGTTTCCACGGGTGCCGGAGAAAAGCACACACATGAATTACAAGTTACGTTAATCAGTTTTCTATTACGATAAAATCTGTCCCTATCGTAATGAAACCCTGGCTACGCCTAAGAGCGGGCGGGGAATTTTCGGACGAGGAATTTTCTGGGAGGAGCGTGAGGGTTCACTTCTATGACGTTTTATTGCGGTACCCCTGTACACCCCCTCCCTCCCCACGTTTTCTAAAGGTGCAAATAAGTGGACATTTCGGCGGCTCTTTAAGAGTGGGATGGAACCCCGCATGTTTGATGAAATAGTTGTTTGCGCGAATACGCGTATCTCGGTTAATAAATGTTCTGCCAATACGACTTTTTTGTCATAAAAGATAAGAAACAATAACCTATGCCCTCATTTTTTTACTTTTCTCATGTTAAGTGTATTCTTGGAGAAAAAAATTCGTGAAAATGGTCAAATATCACATTTTTAAATCTTTTCTATGCAGTTTCCTTAAGCGGCCGGAGAAAAGTACAAAGACACGGGCTTAGTTTAATCTGTGGTCTTTCATCGCGTGTAATAAAACCTCTATGTTACGGATCTAGTTTGCGCAGTGCAGCGTTACGGCAGAAATACTGCACGCCATACGCGTAGGAGCGATGAGGCACTAGACGTGCATGTTAGTGTCGCCCGTATCACCCCCTCGCTTCTTGACCTTGGACGTGGGGTTCCCACGGGGGTCCATCCCACTCTTAAAATAGAGGTCTTTAGGGTGAAACGATGTAAGGGGCAGCGCCGGAATGAAAGAGCGGGTGAAACGGGAGAACCCCGAGAAAACCCACACGCGAAAATCCGGGAGCGACCCCGCCTCGGTGGGAGACGAGTAGTCTGACCCCTTCTAAGGGACCGAGTGAGGTGGCGCAGTGGTATGCCACTGGACTTGCATTCGGGGGGACTCGGATTCGAATCCCTGTCCAGCCACCCTGATTTCGGTCTAACACGGTTTCCCGAAATCACTCCAGGCGAATGCAGGGTTGGTTACTTGCAACGGCCTATGGTCGACTACTTCTCTGTTCTTAGGGACGTTGCGATACCATGAAAGTATCGATACTGGTATCGAAAGAGGAATCTAAAGAATGGTATCGATACTCATTTCGATACCGGTATCACCAGAAATGTATCGATACCGGTATCATATCAGTATAAGTAATTTTTTTTTAAATTTAATTTGTCATTCTTCTATTTTTCATACTTAATTATATTTTTTATAATCCAATACTATGATCGTTATCTCATTTCGATGTGTCTACAAAATTTGTATTTTTTTTTCATATCTGTTATTTGCTTTTAAAAAATACAGAGTGCAGCAATTATTAGCCCTAGCAATAGTTATATTTGGGCATCGTTCTAATTAGAGGAAAAATAAAATACGAATGTGTATTACTTTTCAAATTAATATTTTACGGAGGAAAACGCATATTTGTATTTTTGGGGCACTTCGATTGAAAGCGTTGAAAATTAAATCTAGATGTTATTCAGAAAAAAAATTCAATATCGAATCATTTAATGAATTGATACTGGTAATATCAAAATAATAGTATCAATTCCAAAATACCCGATATCGAAAGGAAAGTATCGATACCAGGACCATATCAGTAGTATCGCAACATCTCTATCTGTTCCTGCTTCTCTAAGCAACAAGCTTGATCTGTAAAGGTTCTATCACACTGTAACTTTTTTTCCCCGTTAAACTGCTTCCGATAAAGTTGATATAATGAAACTGGATGGTTCTGATGTAACCGATCATTCTTTATTATCGCCGCCATGTTTGTCTGGAAAAGTTCAATGGCTCAAGTTTATACCAAACATTTTGAAAATTACACGGGGTCTAAGCATTTTTTTTTTTTTTAAACTTGGGCCCAGCTAAACAGAATCGTGCATGGCAAAAATTGTTGTTTGGGACAACACGAGACTTTAAATTGGCAAACGAATGCTGGGAAATGAAAAAGGTTGTGAAGGTAACGAATTTAAATAGAAACACATTGAGCGTGAATTTTATTTGATGTGGTTAATTCACAATGATATTAAGAAATCAGAGGTATTAAATTTCACTGGGCGGGAAGGAAATATCTCTAACGAATAAAATTTAAATTTAATAAAAGGAAGAAGTGAAAATAATTTACAATGTTCATTACATGGCTTCTTGTACCAGATTGCACTGGAACACAAGATAAGTATCGCCCTTTTTAAAATAAAAAATTCAGACTACATACTACCAGTGAAAAAAAATTGACGATTTGACACATTCTCAAATACATTCAAAATTATTTGATCCTATATGCCGAATGGACAAATTCGAGCGTCGTATTTCGTCATTTGAGGCCGGGAAACGTAATAGCTGTAAGGGCTACATTGGCACGTGCTACAAGTGCGCCATCGCCGTTACGCGCTGAACTCTGAACTGGTGTTTCGTGTTTTCGTAGTGCTGCGTGTGCCTACGGGACTTTAAGAGGTAATCCTATATGATTGGCGGAAAGTCTGTAGTAAGGTTCAGAGCATGTCCCTAGAGTACTTTTGTGTGTACAGTTATAACACGTATAATCTATTCGCGGTTTGTTAACGCTTTTTTTTAAATCAAACCTTTGAAAAATCTCCTTATGTATGACTTTTTTAGTTATTTTTTAAACATGCCAGTAATCACAAGCGTTTTATACTTGTGTTCATAAAACTATTTTTTTTTGGTTAAATTGAAATGTTACTTATGTTCTGTCTACAAATTATAATATTTAATTTATAATTAATGTGAATTTAAAACAGCGGGAAAACACGTGTGTTGGTAGCGGCTAGTAAGAAATAGTTCTCATGCAAAATATTATTACAGCTGAGTGCGTAGGAATGCAGTGCGTTGTCCACTAGTGTAATTTCCCAGACTTAATTAAGATTAGTTTCCACGAGGCGGAGGAATATCCTGGAAGTAGAACTTTAGCAGGGCTTCAGAAAAGTGTGAAGTAACCGGGAATGGATTATATAATTTGAGATGACAGCGCTTTGTGAAAGCCGTTTTTAATCATTGTGGAGTGCTCTGAAATGGTATTTATAATGCGCGTGATATTTTCAAAGTACTCAACAGCCATCATCTGAAGTGCGTTTTTTTTTTTTCCTAGTTCTACTCATTACACTGAAAAAAATATTTTGTGACCGCCGCAAAATATTTTTTTTTGTAGACGCACGTTTATTAATAACCTAAAAGAAAATGTATTTGAAACACACTGCAACGCAGTTCGAGTCCCTGGTACGAGGGTCCACGACTGTCTCCAATGGGCGCCGACAGTGTGCAATTTTGGCAATCCAGGAGGAAAAAAATTACTAAAGCAAATGGAATCAATTTGTTATGATTTCTATGGTATTATAATGTAAAAACACTATACAAATAATCCACACAAACGTCAAATATTATTATTAAGCAAACATAAAAAAGAGAAAAATTGGTAATTCACAAATAGACTATACAGAATCACTACTATTACTTTCCTTACAAGAGTCCTCTGATGAGTATAAATATTTCTCTTCCTCCACTGCTGATGAATTTGTGTTATCCGCAGTTTCGAATAGATTCAACACTGCAGGATCCATCCTTCCCCGTTTAATTACAGGAGTTGCGCGTAGACTAGAAATGACAGGATCTGAGGTGATAAGAAGTCTGCGAAGTAAGTCAGCAGAATACAAGGTGCTATAATATCCCTTCCGTGAAATAGTATTTTGTGAAGACTAACAGGCATTGGGTACCAACTGCACTCTTTGAGGTATAGATCTTATGTCTCCTTAGTGTAGGCGTCAAACCTGTCCAAGTTTATTTTTAAATCAGAATTTATGAATTCTAAAATTACACCAAATCGTTTAATTAACTTTGCGTTAACCCCTGTTATTTCAGCAGACTTTTAAGGATTTCTAAAAAATGTCCTTGCTGTATTTCCATTATTGGTGTTAATAGTTTGCTGTTTCGGCATATCAATCAGCAAACCTAGTTCACGTTAAAAATTTTCTTGAACTTTTGTTTTCTTGTGAGATACTTTTTTTCCCCCTAGTTCGCCATGATTGTACCTCTAAAAGATAAGAAATATGAAGAACACATTCCAACAATCTAACTCATGCATGTAGGGGTGATAGGCCAAAGCAGAGATAATCTGTGTTTACTTTCTTTTCACATAATGCATTCACACTGTTCATTTCACTTGGCTTAGCACCACACAGGTAGCATGTAGCACATCCTGACTCGACATTAATGACCTTTCCATCTATCATGCAAAACAACAACTTCGCATTTATTGTTAATTCTGTCCCATGAATGACTACTTTTGTAGGCACAAGTGCTGCAGCTTGTTTCCCAATTCCCCCACTTCTGTAGTTATCAGCTTCACTGATTCTTTGGCAAATAAGAATTTGATGGGGCGATAGAGTGTCGTCGATGACGGAGCAGGGTTTTGCCATAGTATAGTTTTAAACTCCTCAGTGCCGGAGTACATTTGTAAAGGCGCCATAGAACTGCTAAATAAACTGCGATCTATCAAATTGTCTTCGCAAAAATTCTGTTTATATTTACTTTGTACTGCCCCCTCACATCCCCATTTTATGATTATGTTCAGTGGTTTAGTTTCAAGCAAATGCTGAGTCTCGAGGACATGTTGGACATGACACAGCCTTGTCACTGTGTGATCAATTAATGACTGCAGTGCTATTTCGGCAGAATTTTCTGTTATTACAATACCAGGAGTATAACATAACAGTTTAGATTCTTTTACTTTGTAATAAGGTTGGAAACATTTGCAATTTATATCTTTGACCCATTGACGAATGCATTTGTAATCGTTAGGGGAAAGATTCGTATCCACTATCACAGCAAGTGCTTCATCAGTAGATAAAAATTCAGGCTTTTGGTATAATGACTTGCGGGCCTTTTTAAGTGCTGTACCTCTTTTTGGGGATGCAGTACAAAGTTCTTTAACAATAGCTGCTGAATCTCTTTTCCCGTCCTTAGTGTCATTTCAGTAGCCATGGACAGTTCTTCTTGGCTGACTGAATCTAAAAGACCTTTGAGCTTCAATACTCAAGCTTTACGGCCACAAGCACTAAAAGGTTTGTTAGGCCTACCAGGCATATTAGAGGCACTCTCTTGCATTGCTGTACATGGTTGTGCTTCAAACACATCTTCAGAAAATTTAATGTTTTCCTGAAGCCAGGTGGAATAATAATTGAGAAACTGCTCACGGTGTCTTGCTACTTTTTCCCATTTCTTATATACTATTTGAGAGAAATTCCCAACTGTCGCTTTAATGCTCTGTACAGAAGTATCAGTTGGTGGTAACTTAGCCACTTGTTGCAAAACGAAGTCAAACATGGCATCAAATCTTAAATCTTTCCTGTTTTCAACCCACGTGTCAAACAGGGACTTGCAAGAAATTGGTGGCATCATTCTGAAAAAAATCTAGTACGAATTTAGTGCCCAAATTTGCGCAAAATGTTTTGAATGTTTAACATTGCCAAATGTACTAGCTTTAATTTGTATACAGTCGCAACTTTCAATAATGTTAAATAATGTACTAAAACCTTTGTCAAACTTGGCAAAAAAATGTTGATTATATATGTAATTTACTCACCCCTTCAAATGTGTTCTCCGGTTACATGAGATTGTATTTTGAATCACGTATGCTCCCACTAGTAAGCTAATACAATTAATATAATTTACAACTGAAAACCCACTAAGGTCATGGGAGATGTACACGGGGCAAGCGAACTACACAGACTGGTCTGAGTGAGTCAGAGCTGTCCATTAGTGCTGCAGGACGTGACATGTTTGCGCGCATTCCAGCACCACCTCTGCAACTGTTCGAGGAAAACAAACACGTTCTCGCAAACCTGAAACCTTCTACATTCCTTCTACAGGGGATAAAATAAATGTACTATTTTGGTTTGATTGTAAATTTACTTTTTTCCTCCTAGATTGCCGAAATTGTACACTGTGCGCCGGCCTCCGCTGATCCATGCATTGACTATAGATGTGCTAGACTGCTTATTCGTCTTCTGCACATGTACCCTACATTGATCTACCCCAAAGGAACACAACTGCCAAAGTCACATGGTCAACAATCGTGAACATGTTTGTTTATATGTTAATTTTCAAAAGACAATCAGTTTGATATGAAAAAAAATACTTTCACCTATTTAAATTTAATCAAATCGCGTTGGAAATTGGTTAGAGGATGTATAAAAACATCTGAAACCACTTGTTTAGTAACCAGTGTTCTAACCTCACATTCAAATCACGCCGTTTTTTGCATGTCTTATAGGCATCAAAGTAATTTAACGTTGAAACACCGGAGATTGGTCGTGCGCATCCAGTGAGATCGGCCTACCTCATATTTAGTCTGTGGATAGAGACCTGAAAAATTTGCGAGTACAATGACGTGCAGGCTTGACTCCACAGTCTTATGCACAGATATACCGATGTCAACTGTACTTCAGTTGCCTGCGCCTCCACACTGGAAGACGACGATTGGGACAGCGTTCTCCAGGAGGTGTCAAACATCGTGTGGACCAATACCTAATGTTAAAGGCTGTTCACGATAAAGTGACCACGTTAGAAACGAACCTTAGAAAAAAGCCACTGCCCCTGTATGAATATATTTTAATGGGCGCCACTGAGTGACATTCGCCCAGGAAAGTTGGCAACGATGGATGGAAAGTAGTTCCATATCTTAACGTCGAATAAAAAGTGTTAGGTAACCATTTGTGATAATTTTAAATTATTTATTTCGCTACCTGTTTTTTTTAATGCACCAAAGTGTAAAAATTAGCAGATTTGTAAAGTATTTACTTTATTATTAATTTCACAGTTTTACTAGAGCGACGTACGAATACAGTGATGACGCCCATGGCAATGTTAATTTTACATAAGACGGAAGAATAGACAACATGTATATAAGTAGATGCTAAGCAGGGCTTTCAAAAGTGCTCACTTTACCGTGAGAAGCCTATATACCATACTTGAATTCTAGCTTGTTCCAAAATGAAAACCGCGAATCCTTCAGGTGTGTATCTGCGAATCCACTCCGACGCTGCCCGCGAACTCGGGAGCAAAGTGCAGAATCACTGTTTTTTTTTTTTGGAAGCGGTCGGTGAAGAAGAGTGGAGGGACCCAGGTGGAGGAGAGCGACGACGCGGCGGCACGAGCCATAAAAGGGAAGTGGGTCGGCGTTCGGCCTTGTCGTTGTCTTGGTGGACCCTCTTTGCTGACCCTCCCCCCCCTCCCCACATCCAGGTGACCATCGGGGAAGCCGGCGGTGCAGATGGTCGCCTGACGATACCAGGTTCACGACGGCGTACCAGAGGCGTGTGATGCTGGCCGCATGTGCTCGCGAGCTGTGGCCCACCCAGCCTGTGCTTGGATTCTGTAAATCAACTTCTCGTCTCGACTTCGGTCGACTTCACTTTTCGATCGACTTGTGAGAGAGCGATTCCGTAACTTTTCTCAAGTCCATCGAAATGGTACGAGAAATTTCGATCGCTCTCGCTGATGACTATGGGTCAACATTGGATGGCCATTGGAAAAAATGAAAGTGCATTATCTTGGCAACTAGTTGTCAATCAGAATTTAGATTCTTTACCTCTTATTTCTATTTACACTGATATTTATAAAAAATTTAAAGTGTTAAGGTAAGTATTGGCTGTTCACGGTAAAGTGAGCACTTTGAAGCCCTAGTTACTTTTTCCTCTCGGGAATTTTTCATCCATTAAACACCTTTTTAAATAAATATCGCTATGTAAGTAATGCATACAGGATGTATATTCCACCGCACCCGGAAGTTAACGTCTAAGGCTAAAATAAAATACATTTATTGGCTATTATTCCAAATGACAGGGCTTTCAAAAGTGTTCACTTTACTATGAATAATCTATAGTACCTATTTGTAACAGGGAGTAAGCACGTATTTTAAGCTTAACATGTAATAAATATGTTCATTAGCAAAGAAGATTGCCTACAATGCGTGTGTTTATTTTTATTCCTAATCTGTAGCCACCCGTTTATTTAAATATTAATCTGACAGCGTAGTTGCTATATTAACTATAGGCAATACACCTCCAACACCTAGCAAAGTAAATAATTTAGTGCTATTTGAACTAATCGACAAAATATGAGCAATGGTACGATTCCGTACAAAAATTTTGAAAAAAGTGTAAATATACTAGCGTAATATGCGCAATGTTAAAGAAAAATACTTGGTTTTTAAAACGTAGACTTTTTTGACCTTCATATGTTGTATGAATTAATACTTGCTCATTTTAATTATTTACACTCATAAACGATTACAAATAAAATTTTAGAGTATAGAACAGAATTTATTATTTTTAGCGCTATCTATGAACAGCGAAGTAACTATTACTGATGAATATAGATTACAGGTTATTTTGAGAAACGAATCTGTATGCAAAAATACAATATAATAGTATATATAGTGTTCCAGATCCATAAATATATTTTCTTAACAGAAATTTGTGAACATGCAGCCCCATAAAAATAGAAATCTATAAATTCTGATCAAATACGGATCTTCTAACCCTCTGCTATGTTGAAAACGACTAACATTTTCGATCGAAATGAGAAATCGATCGAAATGAAAGAAAAACCAGTTACCTAATTGCATTTTTTCATTTCGATCGAAATTAAAGTCGATCTCGGTCGAAATGAGGTGGAAATAGTTTCAGAATCCCTGTGCTGGGCGGCCTCAAAGAAAACGTACTCATAAACGCAAGCGGGACAAGTCGACGACTCGGGATGAATTTTAACAATTCTACAATACGGGGACCACGGTGGCTGAGCGGTTAGCCTGCTCGCCTTCTACCAAGTCGATACGTGTTCAATCCCCGACTGGGTCACTCCGGATTCTCACATGTGGGAATCGTTCCGGACGATGTCGGTCGGCGGGTTTTCTCGGGGATCTCCCGTTTCCCCCGCCCCCGCAACGGCTCTCAAGACCTCTATGTTAAGAGCCGCCCAAATCTCTCCACTCCACTGCAACACGAAGAAACGTACAGTCTTGCAACTTACCAGATAAAATATAATCAGCTGTTGCAAATTGCTGATAAAGGTTTCATAATATGTACAATTCATTTTGTATTTTTACAGTGATTAGAAATGCGTAAATACTACTTCCGAACAATGCTCACTTATTTGTTAAAATAAAAATGATGATCGCCCCGGCAAATCGAAGCACTTGTTGCTGTATGTAACACAATGGCCACGAAGACGAATATCGACGAACTAAATACTCGATCCCTATTGGCTACACGGATTCACGGACACGGGAGTGTAGGGAAATGCCCAGCTATCTTACGTGTATCCGTACGTTATCCGTGTCTGCATGCGTCTCATTGTAAATTGAAACGGAGTGCGTTACGCGTTAGCTTCCGTGATCCGTATCCGCGTGCGTGACATTGTATATCGCGCCAAATAGTAAAAAGGTTGTACTTGTTGCAAATAACTATAGGCTGTTCACGGTAAAGTGAGCACTTTTTAAGGCCCTTCTAAATTTTTCCTTTCATCAAATTTCCATTTTCCTGCTGCTTTTAAATATAAACATTGCAATGTGACTAATAAACACAATGTATACACTTCACCACCCCCAAAATTTAATGCCTGAGGATGCAATAAGATCTATTTATTAGTGGTTAATGCCTTGTTGAAGGGCCTTAAAGAGTGCTCACTTTACCGTGAACAACCTATACAGTAGGACCTCTTTAACACGGATCAATTGGGGCCGGAACCAATCCAGATTAACGAAAATCTGGGTTAACCGGCGAATGTGGATAAAATCAATTTAAAGATAGCATACTTACAGATATTTCTTTTATATTTGACAAAACACGTTTGAAACATATTTTACTTATAAGAAACACGTTATCACAGGCAACAGGCACAAGTACAGGAAAGTGTACTCCTTAGAAAAGTAACTCCTAATGATTCTTAACGTTCGTATATTTAATTATTTGTTCTTCTAAATCAATCCGGGTTATCATGAGATCCGGGTACAAGGGGTCGACTTAACGAGGTTCTGCACAGGTGAAATATGGAATATTTATAATACATTATTCTATCAAACTTATGAAATTATTTATGTAGCTACATATTTATAATAAAATTGCTTGTTAAAATTCAACATTAGTTTTACGCACACTATACTAAGACGCTGTGAAATTTGTTGTAATTTATTTGTAGTGTTGCAAAAATTACTCTGACAACTACTTTCCAAATAATTCTTTATGCAAATTAAAAAAAAAAAATAGTACAGTGTAGGGTAACTAAAGTCGACGCACTACATTTCCTTGCATTGTGTCAAGCTCTTGTTTTGACCAACAAATTTTTAACACGTCACGTTTATACTGCCAGCATAAAATTATATCAATACGATAGAAAGCTAAGAATTGAGCTGTTGGCTATTCATTAAACACGAACTTTATCGTGTCTAGGGAACCCATATACGCGAAAGTTAATGTTATCTAGGCGACTTTGGTTTTATTAAGTGTTTTTCTCTTCTATCTCGTGGACTCCCTTGGGCAATACGTGATTTCAAGCATTTCTTGCAATCAGGCATTGAAGACTGGCAACGCAATTTTTTCTCGAACACTAGTTTTCACGACCCATGGCCACAGGTATTTGCAAATAACGCCTAGAGATGGCATTCGTAAACAAGTACTTTTGTGGAAGTAGTGCTTGCCGAAACGTGTAATCTTCCAATGTGTATTGACGTCTAGTTTAAAGTCGAATAAATCCATTTTAAATCACACTGAATTAAGAGTATAGTCGCAAGTAATATTTTGTAGTTTATATGTTCAGAGGAAGTGTTAACTGATGTATAATATTGTTATAGGCTGTTCAAGGTAGTGAGCACATTTTATGACCTAGTTATTATTCCCTTTCAGCCATTTGTTTTCCTTTAACCATATTTTTAAATAAACACTGCCATGTAAGTAATAAATACAGTGTGTACATTCCCCGCACTCGTAAGTTAACGTCTAAGACTAAAATAAAATTAATGTATTGAATATTATTCCAAATAAGAGGGCTTTCAAAAGTGCTCATTTTACAGTGAATAGCCTATACATGCGGCTGCTCTGCGTATTTGCTTGCCCCATCTTCTACGGGCGTGCGCGGCACCGTGCTTCAAGGGCATGCCGCGATATCACGGGTAACCTGAGATGTTCGCGGAGAATTTCAAAGGGTGCCGCCATGCTACTCGAACGCGTGTCTCTACCGAGATAAGCCTATTAGGACTGGTGCCTCCCCCCTGTTCTTGGGGGAATGGAATTACTTGGGTAATCGTTTCAAGAATGTTCTGGTAATCGCCCTCGCCCTACCTCGGCGCGACTCGGGGTGCGAGGAACCTTCTGGATCGGGCCAGTAACAGCCACGACGGGCTTCCGAGTATACAGTTTGGAGTCTGGAGCCTTGCAGTGCCAGAGAAGCGACGAGTGACGACGACAGTGGCCAACGGAAGTGAAATCTGCTGGACTGCGAGCATCGGTACAGCGAAGGGTGTGACTGGTGGGTGAGACTTCTGAACTGGATGTGTGAGTATAAGACATTTGGAATGATGGCAATAAACAGATTTAATAAGTGTAAATAAGAGGCGCGAATTAAGTGACGTTACCCAATATAAAGATAAACATAAGGAATTTAATTAGAATTAAGACTGACATCGAAAATTAACGAGTGTTAATAGTAGATATATAGTCTATTCGCGGTTTCTTCACACCTTTTAAATCAAAACTTCGAAATATCGCCCTTTGTATCATGCTTTCAGTTGTTTTATAAATACACTCAATATCACAAGCATTTTATACCTACTTGTAATAACTTAAAAAGTACTTTATTTTTGGTTTAATTTGAAATTTTATTCATATTTTATCTATAAATTATAATACTTCATTCATTATTAATATGAATAAGAATAGTAAGAATATAGGTGTGATGGTAATACCTAGTAAGAAATAGTTATTATGCAAAATATTATTACACTAAGTGCGCACGAATGCAGTGCGTTGTCCATCTGGTGTAATTTTCTAGTCTCGGATAAGCTTTGTTTTCATGAGGCGAAGATATATCCTGAAAGTAGAACATTTAACAGGACTGTAGGTAGTTTATGGTTGTAAATAATACCTGCGTGTTTTCTTCTATAGCATCATAAATACATTTTTAAAAATTATACTTTGTTCTTCAATTTTTATTAAAATGAATTCCGATTCTCACCAGGCGACTAGTAATAATAATGAATTGGGCACTTAAGGGGAATTGTACATGAAAGCAGTAAATTTACCCGATTTACGATATAAGTCGTTTTCCAAAGAGTTTGTCCAAAATTTTTGTCTCCACAAGACGCAAATAATAATTTTCAACGCCTTTTTACGTTGTTAGATATTCACTGCTGTCATTATTCTCGGAACACTGATGGAAGAAAAGAAAGCATTTTTGTTTTGTCATCTTCAATCATTGCTCCGAGAAAAACGAACACCTTGAATTTGTAACAATGCAAGAAGGAGCACTCAAAATTGTTAATTTACACCTTGTCGAGCCAAAAATTGTGAAAAATCCGCTGTAAAACAAGTTATAACAAATACTGTATAAATTTACAGTTTGCGTGTACCATTCCCTTTAAGGCTAGCAGACCTGTTTAAAACTGTTGTTTTTATATTTTTTCTTAGTCATTTTTATCGGGGTCGAATGATGACGTGTGTCGAGTTGTCGGACCAAATCTGATAAAGTTGGTAATCCTAGACTATGCACGGAGGTGCGGATGTTCGCATATGTGTATGTATGTGTGAGTGAGTGAGTACGCGCGCGGTGACCCTGCCTGGGTGGCCTCGGGCCGCCTAACAGCCACGCCAAACTGCCTCGACCGGGGCAGTAAATCTCTTCCCCTTCGTGGTGCTGAAGCAGTAGAGGGAGGAGTGGACTACAATAGCTGCAGCGGCCACTACGTTGTCTTTAGCCAAACTGAAGCTAACACGGGGCTCGTTATGTTAGCTATGTGTTAACTCTATGACAATTTTGACCTCCGATACGTCTTTAAATTTGCGACCAGTGTGAAGCAATCCAGGAAATCTGATGATAACAAAATCGGGGGATACAGTTTGGCATTGCAGCTCCGAATCTATAGTCTACATTCAAAATTCAATTACTCCACTCGATTTCCAAAGGATCAAATAATATGTTACGTTGAGTGAAGACTTAGAAGCATCGCGGGGAAGGGGGGGGGGGATTTAGAATTCGTTTCGCCGCGTCGCATAAGTTCTGCGTAGTATAACTTTTGACTAGGAGAAGCTACGACGGTCGTTTAAGTTTCAATCGACAGCTCTCGTCAAGCTCAATCGATTGCGCGTATAAAAACATTTTTGTGGCGTGGCTATGGTGAAATTGTAAGAGTTCAATGTAAAAAAAAAATTAAGAAAACTTAACACAATGTCGGCCTATACTCGTAAAAAAGCCAAGTCGAAATACAGAAATCGTAAACGGTTGCAAAGAGCATCTCAAAAGCAATCCAGTGATACGTATATAACCCCATGTGATGGAGTGAAGCGGTGCGGGGAAAGTAAAAAAATCACCAAGGCGTCCGAGCGCGTCAACGTAGACGTATTCACGCAAAACAAACGGCCATGTCCCCCACACAGCCAAGACCAATTTTTTTGTTATGAAATCGTATCTGTTTACACGTTAGAACTGAAAATGGTTCACCTTTGATAGTTCGCAATGCAGTTCTACCTTTCAGTCACTCTGGTTAGATTTCGGTAAACGATTTCGTTTATTTGATTATGTTCGTCCCGAAAACACTAAAATGGTGATTCTGCCGTGCCATAATGAAAAAAAAAAAAAAAAGATGCTATAGTCTATTTGCGGTTTGTTCACATTTATTGAATCAAACCTTTGAAAAATCATCTCGTGTAACCTATTATGTGTTTGGTTGTTCTCTAAATTTGTCATGTATCAGAGCCGTTTTATACTTCTCTAAGCCCATAATTATCTTACTTTTTGTACATTTGAAATTTTAACTATATTTTATCTATAAATTAAAACATTTCATTTTCAATTAATATAAATTAAAACGGGGAGAAAAACAGGTATGTTGCTAACGCCTGGTAAGATGCACAGTAGTTCTTGTGGAAAAAGTGTTATTAAAGTGAGTTGGCTCGAATGCTGTGCGCTGTCCCTTCGGTGAAGTTTTCTGTACTTGGTTAGGCTTTGTATACACGAGGCAGAGAAATATCCTGGAAGTATAACTTTAGCAGGACTTAACTAAAAGTTGGAAATAACTGTGAGCGGACAGTACCTAAAGCATTTTTAGAGTTCTCAGAAGTAATTTCTGCAAGTTAAATGGTTTTTCGTAAAAGTATAAAATAATAAAAAAAATTTTGTGACCAAGGCCCTTATTAAGTCTATTGGTTGGTATCCGAGCGTTTCTTCGGGCTACAGCAAAACCTAGGTGTGAGTGTAAAGCTGGATTTACGATAACCCGATAGTCCGACAAACACAGCCCCGACACAGACTCAGCCAATCAGGAGCATGGTCACCCCGACACCCCGACAAAAGTACATTCCAGCTCTACTTTCGTCGGCCGTCGGATCGGTTGGACTCGCTTGGCAGCAGAAAAAATTTCATAAATATAACCTTACAACACAAAATTTCGTGCGGATTTAACTACTATGGCCAATTTGACACTAAAAAATAGTTTATTTATGTGTACGTCCTGGTTACCTTGTAGCAGAAAGCTGTTAAATTGACGTACATAAATATTCGTGGGCATTAACAGCTCCAAAATCCAAGAATACTTTGTTTACAAATTTATGAAAGCAAAATAGTGTAGAAGGTTTTGTGATATCGTTGCATTCCACAGCATGTTACTTGCCATTGTAGGATTTTCCGAAAGCCACGCAACACTTGTCGGATGTAAACTATCGGTGTGTTGTAAACACACTGAACTGATTTTGGTGGTGGAGATGGTCGAACTGAAACGTCGTGTCGGACTGTCGGGAAGAGTTCGTCGCGACATTGCAAATCCAGCATAAGGGCGGGCGCACACGAACCGATAAAATCGTTGTCGGTCTCGAAGCCGATATCAGTATCGACGCCGACATGTGAGGAGACTGCCTTACACACACCGACAATATCGGTGTTGGGGCGTGAAAGACGAACCTCAAATGCAGAAAAAGAACCTCTCTCGAGAGACGCCACGACTAACAATGCTAGCCGGACGAGTGATCATCTGTTTATGCGCACCGATACCGGTGTGTTATCGAGGGGACCGCCGACATCACGCCGACGTGCTGGCGGTCGTCCCGATGTTCGTGTCGTGTCGACCCGGTGGACGGCCTGGCTACTAGGTTACACGGAATTCCAGTACCTCCGATATCGGTGCCGGCATAGTCACCTATTTTATCGGTGCGTGTAAGCCCGCCCTAACTCTGGTCCTCTGTAGTCCTAAGTGCATTTCGCGACAGTCCTCCCTGGGCGTTGCCGCCACAGGGGGCCGGACCCCCACCCCGCGGGCGGCCGCGTCCGCTGTAGGGTATAGTCTATTCACGCTTCCTTCGGCCTTTTTGAATCAAACCTTTATAATATCTCCCCTGTATGACATACCGCATATGTTGGAAACAACTAAGGGCATCACAATCATTTTATACTTGTGTTCATAAATGTTACTTTTTTTTCTGTTAAATTGAAATGATATTCACATTTTATCTGTAAATTATAATGGTTCATTTATAAATAATTTGAATGAAAACAGTGAGAAAATATGTGTGTTGGTAGCGCCTAGTAAGAAATAGTTCTACAAAATACTGTTACAACAGAGTGCGCACGAATCCGGTACATTGTCCCTCTGGTGTAATCTTCCAGACTTAGTTAAGCTTGGTTTGCACGAGGCGGAGGAATATTCTGGAAGTAGAACTTCAGCAGGGCTTCAGAAAAGGTCGAAAATACCGTGAATCAATTATACGTGACTTCAACGCGATCCTCGCATGCCTCGACAGTCAACACTTCAATGCTCGCCTCCTCTCGCGTCTGGTTTCACTCACGGCGACATACCTAACCTCGTGGGTTTCGTCTACAAACGGACCGGACTTCGACACTTGTTTGCGCCATAGATCTGGTCATTGAAACGAAAACGCGGTCGTTGAGAAGCGTTGAAGACAGCGAAAATTCGAAATAAGTAGGCCACTATTTGCGATATTTATTCTTCTGTAAAACAATGTTTTTAACTATAGCGACACAGCTGTACCTTTTATGAGCAAATAGCTGTATTAATACCCTTTAGTCACCGCTCAAAATTCTGAGGGAACATAACATTACACTAAAAGTTTATTTATGCTGTTTTTCAATGCCGTCGCAAAGCTTCCGCATGGTCCCGGAAGTGAACTTTGAACGTTTCATATTGTTTTTTTTTTATCTGGAGAAATGTGGAGGGATTTGGGTGGATTTTAACGTCAAGGTATTGAGAGCCGATGAGGGCGAAGCGAGGCGAGTATGGATAATCGGCGGAAGGCAAGGGCGAAGAAAACGGGAAATCCCCGAGAAAGAAAAAAAACCGCCGACCAGCGGCACGATTCCCACACGCGAATGTCCGGGAGCGACCCCGCCGGGGACTCGAACCAGTTTCATCCAAGGTAGGAAGCGAGTAGTCAGACCGCTACACCACCGCGCCCCCCTTGTTTATTGTGTATTCCCGTTCAGCGTAGAGAAGAAAAAAACGCGTGACTGTTCCCTCGATGTGTGCGTACGCATTCTCTGATTGGCCGCACGAGACTCTGGGGCGGGCCCTGTGTCTCATTTGCTACCGTGTGTTGAGGACGACTCCCTGTTGCCTACTGGCAAGTATGATTAAGGCTGTTAACGATAAAGTGAGCACTTTTGAAATCAACCTTAGAAAAAAAGTCACTGCTCCTGCCTTCACATATTCTAACCGGCGCACTGAGTAACATACGCACAGGAAAGTTGGTAACGATGGATGGAAAGTAGTTCCATATCTTAAAGTCGAATAAAAAGAGTTTGATGAACATTTGGGGTAACTTAAATTATTTCTTTCGCTTTCTGTTTTTTTTAAATGCATCGAAGTGTAAAAATGAGCATGTTTGTAAAATACTTACTTTTCTTAAAATTTCACAGTTTCACTGGACCGACGCACGGATAAAGTGACGTGGCCTTAGTCTGTGTTAATTTTACGTAAGGCAGAAGAATACGCAACGTGCATACAGAAGTAGATCTTAAGCAGGGTTTTCAGAAGTGCTCATTCTACCGTGAACAGCGTATACCAAACGGTGATTCGCTAACGGCGTTCCGACAGTTCAGGTTTTTTTTTTTTCAAATGACTGATTTACTCTTTAAAAGAACTTCTTCGTACTATCAGGCCATTCCATGGAAAGCCTTTTTTAAGCAGCTGATGTAAAGATTCTAACTCATAAATAGCAATAAACTCATGATAATAATACAACTAAAACAAACCTAAGAACTCAACCGGGTGACATCTTGTCGACGTGGAACGGCAATTAATTTCCCAACTAAGACTTACGTGGATTACGACCATTATCACGAAGAATATTTGCTAATATTTCTAATGAAATAACGAAGAATCCACTTTCTTTTTACATTAATTTTAAAATTTTACCAATTGAGGCCACTCAAAACTGTAAATAACATGCATTTACAGCAATCATAATATTTACCTCCTATAAGTACGCCCTATATATTCTTGGTAAGCACCGTAATGATCATTTTTCTTAGGGATACAAACAGTTTGAGATACCCATTGGCCGTATTTAACTCTTAATACTTTTACTTCCATGAGAAGATAATTTATTTTTAACATTGCCATGTAATACTTATGGTTAATCGTATGCTTTAAAAATATAGAAACATAGTTTTCTCTAAAACTGATACTAACCTTAAACTGTCTACGTGGTTCTTTATTTTTTTCTACAAAATGCAACAGGAAATTTTATTACAAGATATCTAATTACCTGCGACTTTAAAATACTGGAAACCAACATAACAATCTTATAGGCAATTCAAGGTAAAATGAGCACTTTTATAAAGCCTCTCATTTGGCATAATAGTCAATAAAAATATTTTATTTTAACCTTAGACCTCATCTTTCTTGTTCGATGAAATGTATATACCGTGTTTATTACCTGCTTGGCGATATTTATTTAAAAAATTGGCAGACTGATAAAAAATGGCTTATAAGAAAAAGTAACTAGGACCTCAAAAGTGCTCACTTTACCGTGAACAGCCTATAACAACATTACTAACGTAATTATACGTACGATTAGTGAATTCCAAAAAACATATCTCGCCAAGTTGGCATCAAAACATCATTGTGATTAACTTCAATACTTATCTGTATCGGTTTATCTACTGTGAATTTTTTTGTTTTATTACAAGAATAAGTAATAAAGTTACTTTTAACAATCTTACTGTTACACGCCATTAAAAAAAATCAAGAAAGTATGGACACAAAAATTCCAAAATCAATACAAATATATTGGAGCCCATCTATACATTATCACTATGAAAAACAACTTTACAACTTGATTTGAAAAATATATATTGCATCTGTAAATTTCTGTTGCTTGCTACCAATCGGAGAACTAGGGGAAGGAGAGAACACACATGCACTGGAACAAACAGAAATACAACAATATTAATATATCCTGAGAAATCACCCAACTTGAATGAACGCTCGTGAAATCCAATTAACAAAGGTAAAATGACTCCAATAAAGCAAGCACTATTTCAACCTTAAAAGTAAAAGTACGCCTGATTATTCACTAAAAAGTACAACATGTAATACTAATTTTAAGAATGCCATTGGGAAGGAGCAAAAACCCTCATTACACTTAACAATGAGCATTAAGGCACGCCATAAAATATTCACTAAACTTCTTGGCATTAAAATTCTTTTGGCAAACCTTAGTCCAGAAGACCATTCCTACAGCATGCCAAAAAAAAAAAAAAAGGGGGAGAATCCACCTCTTACGAACATTCCCATAAAATACCATATTGAACATTCACACAATCAAAACCGTGAAGAAACACTTCCCTACAAAAATCCATATACACAAAAATCGCTAAAAAAAACACTCCTAAAAGGGAAACTCTACCCCAGTGCTGAAGCCCCGAAGTACGAAGTGGTGTAGGTATGATCTATCGTCGGCCAGCCCGCGCAACTCGATGAGGAACACTGCACACTTGCTCGGGCTGGGAACGAACATTTATACGCGAAAACGCAGCTCGGGAAGGTTAAGGAGGCGGCGGGAATAGCGGAGAGGCGTATGGAAGGTGCCAGAGTGTGCGAGGCTGAACTAGTTGCCAATAGTAGCCACCAGACAGCGCTCGGCCGTGCCTCTCTTCAGTATAGCTTAGCACTTGGAAGCGTTCAGACGTACGCCTCCCCGAGGGGAGGGGGAGGGAGGCGAATGAAAACAAAGTACCTTTTCCTGCAGCAAAAATATTGCCTCTTCAAATAGTAACCCCTCTTCAAACAATAACAGTTTATTAATCTGGGCTACCAAATACAGACGTGGCAAATAACCAAGCAGACTTGCTAACCATGTTCATTAAGGTCATGTAGTTCTGTAAACACACCAACCCCATAATAGCAGCATTTAATAGTACTCCAGAAAATTGTCGGCATCACACATTTCACCAGCTGGCGGGACGAAAAATAAATCGTTCAGGCAGGACAGTTTTTTGGCAGGACAGGAGTACTCACATGAAATTGCTAGAGTTTGCTAATTGACACGCGTGTCAGACTTGAAGCAGGGCTTCATTACTAAAGCAAAATTTAGATGTATGCCTTTTTTCCACTGTTCTAACAGATCCATGACAAGGAAGGACAATCATCTGGCTGATATTTAATAAAGCACAACTTAGCATTTTTCTCTCGTTGAAATTGATCGATCAATATGCAATTGGTTTTCTTGACGATTTTTTGAACATACTACTAACTGATTACGTAGATCTATATCGAGATACATCTCAAACTCACATTTTATAGAAAGTTGTTTTAAATCTGAAAGATTAACAATTGCACTGAAATCTACTATAAAATTTAAACGTTTCAGCCATCATAACACGCGAAGTAAAGTATAATAAGTAGTTTTTATTTTCATTAAACGCAATATTTGTCTTGTCTTGGCACAACTTTTTTTTCCTTAAATATTAATTTGTTCTCGAGCGAATAGCATTGATGCTAAAATACGATTGCACATGGTCAAAAAAAATTTCAGTGTTTGTCATTGGGATCAAACGGACTAAAATTATATAACAGCATTCTTGAAGCGAAATACGCAGACGACGACTTATAATCTTTATTGGCTTGATCTTCCAGACGAAATAATATTAATTATCACCACACTTAAACACGCTCTTAAAAATCGATACGCATTCATTAATCGTCGCCAAATGTTATAAACATGTACGGGTTTGTCGGTCGAATTTAGATACACCATGTATAGTATACATTACAAAAGTAATCTTTCCATATAAATATATATCGATATAACCTGTTCAAATTAAACTGAGCACATTTGAGATCCCTGCTTTAGATCTATTTGTATGGACATGATATATTCTTCCACCAAATGTAAAATTAACATTGCCATGAGACTGATAACTTTATTCGTCCGTCGGTCAAGTAAAACTATGAACGTATTAGGAAAGCAAATATTATACAAATTCTTACACTTATATGCCAAAAAAAAAAAAGCACAAAGCCAAACAAATTATTTCAGTGCCCATAAATGTTCAAAGGTTGTTCACGATAAAGTAAACACTTTTGAAATGAACCTTAGGAAAAAGTCGCTTCCCCTGCCTACATATATTTTAATGGGCGTACCGAGTGACGTTCGCCCAGCAAAGTTGGTAACGATCGAAGGAAATTAGTTCCATAACTTTACGTCGAATAAAAAGTGTTGGGTAATCATTTGTGACAACTTCAATTATTTCTTTCGTTTTCTTTTTTTTAATGCATCGATGTGTAAAAACGAGGATATTTGTAAATCACTTTTCTAATAGTTTCACTTGACCGGCGCTTGAATAAAGTAATGAGGCCGATGGCAATGTTTATTTTACATAAGGTGGAAGAATACGCAACATGTATAAGAGTAGATCTTAAGCAGGGCTTTCAGAAGTGCTCATTTTACCGGTAACAGCCTATATTTAACATATCAGTTTTAATGTCAAAACATGAAACTAGTTACTCTCTGTTGTCACAACTTCCAAAGGTTAATTTCGAAAGTTCTCAAATAACCGTCAGCAGCCTACAGTACATATAACAACTACTTCATAACTTAATGTCATTGAATTACCCACGAAATTTTGTTTCCTATCGCTTCTGGAAACGAGAACAAGTGACTACCAGACAAGCGGGCTGTCAGACGTTCTCTGAGTTTCCCACGGTCGGTTAGGTTCACGGCAGTTCGCTGAATAGTTTGCGCAAGTTCGCTAAACTTGGGGGGCCGTTTCATCTCGCTGATGGTCTTGCGAGGCCCGCTTGAAATACGACGGCGTGAAACACGCGAACCCATCGGCGTTAACCAGCGGGGCTGGCTGGGATGAAGGGCCGACACCTTGCAAGTATGAAGTTCCCCTCAAGTTTCCCGGCAGCAGGACGAGTGTAATCCGGAGCTGCTCCAGCGGTAATTAGATTCTGGAGCTCACAGTTTGGAGTTGTAAGTACCTACCCCCCCCCCCCCTCTTCATCCGCACTAACTTCCATTTCTCCCATGCCACCTGCCTCTGCTGAACAAATTTTAACTTGTAACTTCGACGGATCACAAGGGGGAAAAAAATGCTGCGGTAATGGTATGACTTTGCGTTTACATTGTCATTAAATCATACCATCAAAACACACTTAACTAGATAATTGCACCCGCGCGAACGCACACATATATGTACAGTATTGTAGCGTTTGAAAAATCCCTCTTTAGTGAAAATAGTAAGGATTTTTTTTTTCTGTTTTCTTACATATTTTTTTTGTTAAGATACTTTATCTTATAGGAACTCCCCCCTTCGTTTTTCTTTTATTTTTTTGTTAGCAAATTTAAGGTTCGGTTGTGTTTCAGATACATTTGAAATATTTTGTTAGTTTTGTTTTGTTTCTTTTCATTTTACAGTAAGTTAGGATAATCGAATTCAGGCGGTCCTCTTTATTTTGGTTCGGGCCTTTAGCAGTTTAGAGAAAGCTCCAGACAGTGCGTGCGGGTAGCAGCAAGTTTTTTTCTAGAGACTTCTAGACAGCCTGGAGGAATTCGTAATGCGAGTAAACACAGCAAATTCCTGTTCAGAAATACTTGTTCATTTGGGGCGTGTACCGAAGTGTCGAGACACCTCAGTCCAGATGTTTCCGAGGCCACTCCCTGGGCTGACACGGGCGAAGCTTTGCCCTTAGAACAAGCGGCCGCGAAGTTTCTGGACTGTAAGCGATTCTGTCAGCTGGGACACTTGGGCAACCAAGGGGAAAGGATGAAGCACGGTAGTAGGTTTCTGGTAGCAAGTGATCGCCAGGTGGACTCTCGGCGCGTGCTGATTGGCTGAGGCCAAGGACGCGCCGGGACAACAAAAGAGGAGCGAGAGTGGGCAGTGGTGTTTTGTTCTCGTGTGGAAGTCGTGTAGAAGATGGCGTGATGGCGTGATGCAGCAGTTACGCGGCCTTGGAGGAGGGCCAAGAAATCACCAGAATATGTGTTAGGTGTTTCGTGTAGTTTCTTTTGATTGATCGGGGCATTCCTTCGGAAGTTTCTAAAGGAATGGCCCTGGTTAACCTATAAATAGTAGTTAAATTTAGGCCTTAAGTTACAGTTAAGTTAGTTAGCGAGTTCATAGCCTGTCAGTCAGGTTGATCGTGCATGACGAGTGATCGTAAGAGATATAGAGAGGGTGAATTGTCAATACAGTCCTGAGGCAAGACTTCTCTTTTATGATTTAATCGTTACTGATAAATAAATATATATGTGTGTGTGTAGTACAAAATCCCTCATCTAGTAGCTAAAGTATCTGGTGGGAGAAAAGTTAGGTCTTACAGGTCGGTGTTACTATTTGTTTCGAGTGTTTTTTTTGTTTCATTTGTTGTTGTTGTTGTTGCGGGTCAACTCAGTAGTAATAATCATTTTGTCTATCGATTATTCTAACCTACAGGAGTAAGATCTGGGTCTAGTTGTTTTGCCGATTGTTATTGCTTGTTGGTCAAACCTTTGAGTATCGTAGGTTTAAGTTGGATGTTAAATTTGGTTATGAGTACTGGTGTTATTAAGTGCAAGTAAGGTTAAGTTATATATATATTGTTTTCTCTCTTATATTGGAATACAGTAACATTTAGCAGTCTCATTTGTCCATGGTTTTAACAGATATTTATTAATAAATACTATTTAATATTTAATTAATAATTTTTCTATACTTGATGATTTTTTTTTACTTTACATCGCCAAGGTCTATATCCGAGCTGTACGTTTTAACTAACGTTTGTTCTATTGGTGTCAAACAGTAACTACCAAAAAGTGTAGTTGTATACAAAGGGGCCTTTTTAAATCAAATTAGTATTTTGACATATTTCGGCTTTTGACCTTTTTGTATTCTGATTGTATAGCAAAATAACATCTTACTATTGTCATTATGTTGAATGATAAATCATAATACTTGTCACTAGTATTCTTTCTTTGTTGGTGAGAAAACATATCTGTTTTTGGTGGCCCATATACGTTATTTTATATACACTTAAAGCGAACAAGACCTTAAGAGATAATGTTTACTCTTAATCGCTCTCGTCATTATTTGAAGTTTATTTAAGAGTTGAATACCTACTGAAAGAATCTTAAATCTCGTTAAAATTAAAATTAAAAAAAAATATACGTCTCAGCCTTGTTGATCTTTTTAGAATCTATCCATTATTTTTTTTTGTCAATGTAAAATAAGTAAGCAATATAAATGGTATGTTTTTGGCTACTCTTAGCTTGGAAGATAATTTACAATTTTTGTCTAGTGTAACACATTTTTAGATCAGACTTTCGTTGTGAGCTATTTTGACATATAGACTACAAAATGTTAATTTTAATTTATTCTTCAAAAGGATAACTATGTGTTTTTTATTTCTTTCTTGTTTTCAAACTTGTATACGATCAAACTCTTTTTGTAAGTTCTACATATATATATATATATATATATATATATATATATATATATATATATATATATATAATTAATACTCACTTTGTCTTTTGGACTTGGTGAGTGTTATTTGTGTTTTTTTTTGTAAGATCCTACCTTCCCCTGGTTTTGATGGCTATAAGTTAACTTTGAGCTATTATCAGAATTTTAAAATAAAGTAAATACTTTTGAGTCATTATTTTTACCATACTGATTCAATAATTGTTTTTTTTTCTTTTCATTCATAGAATAGTACTCTTAGTCTATCTCTCTCTCTCTCTCTCTCTCTCTCTCTGACACACTGGAAAAACATAAACCTCGAGACATTTTGGTCTTTACTAACTACTTAGTTATTAATAGTTTTTTTTTCTGGACTTGTTTATAAGAATGGATTTATAGTGCCATTACCCAGACATTCGTCTCCAGAGAGTCATGAAAAGATCTCCTATCATCTCACTTGTGCCCCTCTGAGCTATTACCATTTACCCCCCTTCCCGCCCCTATTACTATCCCTTAACCCTTCCTCCCCCCAAACACACATTCTCCCTTTATCGATTATCCCTTTTGTGCAATACATTGGCACTAAGAGAGACTGTGAAAAGAATTGAACAAGAGATTTTGGATTATTTTTCGAAACTAAGGGTATTTAGGCAACCCCCTCGTTGTTCGTCGTACTTGGTGTTGGTTTTTATTAACAGCCTGGTGGTGGATGTAGTTGAACATTCAGCGTTGTTGTTCTTAAGACTAAATTAAATTATTTTCCTTTTAACTTTTCCCCGAGTGATAACTCTTCCTCTTCTCACTCCCTCTCACCTCCCCCCCCCCCGCCTCCAAACCCAAATCCCTTGTCCCATCCCCCTACTTCGTAACAGTATTGTAACTTTCTATACGCACTGGGGAAAAAAAATTCTACCTTACAAATAATACATTCTCTTGCATCTCGATAGTTATAGGCTGTTCACGGTGAGCAGTTTTGAAAGCTCTGTTTAAGATGATATTGTATGCACGTTGGGTATTATTCCATCTTACGTAAAGTTAACGTTGCTGTGAGCCTCGTACCCTTTATTCATGCATCGGCCAAGTGAAAATGTAAAATTATGAGAAAATTAAATACCAGACATATTTGCTATTTCCTAGACTTACTTCTATTAAAGAAACAGAAAACCAAATTTATTATCTGGGTATCCACAAATGTTTACCTAAAGCCCCTGTCACACTGTCAAATATTTCTCTCAAACTGCTTCCAATAAGTTTGGTCAAATAAAGTCGGACAGTTATGATATCATCGAAACGTCATTAACGCCCCCATATTTGTCTGAGGTTGTTGGATGGCTTCAGTTTCCATCAAACATATTAAGATTGAACCGGTTATAAAATTTATAGGATGTTTGATGGTCTCAGCCAGTCAGAATCGTGCACGACAAAAATGGACGTCAAGAAATGCTATTTTAAGTGAATATTGCACATAACATTACGAACTCAGTGGCATTACATCTTATTGTGCTGGAAACATCTCAGATAAATAAAATTTGAATTTAGCAAAGAAGCGAAAATAAATTACAACATCCCTTACATTTATTCCTGTAATGGACTGCATGAAAAAACAAAAAAAAAAAAAAAAAACTACGAAAATAACTTTTAAATGATTATTCAAATTAAATTCTCCCAATAACAAAAATTTGACCGTGTGACACTTTTTCAAACACATTCAAAATTAATTGATAAAATTTGTTCGAAGGAAAAATTTAATGGCTATAGTTTGTCTTCAAGTTTTATTGTCAGATATAGTGTGGAAGGGACTTACGACATTAATTTCTATGTTAAAACACATAACTACTTTCCCACCGTAGTTACCAACTTAAACGGACACATGCCAGTCAGTGTGTCCGTTAATATATATGTAGGCAGGGGCAGTAGCGTTTTTCTAAGGTTGATTTCAAAAGTGCTCACTTTATCTTGAACAGGCTCTAAGAGTGTAATTAAAGGCTGTTCACGATACAGTGAACACTTTTGAAATCAACCTTAGAAAAAATTACTGCCCCTGGCTGCATATATTTTAACAGGCGCACTGAGTGAAATTCGGCCAGTAAAGTTGGTAACGATAGATGGAATGTAGTTCCATATCCTAACGTCGAATAAAAAGTGTTAGCTGTGATAACTTAAAAATATTTCTTTCGCTTTCTGTTTTTTTATTGCTTCGACATTTAAAAATGAGCAGCTTTTTAAAGTATTCACGTGTATCATAATTTCACAGTTTCACTTGACCGACCCATCAATAAAGTGATGCCCATGACAATGTTACTTTTAGGTTACACGGAGGAATACACAAAGTGCATACGAGTAGATCTTAAGCAGGGCTTTCAAAAGTGCTCATTTTACAGTGAACAGCCTATAGTGTTGAGGACAGTAAGGATGACGACGATGACGTGTTCTCGCTAATTGTTAATCACTGCGCAGTGTAGCAGTCGTCGGGCAGCGAGCAGCCAGCTCAGCTGTGCCGCCTTGACTGGAGCTCTGCTGACGTAAGAAAGTTACTCAGCTCGGCGGCGATTAGCGGCGAGTGACGAGAAACTAGCTGCCCGCGCCAAGTGGCCCGAAGTGATAAGTGCTTGTCGCCAGATGTTTCAATCGACGCTCCCGCAGAGAAACGCTACTTCGCTAGATTAGGAGTCGTGTGCCAGTTTTGGTGTCCGCTTAAGAGTGGGATGCACCCCCGCATTTTCTGTGCAATAGTTGTTTGAGCGAATACGCGTATCTCGGTAAATAAATGTTCTGCAAATACGAATTTTTGTCAGAAAAGATTTTAAAAAATCGGCACAGATGATATTGTGGTCGACCATGACCATCTGACGGGCGAAATCAGAGCACGCGCACATGAAAGTGCAACTTGAATTTCTGACTGCCCAAAACACAACTTGTCACTATTTTCTATAACCTGCAGAATTGCGATGCTCATTTTCTTATAAAGCCCTTGGCTGAACGTCACACGACGGAACCGTGTAATTGAAAATCCTGGAAAAATTCAAGTGATTGGAATGACCCTCGAAAAAAAAAGCATCGCAAAACAGATTCCCAATGAGAGTGATTGCAATGGACAGGCGCAATATTTCAAGCTAAGATTTATTGATTCATTCCAATTCATGAGCGCCTCTCTGGAAACCTTGGCAGGCAATTTACTACCTGCGCAATTGAGTATCACACGCTCGATGTTTCCAGACAAAACCCAGTTCGAATTGGCAAAACGGAAGGGAGTTTTCCTTATGACTTTGTTAAGTCGCCAGACAGTCTGATGTGCAAGTCACTCCCACCAAAGGACGCATTTCATAATGTGATGAGAGGCGAAGGCGTTAGTGATAAGGATTACGCTCATGCCTAAGCCGCATGGGATGCGTTCAACTGCATAAAATTGCTACAGTATGCCATTCATTACTTACGTGTGGACACTTGTTTGCTGCCTGATGTTTTTGAGAATTTCATGACCGTCTGCTTGACTCATTACGGTCCTGACCTCGCCATGTACGCCACAGCTCCGTCTCCTTCATGGGACGCTTTATTGTCAATGACACGTTCGCGGCTAGAGCTTTTGACTGATCCTGACATGTATCTTTTTGTAGAACGCGGGGTTAGGAGCGGCATTACCCTGGTTTCTGAAGAAGTGCGGAAGCCACCAATGTTTACATGGGTGAGGACTACGACCCCAGTGTGGCATCGAAATATATATGCTATTTCAACGTCAACGGGTTGTACAGTCATGCGATGCGGTCCGAGCTTCCGATTGGTATTTTTGAGTGGGTTAAAGGTTGGCGTGTTCCCTTTATGGGATTTTGCAAACACGGTGAATAACGGTGACACTTGTTTTTTCGCGGAAGTTGATCTGTCATTTCCAGAGGAGTATCATTATAAACTATCTGATCTGCCTTTGGCCCCAGAAAATGATGTACCCCCGAACGGCTCGCATGAGAAACTTCTTTTAACACTTGCGCCGCACAAAAAATATGTTATTCGCGGGTAAACACTGAGGCAGTACTTGATGTACGGGGACGAACTTGACTCTGTTCATCGCGTTTTTCGCTCTGAGCAGAAGGTTTGGATGGCTCCATACAACGACTTTAACATTGAGAAACGTGCCCAGGCTTCGAACACATCCGAAAAATCATTTTTCAAGTTGATGAATAATTCCGTTTATGGAAAAATATTGCAGAATATCCGCCGGGAAAGGGACATCAGAGTCGTTTCTAGGTATAACACGATCTATGGGGCTGCAGCGCTGATAGGACGTCCTACATTCCAGGTGCGGCAGATTATCGATGAAAACTTGGTCCTTATCGAGATGTCAAAGAGTTCTGTTGCATTCAACAAACCTCCGTACACTGGTGTTGCCATTCTCGGCCTTTCAAAATTAATGCTATGAATTTCACTAACAGTACATGTGTATGAAGTTTCTTCCGACGGCTTTGCACCTCCTGTATTATGACACCGATTCCCTAATCTATTCTGTTGCTTGTGACAATATGTATAAAGTAATTACAGCAGATTTAAAGGTGCGGTTTGTTACATCCAACTATGCGCTCGATAACCAGCATGGATTCCCTCACAGGAACAAAGGCCGTACCGGGGTGATGAAAGATGAATGTGCTGGGCGCATAATCACGCGCTTTATGGGTTTACATCCTAATCTTTACACATACGTTGTTGCGAATGAGCAATGTATTCGTACGGCGAAAGGTGTAAAACTCAGCATGTTGCAATCACTCAAGTACAAGGATTATCGAGATTGCCCCGAAAAATGCACAAGGGTAATGGGAACCCAATATCAGATCAGTTCGTGTGATCATCAAGTCTACACCGAACGCGTAACAAAGGTAGTGTTGTCAGGTATGGATGATAAGCGGTACATTGAGGGAGATGGAATATCAACCTTTCCTTGGGGGCACTATCGAATACCGCGGTAATTTTTTTCCCACCTTATAACAGTTTCAACACCACAATACATTTATAGACCTCCCAGTACCACACAACACCAAGGACACCCATCTGCCGATAGCACACGCACCTCCTATTCCACAGTCATCGCAGCTGTCTGCAATAATTATCGCAGCTGGCTATAAACATCATCGCAGCTGACTACAGCAACTATAAACATCTACAACTAATTTCATCACTTCTGTTGCATCACCATGCAATGTTGCTGCTCCCTGTTTGCCTACATGTAAGATATTACATAACTTCAATAACAACTCCCTTGAACAAGTGTCTGCGATCCAATTTCCCTTGTCAAAGAATAAAATGAAATTGACGGCTTCATCATTGATATTTGGAATATACGTGTGTGTGTGAGTTTTGCCTCAGTCACTTGGCGTGTGTGAGTGAGAATTACCCGGATGTTACAAATGAACGCCCTCCTTTGCGTGTCTATGAACACACCTCCCGAATGTGTCGTTAGGGAAAATATTGTAAATATTTGGGAAAGAGACATCAACCATATTGCTCTGAAAATTGTTTCTTGTACATAAATCTCTTCAACTGTGTTTTGTTTGTGTAAATATTTTTTAATCTTGTAATATATTTCAAACACTTTTGTAACAGTAGTAGCAGTAACAGTAGTGTAGCAATAGTAATAGTAGTTTTAGTAACAGTAGTTGTAGTGCTAAGTTCCAGATGTAAAAAAAAAGTATGATGAAATGTTTGTAAAATGTTGGAGTAGGACACAAAGCTCTGCTGACGAAATTTTGTGACACCCCAGGGGGATATATTGAAAGTGAGCCCTACAGAATACCTTTTACAGAGGCAGGTAGCAAAGACCCCTCCTTGGATTCAATCTACAATTGCACCCAACAGAAACCAGCAAACATTAAAAATATTTAATATTACATAAAAGCACACAAATTACAAGAGTTCCTGTTCAAGATACAACACAATAATGTCTGAAGAAGAAGATAAACACAATGTATTTAAACTAGTGTGTAAATAAAAATTCAGCTCAAGTTATGTACAAATGCCAGCACATTTTCCCCATAAATTTACAAGAATCTGACCTACCTTCATCTCTATAGTGCTTCCCGCAATTAATGTTTTAATATAAAAACTATTTTATCGGGAAACTCTTTTTGCGTGTGATTAGTCAATATTGCGATAAGATTTCCAATTTCTGTTTTCAGTAGACGAAACTTTGTAGCATTTTCAACTCACGCTTTTTTGTTACTAAGTGACGTGAATTTCACAGATTTAATGGAAATTTGTAGTACGCCTCTATAAAGTGTTGCACAATTATGGTTTGCGGGCCTAAGTACTTCTTCACATCATCCGAGTGTCCCTATGCTTCAACAGAAGTAATTTGTGTTAAAAGTTAATTATTCTGAAATAAGTGAAACTTTTGTTAAACAATGATCATTTCGTAGTCTGTTATAGGACGAATGCAGAGTTTTTCTCATAAATTTCAATTCATTTGCCTTCACGATGCTGGCTTCGCTACACATATATTAATCAGGCTTTCCACACACACACACACAGCTTATAAGACGACATAATTGCTATGCTGGACTCATTAATACATCAGACTCCACATCAAATGGACATGTTTAAAAAAGTTCCAAGGCATGTGCGAGAGGCATTAAGTCATCTACATGTATTTCTATTATGCTATTGAGTCTGTTTAAAATTTTAATCGTATAATTCAAATGCGAATTTGGAAATCTTTATTTACTCATACTGACTAGCTGGATTTCGTTTAGCAAGTTTGCACATGATGACATAAGATATTATTAACACAGTTAAAATTCTCTCTCATGTAAATTATATTTCCAAGCTCGAGAGACACATTACGTTTAAGACTCATGTAATTCAACTTATTATTCGTGTAGTCGTTTGAAATTTCCGATTCGATGCATGTAATCATACGTAGAACACTCTGAAATTCTCTAACATTTCATTGCATTCCGAACACAGACTATTTAACATGTAAATCGTATTTTTAACAAAGTCGCCTATCTACCATCTATAAGCAATATCCACCAAATAACATTAAATCTTCACTTTGGCCACTATTATAAATCGTTTAAACACTCTGAATTTCTCTCATGTGTTAAATATGTTTTTAAAAATCGACTATCTACCACCAACTTCCGTACAAACACCTCAAAATTAGAAATATTAGAAAAAATAGCCTTAGCACACTCTTGCACTAAGCTCTACACCTATATAAGACATTACAACCCACCACTCTGGTCAGTCGCCTCCAGGACACCACACCCTCAACATTGTACAGAGCTCTTGCTACCCCCGCCCAAAGAAAGAAAGAAAGACAATCGAGAAAAATAACAAACCCTTTCAATACTTTAACCATTTCAATCAATTTAACCCTTTCCATTTTTGATCGGATTAAGAAATTTCTAATCGGACTAAGATCGAATATAGAGTTTTTGATAGGACTATGGGTTAACCCTTTATTTATTAACCCTTTCAATTAATTTGATATCAAATCGATAATCCGATTAATCAAAAGTGGGGTAGGATCGGCACGGCCCTGCTACTGGCGCGCGCCGGAATGAAAAGGCGGGGGGAAACGGGAGCGAGCCCCGCGGGAATCGAACCCGGTTCGTCTTGGTGGGAGACGAGTAGTCCAACTACTACGCCATTGCATTCCTACATATGCCTCGAAGATAGAAATCCCAGAAACTCAGTCTTCCAAAGCGCCGGCGGGCGGAGAATGATAGATGAAAACGAAAACATAATTTTAATCATTCCACACTTCTACTCTCTTGGGGCGGTCCGCCCACTCAAGCCCCTTCTTTCCTCTAGGGTAAACCAAAAACTAATAATTTCTTTCCAAGAAGAAAACAGAATAGTTTTTCTGAGATTTTAGAAAGCCGTTATTAACAAACCTCTTTCTGAATGCTTTATTTAATGTCCTTTCAAATAGAAATATTTTAACATCTTTGCTTTTAGGCCCCCTAATTTTATTGTTTAACAGTGGCAACACATAACTTCACATTATGTTATTTTATACTAAAAAACTTCACCATAGTATTAAGTAATCATCGAGCATACATAATATGGCACTATACATGGCTATAAGTCTACATTTATGCATACAACAATGCATACTTTTAAATTTAGAATTCGTTACTTACAATACAGTATGTACATACTTACGTGCATACATGTTTCTATACACACTAAAAAAATTCTTACGAAGTTCCATGTACGACGAAGAAAACAATTTCTTTGAGGCGGTTTTGTTTACATCCACACTACATTGCTTAAGAGGTTTACAAAAACATAGGTTTGCTGTTAATAAACGTTTCTTTGCGTTTTTGTTTAATGGCCACATTACCTTCCTTTATAGTTAATAAATAAATATTCTTTTATCTCCTTTCGTTCACGGTATAGATATTACTTCATACCAAAGGTACCGGTTTAGCAATATTAAATATTTCCGTCCTAAATTGTAGTTTTCAGTTCGTAACTGTTATCCGGAAGCAGAAATTCATAAACCAATATATTCTGCAGTTACGAAACAGCTACAGTTCTATACTGCAGACCGAAGCCGCGGTGGCTCTGGTGGTTAGCCTGCTCGCCTCTGAACAAAGTCTAACACCGGGTTCAATCCCCGGCCGGGTCACTCCTCGATTTTCACCTGTGGGAGTCATGCCGGACGAGGCCGCTGGTCAGCGGGTTTTCTCAAGGATCTCCTGTTTCTCCCTCCTTTTCATTCCGACACTGCTCCATACTCACCTTAATCACCCTCATCGACTCTCAAGACCTCGCTGTTAAGAGTGGCCCAAAGATCTTCACTCGCTCACTATTCTGAAGACGTTTAAATATAATTCTGAAGTGCAGTGCCAAATAACAAATTACGATTTCTCCCAAGAGATGACATTATATTCTGGTCCACGTTACTACCTGCATAACCTACCTGTCAAATATAAACTGATAGCAGTAAGGCAAAGTAGTATTTTGGTTAAAGGCTTTACGCATGGTAACATGAGGATACGGGTTCGAGTCTTGTGCCCGTCCTAGTTGATATTATTTAAAGTGAATATAATTTTTCAAGATTTGTTAAGTCTAGTTAATTTACTATCCAACGTTTGTTTTTCAGCGCACATAGTTTTACCTACAGTACAGTGTAACCGACATTATATAGGAGGTTTCCCACTGCCTTCTGTGTATGGTTCTATATTGTAAAGGTGGGTGATGTGAGCTAGTAACCACTGGCTCCCGATACGGCACATTAGCGGTACCTTAGTACCAAGGCAGATGTGCGATCGCTACGCCAAAGGAACGCCTCACTAACTGTACAGCGTTTGATCACCCCGTAATTAAACTTTTTAATTCTACGCGAGCGTCCAGCTCTTGGATTGCAGTACAGTGGGAATAACGCGCACTGTTGTCAGATTACATCAACTGCGCAACGTAACTCGCAGGCTGAGTAAAAAATGGGTGGCGAAATGGCCTGCTGGAGAGAATTTTATCTGTGTGTGGGGACTGATGGTCAACGCGCCCGGGTGTGGAGGGCCCTTGGTGAACGTCGCAATTCCAATCTCGCTATTTAGCGGCACAAGGCATTATGGCCTGCGGAGCCATAACCCACGATAGCACATGCGCTCTCGTCTTGTTAAATTGGAACATTGACTGCCCAGCAGTATGTGGGCGAGAGTCTTCGCCGCCGCCCCCCCCCCCCTCCCTCCACCAATTGACGTCCATTTCTGTGCCGGAATTCCAGGTACGATGTTCTAGCAGGACAATAGCCACGCAGTTGACGCAGGCGAGATCGTGACGCGAGGTTGACGGAAGAAGGTGGAAGGGCACGCGTGATGTGGCGGCACTCGCGTTGCATCAGCTCGGCTGGCGCTTGGATACAACAAGTGCGCGCGCCTCGACGCAGGTTCCGTCTTCCTGGGCCGGGCCCGGCGAAGGCCAGCGGGCGTCCCGCCGCCCACCGCCCGGCTGGGACGGCGAAGGTACACCCAACACACCCACTCGCCCGAGCGACGTGACTGACTCTTCCTTCGCCGCCTCCGCCTCTGCGTCCAAGATGTGTGCCCCAGCCAGTCACTCGCTACACCGGCTCGTCGTCGGCTAAGGCAGGCTTTACGCTAGCCCATAGACTTAAGATGTTGTAGAACGCTTATTCGTCTTCTGCACATTAACCCAACATTGGCCTGCTGCAATCATACACAACTGTCAAAGTCACATGGTCAACAGTGATGAACGTGTTTGTTTATATCATTATTTTTAAATTACAAGCCCAATTTGAATTTACAAATAGTTCATCGGGTTTTAAAAATCTGTATTTCATAAACTATTTATGTTAAAGTTTCGCGCTAACCACTAAACAAAAAAAAACTCACGGAGGTTTTTTTATACGAGTCTAAAATTACTTTTTATCACACCAGGTGACGGCACTAGCTCAGTTCACGAAATGGCTACAAATCAACAGATAGAGTTTTGTGTTTTGGAATATGCGAGATGTTTATCGGTTGTCACCGTGCAGCGTGTGTTCCAAGGGCATTACCACACAAAACCACCAGGTCACCAGAGCATTCTGCTGTGGTATCGTCAGTTCCAGGACACAACACAGGATGCTTGTGTGAAGGTAAGAGCACAGTGCACCAGGCCAGGTGTTTCTAACTAAACAATGAAGAGAGTGAGGGGAAGTTAGGTGCGTAGACCACGAAAATCAACTAACCGAGCAAGTCGGGAGCTTGGGATTCCCCAGCCGACTGTGTGGAAGATTTTGCAACGACGGTTACAACTTAAACCGTACCGTTTGCAGTTGTTGCAACACTTGCATCCAGAAGATTACGCTATCAGAGTTGAATTTTGTGAGCACATGCAGGAAGCTATGCAGGAAGATGAATTTACCACACGTCTGGTGTTCAGTGACGAAGCGACGTTTCACTTGAGTGGAAAGGTGAACCGTCACAATGCTTGGATATGGGGCATTGAAAATCCCCATGCTTCTGTGTAACACGTACAGGATTCGCCAAAACTTAATGTGTTCTGCGCAATCTCACAGACGAAGGTGCATGGGCCCTTTTTTCCCCCCTTGAAAACACTGTGATGGGTTTGTCCTATATCGACATGTCGGAGAGGATTCCTCCAACTTCGTGTTCCAGCAGGATGGGGCCTCGCCTCATTGGCACACAGAAGTGCGTCGCCACCTCAACAATGACCTCCCACGCCGCTGGATTGGACGCTGTGGTCGGGATGACTTGACGCTTTTCAGATGGCCGCCCCGGTCTCCCAACTTTACATCGTGTGATTTATTTCTTTGGGGGTACGTGAGAGACACTTGTTTACGTGCTACCATTGCCAGCAACACTTCATGAGCTCCGAAACCGCATTACCACAGTTGTCATGGCCATCGACAGGGACATGCTGCAACGCGTATGGGGTGAACTCGACTACCGATTGGATGTGTGTCGTGTGACGAAAGGAGCTCACATTGAGCATTTGTAGAAATTGGTTGAAAAAACTTGGAGTTTTTCTGGTTGTTTTCATGATTTCTCATAATTTTCTGACAAGTACTTTGTGAATTACAGATTTTTAAAATCCTATTAATCATTTGTAATTATCCTGTATATTACAAATTGGTTAAAACAATTATACAAACTTCTCTAAGCACTTGTTTACAAATCTGTTTTCTAACCTAAAATACAAACCATGCCGTTTCTGATAGACGTGTTGGCAGAATAGCAGTTCGATGTTGGGACACGGACATTGGTTGTGCACAGCCAGCGATATCGGTCTACCTCATCTTTAGTCTATGCAATAACCCGTTGCGTCCATCCGTCATACATTCGTCCGTCTCCCAGCCGAGCGATTTACAACCAAACTTCGTACGTCCGTCGTAAGTTCATTGCCGCAAACTAATAAAAACAAAACTTTTCGAAATAAAAAAAAATCTCCACAATAAGTGCAAATGCTTGGCGGTATTGTATTTTTAAGTACTCAATACGCACATACACGTACATAACGGAAATAGATCGACGTAAAAAATTATAAATAGCTTATAAAGTGTGATTTTGTTACTTTCACTATTGCACAAATGGAGCTCGTGTTTCCAAATGTAATTATCAATTAATCTTCAGCAAAAATGTCACATAATTTCATTTTACAATTACATAAACAAACATATGGAAAAAAATGACACAAAAAAAAACACTGCGCACACTACACATCAATATAAAGAACTCGGGATGAACGAGTAACAAAACGTACAAATTTAGAAGACTGTAATTTCATATGTTCGTCCGTCAAAATTTGGAGCTTGCCAAGGTTTGGATGGACGGACGGACGGACGGACGGATAGATGTAAATGTAATGGCCACCTCTGAATGACTGTTGGTCACGTGATTGACGGCAGATGATGGACGGGCGCGATGGGTTGCAGTAAATCCTACCTTACTTCTCGTAAAATGCGGTCGCCTACCTAGCGCTTGAAATGTGTTGCAGTGTGTTTAATAATTTTTTTACAACACTATTAAACGTGCCTCCAATAGGTAACCCTACGGAATGAAAGTACATTCCAGATTATGACGGAATGATACTTTTAAGATTTTGCACACATTGGAAACATTTTCATGCCATCCAACAGAGCTAAAAATGGCTATTTTCCGACTGCTACATCTCAAATTAAAAAAAACTAACCGGGTATATGCGAAGTTACGATAGAGGCATGAATTGGACTTTGCTACAAAATCGCGTCTAGTAAAGATATAGGGTTGCCGCTTAATGTCGCGTTCGTAGAGAGTCGCCGAGAGAAAAACTGCACACCAGCTGAGCGCCTTGTGCGTAGGGGCGATACCACCTTTACATACGCCGGTTGGCGTCGCCCGTAGTGCTTCATCTATTTCTGCCTCGTTCGCACAAACATATCCTTCACCAAGCGACCGCCTTAAGACTCCTATGTATAGGCTGTTCACGGTAAAGTGAGCACTTTTTAAAGCCCTGCTGAATTTTTCATTTTGAAAGATTTCTATGTTCCTATCACTTTTAAATATAGACATTGCCTTGTGACAAACAGAATTAGTGTATACTTTTCTTCACTCCCAAAAGGTAATGTCTGAAACTGTAATAAATTATATTTATTAGTGGTTAATGCCTGTTAGAAGGGCCTTAAAGAGTGCTCACTTTACCGTGAATAACCTATACCTGAAGCTGGTTTGCGCAAGTGCCGGAAGCGAGGGAACGATACGGGCGACAATGGCTCGCGCTCCTTGTACTTACCCAATCACCCCACACTAACGATGTTGAACTGGCTCGCAGCGTTGCCGTTTTTGACCTGAACTGTGCAAATTAGATAAAGACTGTCCACGATAAGTTGAGCAATTTCGCAATGAACCTTGGAAAAAGTCACTGCCCCCCCCCCCCCCAACAGCATATTTTTTAACGGCCGCACTGAGTGTAATCCGCCCAGTAAAGTTGGTAACGATGGAGAGAAAGTATTTCCATATCTTAACGTCGGATAAAAAGTGTTAGGTAACCATTTGTGAGCAGAATTGTATAAATTTACTTTCCTAATATTGTCACACTTTTACTTGACCGACGCATAAATAAAGTGACGAAGCCCATAGCAATGTTAATTTTACATAATGGGGAAGAATACACAATGTGCATACAAGCAGATCTTAAGCTGGGCTTTCAAAAGTGCTCATTTGACCGTGAATAGTCTATAGCAAAGCTCAGTATAGGTTCTCATCGTAGATCCACTTGTGTCGGGTTAGTATTTTGCAACACATTTCAAGCTCCAGGTGTGCAGAGTTCCAGCAGAAAACGTTTTATCGAAAATTATCGCGGGTAGTCGCGGGTATTCAAGGATAGTAAAAAGATACATCTTACCAAAAAACCGACACTAACATGACGACAAAACAATTTGCGATAATAAAGTAAAAATCTTACAAACAATATATAGGTATGTATTTTAATAAATCCAAAATACCCGAGCGAAACGATGTCGGGCTGCTAGTATTTTATATCTTAAGTGCAAGTCAAGACGAAGTAGCCAATCAAAGCCCAGTGGCATTAGTTGTTGGCGGGAAACTGTATTTGTTTTAGGATATGACGAATTGAGAAATCGTACGCAATAAATTATATAGGCCCTACCTCTTTATTTAAATAAGCGTTCGACGTCGTTTTATTTCTTGGAAGATGTTATTGAATTCGCTTTATTTAACCTTCAGCAAATTTCCTGACGTAAATGCCCAATGCTGACCTCCCGTGGCGCAGTCGTTTGGTGCGCCATCGATTTGGGGTGTGGTCGCCTATGGGTTCGAATACCGGATAAGGCATGGGTGTTAATTTAAGTTTGGTTATAAGTTAGTATTAGTATGTAAGCCGTCCCCTGCTAAGCTTTCAAGCATAAAACCGGGGGACGTTTAAAAGCCCTTTACAATACAATACAAATGCCCAATGGTATCCGACAATTCTGAATGGCTAGATTTAACAGTTGCTAGATAAATCGTAAACTGCAAAACTGATGATTCGTTAAGTACATGGAAAATAAGTACAATTATTTTTTCCTCGGTCTTTAATAGTAAACCCGCCCTTACTCCTGTATGTCAGCAATCTTATCCGTGAATGCTGTTACTACTCGTAAATGCTCGCGCACATGCAAACACACACACATGCATATGTATTTATTATTTTTTATATACTTTAATGGTGATTACTTACAATAATGTAGACAGCCGGTCAGTAAAATCTATTAAAAATATAATGCTTAAGTTGGTGGCCAGTATAATCTATTTAGTTCTGATTTATTCATTAAATAACAGCATAGGGGCCTATATACGTTTCTGATGAGTCTCCAGTATAAACTGATCGACGCACGGATCTATGAAGTAATACACAATGCCGAAAGAGAAGAAACTCAGAAGGTCTTTCAAAAGTGTTCAATAAACCAATAACGTACTATCTGAACAACAAAATCGTTAAACAGAACTCCTCTTTCGCCAGAGGGAATCGAATTTCTACCAGAATAGTTCTGACAAACGGCGCATTCGTCAATACCAGTTAACCTTCAAGCAGGACACGAAACTCAGGGAAAGTCTCGAGCAACGCACAGCGCCTATATGCTGTTTACGGTAAAGTGAGCACTTTTTAGGGCCCTCCAAACTTTTTATTTCATTCAGTTTCTATCTTCCTGCTGTTTTTTTTAAATATCAACATTGCACTGTGACCAATCAACACAGGGTATACATTTAAGCACTCTCAAATATTAACGCTAGAGGCTGCTATAAGATATATTTATTAGTGGTTAATGCCTGTTGGCATAGCCTAAAAAGTGCTAATTTTACCATGAATAGCATATATCTACTTCGAGGTTCGGTAGTTTATTGATGGCAATTGTGACTCTACGAGGTAATATTTAGCTGTGCCAACTGCCTGGGCCGTCAAATATATGTAGATACATTTAATATATTTAACTGTTCAATTAATCTGACTGACGTCTGCATACGAATGGCAATAGAAAACTTTTCACACCCCGAGGGAAAGTGTCCTTAAACTGTTGCGCCGTTAAAATGTCCACGTCACTGCTTGTGGGTCGCATGGAGGGAAAAGGACGGACGTAACGCTGTCAGTTCATTGCTTTGAACGTCTGTTACAAGAGAAGCGACTTGAGGTGTGCTTGTTTCGTACTTAGCGCTCTCGCACTTCTAGTCCTCGGACACGCCAACCACCTCCAATCAGGCAGTAACTTGTACGCTGTTCACGATAAAGTGAGCACTTTTTAAGGCCCTCCCATCAGGCACTAACCACTAACAAACGTGTTTTATTGCAGCCTCAAACATCAACTTTTGAGAGTGGTGAAAGTATACGTCGTATTTATTAGTCACGTGACGATGGTATTAAAATATGGTATAATTTAGAAACTGGCTATAAAGAAAATTTTTGAAGGACCTTAAAAAGTGCTCACTTTGCCATGAACAGCCTATACGCAAGAGCTTCCAGGAATTAGCCAGTGATGCGAGAGAACATTTTGGTGTGCATGTATGACGTGAGTAGTAGGGGCGTGCCGATCCTACCCCACTTTAAATTAATCTGATTATCGATTTGATAACAAATTAATTGAAAGGGTCAATCATAAAGGGCTACTCCTTAATCGCATTAATCAAAATTGGGGTAGGACCGTGCCGATCCTACCCCAATTACTCGCCCCTACTACTCGCGCCTTAATTTTAATATCAAAAGACAGCGCTTCATGTAAAAAATTCGGAGAATTCAATGACATCCAGAACATGCCGTAATTTGTGATTGGTTAGGGTAAAAATGTCACCCCCTCTCGTGGCTTAACCCCTATGTTTGAATTTGTATGTATGTATGTATGTGTGTGCATATATATATATTATATATGCGGGGTGAGTGTGTGTGTATATATATATATACACACACTCACCCCGCAGCAATCTGGGTAGGCAGAGATTTGCAGTTGCTGGGGACGAGACCGTACTTAAGATAAGTGATTTGCAAGGAAAAATATAGCGCCCATGCGGCCAGTAATGTAGAAGTGGACATAGTTGTCCAAAATTACTTGTGTTAAAGTAATTTATGTAGACTTGGACTTTGGTGCTAAACCAGACAGAAATTTAAACTGTCGAATCGTCGATTCTTTATCAGTTAAGGCTATTAACATCGATGTACCTTTTTCATGAAAGAACTAATAAAATGTTAGAAAATTCCCCAGTTCTGCGAGGTCATGTAAAAACGTCAGTAAATTAAATAAGTGTAATGTGAAATAAAAGTTTAAATGAGAAATGGTATAATAATACGCGTCATCAGAAAGATAGCTTGTCAGAAATAAATTTATCACAAATTCTAATGCCTCTCAAAATGCCAAGATAAAGTTTTCGTTAAAATGTTATTGAGAATTTTAATTATAAAATGGGTAGTGGCAATGATAGTTTTTTGAATGTCATACTTGAAGACTCTGTTCTGCCCAGAATTGTAATTTTGAAAGAAATACCAGCCTTTTAAGCGAAATATTAGAAAATTTAAAGATTGTCCTTTTACACATTTTTAAAGGAAATTGCGAATTATAATTAGTCCTTTAGGGACAGATATTATATAATTATTTCTACAAATTATGTGCCTGTTTTATGTGAATTCGGGATTACTTCTTTAATGTTTGGCGTGGAATGTAATATTGCTCAATGTATTTAAGTTTTTCTTTGGTATTTTGCGTGAGCCATAACGCTTGTAGTTTTGAACATAAATTATAATTTAATATTCCAAAGAACTTGTGCGTGTGTTTTATAGACTTGTACAGCTTAACCACTGCTGTTTTAATTGGAGGTGTTTTTTATGTGCAACAGTTTTGGCGTAGTTCTTTTGGAAAATATACCTTTTGTCGCCCTACAGCGTACGACGAGTCAAGGGCCTCAATATTTTTATCCATTAACCACATTTTATAATAAATTTTGGCATTGTAACATCTGGCTATGTTAGCTTGTTTTATTTTATGTAGGGAAATAACATTATCTTTGATTGCCATAATTTATGCTCTGATATCAAGTGTGTCAGATGATAGTATGCAAAGTGTATGAGAAAAACTGTTTTGGAAAACCTTCGCAGATGATAGTTTAATATTTAATTGTAACTTTATCGTTGCATTTTGAATGCTTAGAAGTATTTTTCTTTGGTAAATATAAACAAACCAGGTTGGCATTGGCAACGGCGATTTTATTAGGAACAAATAATCAAACGTTAGTTTTGGTTCTTCTAAAAAGTGTTCTAAGAATGGAGGCAGCATAATTATAAGGCTCCACTTAGACCTGGATTGGAAGAGAATAGATATTGAAATTAGCCTTTGTACTGCCCTAAAAATTCATCAATCCAGAACAGAGGAAGATTTAATCCTGTATCGTTAAGCAGCCAATATAATTTGAATGCATTGTAAGAAGTCAGCTACGTAGAGGCGATGTTACCCACACATCATCAGAGGACCCAGGCCTGAACCAGCGCAACATCCGAATACGGAGTTCACCAACCGTTGCCCCCGGCCAGGAGAGGCACGACGAGTGAAAGGAGCCGCCACGGGGTTCGATCAGCAACTGCGAATCCACAACGAAGCAGCTGGGATGAGAGTCGACGCCAGGACCACGGTACCAGTGGACGGCCGAGGATGACCAGTTCCTGCTGACGAGGGGTGAGATCCGTTTTAGTGGCAGGTCATTCCAGCAGCAGTCACCAGAGGAGTATTGCGGTTCTAGACACTACTACAGGGGTGTATCGTCCAGAGCTAAGTCCAGCGCACATAATTATTTAAATTAGAGATGTATGAACACTAAAAGTAGGACTATCGTTATGAAGCAGATAATATGTGGGTGGATCTGGTGAGCATAGTGCGTTTGTGCTGCTTGTTTTAGCTTGTGTGGTAGATAAATGTAAGCTTTGCTCATTTTTCTGTTACGTTTATACGATTTGTCAGTAATATTTTTGATAACTATAATTCCTATTTGAAACATGCCAAGGAGAGAATACAAATATGATATGTAAAACCAAATTCATAAATAAAAAATATTTAGTGGAGGCTTATGCAAATTTAGTAGCTTATGTAAGGATAATTTGGTCAAGTCATAGATTCCGGGATCAGTTTTTTTACAAAGAGGAAATTTATGTTATGTAACAGCACATATTGTAATTAAGCTAGCCGGAGCATTATCTAACATATATTCGTCAGTATTCCTTTATTTTTATTTAGGCGTGTTACAGCATTTAAGTAATAAACACAGTATGTGTATTTCACCGCACATGCTAAAATAATACATACTTGTTGACTATTATTCCAAATGAGAAGATTTCAAAAAGTGCTCCCTTTCCCGTGAATATCCTGTATGTCATAAAAGCGATCGTCCAGGTCTTGAAACACGAATTTCCCAAAATCGGGATAAAATATTCGCGCCCCACGCAGTATTCTATTGCAACAAGTGGTCTTGCCCACACGAGATGGGCCCCACAAATACAATTTTTTTTGTAAAGATGTCCTGTCTGGATCCAATCATTGTGCCACACTCGACAACGTTATTGTGTCAACAATAAAGGTGGTATTAATAAGGCTTAAGGAGCCTCTTTTTGCGAGCGAACATACTCGTAGCACGCATTCTGAATATATCCATGGCATAGGCTATTCACGGTAAAATGAGAACTTTTGAAAGCCTGCTTAAGATCTACTTGTAAGCACGTTGTGTATTATTCCGTTTAATGTAACATTAACATTGCTAGGGTCTCATCACTTTATTTATACGCCGGTCTAGTGAAACTATGAAATTATTAGAAAAGTAAACATTTTTCAAATTTGCACAATTTTACAGTCCGATGAATTAAAAAAAAATTTTAAGCTAAGTAATATAAATTACCTACCACTTTTTATTCAACGTTTTAAGATATGGAACTACTTTCCCTCCATCGTCACCAACTTTGCTCGGCGCATGTCGCTCAGTGCGCCCGTTAAAATATATGCAGGTAGGAGCAGTGACATTTTTCTAAGGTTGATTTCAAAAGTGCTAACTTTACCCTGAATAGTTGATAGCAAGCAAGAGTCGAGCTGCAGACAGGCGCTGGTGAAGGGCGATTCGCGGCGCGCAGTACATCGCGTGCGTGCTTCCGGCTCGGCGGCGAGGGTCGCACATGTCGGCAGGACCTTTGATCCCCCTGGTGTAGCCGAGAAGGGGGCCACGTGCGTGCATTGCGGTCGGCGAGGCATTGTTCTGCGCGGCGGCCAGATGGCGGGGGTTTGTCCCTCCTTCCTCGGCGACAGCCCGCACGTCGCGCATTGCGAGGTCACGCTCACGTCCTGACGTTACACCGACCTTGGCCGAAGATGGGGGGGGGGGGGGGGGTCCGCATCGCCGCCTCTCTAGCACCGCGGGCCTGCTTGCTCTCTTCTGATCTACATACGTATCTCGTATACAGCTCGTCACACGTATACAGCGAGCACTTGTTTCACCCTCATCGGCTCTCAAGCCGCCCAAATCTCTTTACTCACTCGCCCTTTTGTAGCAAGACATAAGCAGTAAAGGCTGTTCGCGATAACGTGAACATTCGAAATCAACCTTAGAAAAATGCCGCTACTCCTACCAGCATATATTTTAACGGGCGCACAGAGTGACATGTGCCCAGTAAAGTTGGTAACGATGGAGAGAAAGTAGTTCCATATCTAAACGTCGAATAGAAAGTGTTAGGTAACCATTTGTGATGATTTATATTATTTCTTTCGCTTTTAAGTTTTTTTTTAATGCATCGAAGTGTAAAAATGAGCAAATTTGAAAAATGTTTATGTTTCTAATAATTGCAAAGTTTTACTTGACCTACGCATGTATATAAAATGATAAGGCCCTAGCACTGTTAATTTGAGAAGTTACTGGCGTATGGTTTTCAATTATGCCATCCACCAACACGTAAACTGGAGAGAGCACTGTTGTACTGCCGGCAAAACTAATTTGTCTAAAGATTAATTATTAATTCAAATCAAACGGAATTGTTGACACATGTATTAAAATTAAGGAACACATTTTAGTATGACATTTTAAAATCACATCGCTTAAAAAACTAAAGTTTCCCCTCTTGCAACTGAAGATCTGAAGACATATTAGTGACATGTTTAAAATTTTTACTGTATTTAAAAATATCAGCATGCGTTTTACATTATACTTGGGATGAAACAGTTTTGTAACTCGCACTTAAAAGTATCTTTCAATAGTTGTTACATCTGCAAGAGACTGAGCGGGAATTTTCGTGCGCTGATTTCAAATCAATGAATAATCATCATTATAGACACAAACAAAAAAAATTATAATTTTATTCAAAATTACCTTTCATTACGTTTATAAATAAGGCAAACTGGCAGCGATTTGCGTTCTATTTTTTTCAGACGGGTATATTTTGATTATGTATATATATATATATATATATATATATATATATATATATATATATATATATATATATATATATATATGATGCAGTTAGTGAATAGAATATTACATATGACTCGGTTACAGCTACAAATGTTTTAAACCGTGATTCTGATACGGCAGAAATAATGTCGGACAACTTAACAATTAATCCTTGTTAGAACTTAAGGCATATTTGGCTAGATTGTGAAAGACACAACTTGCGTCTTCAAGCCCAGGAAGGATGTAATTTAGGTGAATAAATTGTTTTAAGCGTAGGTGGTGGAACTCACCAAATTTACGGCAGTGCGTACATCTGCTTTGGTGGAACATAAATTACTTACAAATACAGCATCAACCATTAGCTGCACCCAGGGGAGATTTTTGTTTTCTAACAGTGCGCATAAATGAATAAATTGTTCTTCTTGGGGTAATTTGCTTATCCCACGTCTACCATACGTTAGCGCAGGTAAATTAATGCAGGTGTAGTTCTCAAATTTCCATGCCCATTATTTTAGTAAGATTAACATGCTCTTAAAAATGTATTGGGATATTGCTGAAAAATATTCCGATATCGAAATCATGTTTATAAACACTGAAAATACAACAAAAATATATCTGCATTAAAATGTTGTTTAAAAAAATTAAAGAAGCTATTACAAGGAAAAGCTACGAGAATTCAATTACATACGTATCGACAGTTAAGAATACCTGTCACACTTTTACGTATGGCCTAAAAATAAGACTTGTTTGATTGAATAAATTGCTGGGTTGCACGTTTTCTCCAAATTCATGACATATAGGCACCTTTTAATAAACTCTAATTTATAAATAAAATGATTTTAAAATATTATTGATAATAGCGCTGTATCTCAATCAGTTCCCACCAAAACGTTACTATGTTTTATGCCGTTCCGCAGTCGTGTTGTGTTGCCATTAACTAGCCCGGCATTTACCTGCGAGATCCTAGATACCTAGCACTGTTAAACGCGCCTGATGGCTTCTGATGGTACGCAATCACTCGCCGTGTTCGTGACCGACAGAAGCTCAAATTGGCGGCCCGCAAGCACACCTCGTGTGTGTATCGTACGCAAAACACATGCTCGCAAGTCTCCATTAAAGCAAACCGCTTCTGCCATCCTCATCATTCGGGGAGTGCACGATGTACACTCGCGGTTTGCCCGCGGACGTCTGCGAGTTGCTCTGACGATCGGCGGCAGCTCGACTGACGAGGTGACCTCGCACGCGAAGAACAAGCCCCTCTTCAAGAGTCCAATGGGACATGTTACGTCGGCAGATAACATGGTCGCGCGGGTGGCTGCCAGTCTGAAAAAAAATGTGCGAATCCAGTCATTTTATAGCTGCAAGTGGGTGTAGCCGCTCTCGTGGCAGATGTTTTTTTTTTTTTTAAGTAAATACGTCAATAAATTTGCAACAATAGTGGGAGGCAATCTAGAAACCCCGAAATATCGCGCGCGGCTGGATGCGAGAGGGATCCTGCGGAGGGGGGGGGGGGGGCGCAATTTTCGCGTCTCATAACTTCCGCGTAGTATAACTTTTGACTAGTAGAAGCTACGACGCTCGTTTGAGTTTCAATCGACAGCTCTCGAAAAAATCAATCGATTGCGCGTATACAAACATCTGTGTGCCGTGCAGTTATGGTGAAATTGTATGCGTTTAATGTAACAAATTAACAAAACTTAAGACAGTTTTTGGCCTATACTCGTCAAAAGCAAGTCGAAATACAGAAATCGTATACGGTTTGAAAGAGCATCTCAAATGCAATCCAGCGATACCCATGAAACCCGATAGGACAGAGTGAAGTGATGCCGGGAACGTAAAATAAACATCAAGGCGTCCGAGCGCGTCAACGTAGACGTATTCACGCAAAACAAACGGACGTGTCCTGTACACAGCCACGCCCCAATTTTTAATTGATAAAACAGTTTCATTCACTCCCGACATTTGCAGTCGCACAAGAAAGGTGGATCCTGGATTTGCCCAATATAACTGTCTGGCATAGTTACAACAGAGACTTCCTCGATAAAACAATGACTCCCTTATTCACGATAATTAGTAGAACAGTACATAGAAATATTTGCAAATACTACACAAAGAATATACGAAATTTCCAAAAATAAAAAAAATAATAAAATAAATAAAATAAACCAGTTTTGAAATTTGTGTGTATCGATTCCACATAGTCCCAAGCAAGGTTGGATCACAGTTCGTAGTGTTGCTCTGGAAGCACTTGAAATATTTCCCTCAGTCATATCGTTCCATAGGCTAAAGATGAGGTAGGCCGCTTATTCGTCTTCTGCGCAGGTACCCAACATTGACCTACCCCAAAGAAACACAACTGTCAAAGTCACGTGGTCAGCAGTGATGAACGTGTTTGTTTATATGTACATGTCTTAGTTTTCAATTGACACAATCACGTTGATATGAGTAAAATACTTTTACTGATGTGAATTTAATCCAACTGCATTCGAAATTGGTTAGAGTAACTATACAAACATCTCAAAGCTCTTGTTTACTCAACAATGTTCTAACTTCAAAGCCAGCGCACTCCCGTTTTCGCTAGTCGTATTGGCAGGTGAGCAGTTCAATGTTGGGACATGGAGATTGGTTGTGCGCAGCCAGTGAGATCGGCCTACTTCATCTTTAGTCTTATGTTTCTTTCTCGCAGGTTGCTGGTCACACGTGACGAATATCGCCGCCATTCACTCGTGCTTACGTGCGCACTGAACTCCACTGCTCCCAACATTCTTTGCCCTCGTAGCAAAGCTACCAGTCCACAGTTCCGTAAACTTCCACTGTAAAAAAAAATTGCGTAATTTTACACCAAACGTATGTATGTGGCAGCAGTGTCTCTTCCGACGTCGGTGAAATTTTACACCTACATGCATATGTGAATGTTTTTTCACTCTATAAGTGAAAGTAAATCCGTTCTACACATTAGTAAAATCACATGCACATTGTACAACTAATTTGACTAAGAATGGTGTAAAATATGCAATTACTCTGAAGTAGAAAATTAACTTCAACATTCGTGAATTTTTTTCTACGCGGTAAGTAAATTTATACAGACATCGCAATTGTAAATTACCACAATGTATGCATCATGTTAATTCACATACTATATGCTATGTATGCATGCGTGGTTTTACAATTTTCGCATTATTAACAGCTGTTATATTCTAAAACTATACGAAAACAATTTTTATAAACCTTTTAGAATTGACTCTGCCTTAGATCAATTTGGTTTTCGCTTGTATATAACTTCGTTCACTTTATTGTTAGTAGAGTAATTGTAGAAAGTGTAATACTTTCGAAAACAAAGATTTTTGGACAATTATATACTTGATCAGTTTCAGAGATATGCCTGTTTTAACTGGCAAGCTTGAATAATTCTCATCAGAAGGCATAAAGGTGGGAAAGTAATGGAATTATAAGAATCCCGACATAACTCTCTCACCTTTCAGTGTCACCACATTGAAATTAAATGGAGGACCTCAGAACCATTGATCCAGTTGTGGGTCCAGACAAGTATTAATCAAAGAGATTAAAGGTTTTTTTTTTTTTTCATTCGTACCACGTCTTTGGTACTTAATACATTCCACACAACATTTTATTTGGCGTAAACAGACATTAAACGAATAAACACTTCCGCATTTTTATGCCTGCGAAAACACCACAAAATAATATAGTTGGAATTTTTTCAACGAAGTTTTAACGACTTCTGATGTTTACGTTGTTTTAAGGCCAAATGATGGCATCGTTGGATGTACACTTTCTACCGTCAACAACGGGCATCAATTATATTGTACACAGGCGTTCCTAAGAATGAAAATGAGCGCGTCTATATTATGGGTTTCGTATTTCTAATTTGTTTACCTTATCTCGGCGTTTTATATTTACCAGAATATAATACTTTTCCCTAGCTCACTTTTTTTTTTTATGTAATAGAACGGAAGGTACGGCAGAAATTTATTTGGGCTGGAGAACTACTTTAGTCGGTATCACTTTCATTTTTACAATGTCAAGATGCCGTTGTTTAAAATGCCCCCTTCCCCCTCCTCAATCTATATATATATATATATATATATATATATATATATATATATATATATATATATATATATATATATATACGTATATAAACGTCTTCTGATATATATATATCAGAAGACGTTTATTTAGAGGTGAATTGAAGAACTGTAATGAGATGTGACATGTGTCTACAGTGTAGTGGCCGTGGTACAGCATGTGCGCTTGGCTGCGGTTTTTTATGGCCGGAAGCTCCAGCCGAGCCGACTTGTCGCAAAACTCCGGAAGACAAACGCACGTGGCCTTCGGTATGCTACCGGTATTCCAGCGCACCACGTAGCGTGCTTTGTCGGGGTAAATACCTTCCAACATTGCCGCTCATTATCGCCACACTTTCAACTTTTTTCTAATCGTTCACGAGCTCACGCAATCCTAACGTGTCTTCTCTGAATGCGGTCGTTAACAACAACAACGCAGCCGTTGCTTTATGGTTCGTCGCTGCTGGAACAATCTGCTAATCGCCAAGTTGGTAACACTACCGTCCTTCATGCGCTCTTTTTCGCAGAAGGCCGTGAAAAAATGAGGCGTGGTGTGGGACTGGTTAGTGTTAGAAAAACTTGCAAAACTTGCCAAAAAAAGTTACTCTTAAAAGTAAGGAAGGAACTGGGACTAAAGACTCGTATGTACATAGATATTACGTGTTAAAGGCTGTTCACGGTAAAATGGGCACTTTTGAAAGTTCCGCTTAATATCTTGTATGCACGTTGTGTATTCTTCCGCCTTTCTGTAAAATTTACATTGCCATACTCCTCAACACTTTATTCATGCGTCGGTCAAGTAAAACTGTGAAATTATCACGAAAGTAAATATTCTATAAACCTTCTTAATTTTGCACTTCCATGTATAAAAAAAAGCGGGAATAATAATTAAAGCTTTCACAAATATTTACCTAACACTGTTTATTCGATGTTAATATATGGTTACCAACTTCACTGGGTGCAAGTCACTCAGAGCACCCATTAAAATAAATGCAGGTAAAACCAGTGACTTTTTTCTAAGGTTGATTTCAAAAGTGCTCACTTTATTGTGAACAGTCTTAGTAACTTACGGGATACGACATTCTGGTCGTCTTGTTTATCACGGAGATGGTCTACAACAAACCACCCAGGCACATTTGGTGGCACGTCAACTTACGGAGCGAGGGGTCACGGGTTTTGAGCTCCTACCAGGAACTCATGAGCGTGGGTTGTGAATTTGTGTCTGTAATTAATTTCACTGGAAACTTATTAGCGAAGTCGGAAACATTACGTTGTTATGTAGAATTAAAAAAGTTGGCTGTGGTGTCGTTCGGTCATGAAGCTTTGTGTTAGATTATTGGGTAAGCTTTATATTTGCGTGTCTTTTTTATATGTAAATATTTCGGTCTAGAGAAGGTCAGCATGCAGATGTCTCCCAGTTAGCTTCCCAGCATGATGCAGAAAGGTTAAGAAGTAATAACGTACGTTACGCCAAAGAGAAATTTCCAAAACAAGTTATTTTATTTGTACGCACAGAAAAGTGTGTATGTGTAATGTCCATACGCCGTACGACACTCGATCTAAGTTTTAGCCCATCCCCCCCCCCCCCGGGAGACAGCCAGGGAATGATTGACAGCGATAAGACCTGGCTGGCTTTCCTCGCCCTCCTGCCGGAGAAGTCGACAAATGTAGAGGCGCAAGAATATTATGGAAATTAGGACCCTCGGCGCAACGCGGGATTTAGCTAAATTTCTGGGTGATGGCCTACGACCCTATAAATATAAGCCACACCAGGACTGGCGGAGGCCTTCTAGCCAAGTGCGGGAGCGATGTTAAGTGCGGCGAGGGACGGACGATGACGGGAGTTTGTGAGACGACGGCGGACGAGGTGTTCGTGTTGCGAATGGACGAGAGGGCGTGAAACCCGAAGAGTGAAGGTTACTGTGCTGGAGGGCGCTCGGAGAACTCTAGAACATTGTGGACTGGCAGGACATGGAGTAAACTGAAGTGTGACGGAATGCACATGTAATACGGATTTTATTGTTAATATTGGGGCTGTCAAATTTGGACACATAATATATAAAATAACTTAATATGTTTTGTCAATTGCGACTGATCCTTAATTATTTAAACCATTAATTTATTTGAGGTAATTGTAAATTGTATTGATTAAAGTTATCATTTGTAAACAGCAAGTGATACCAATATGTTGCGAGGATTTGGGTCGTGATAATTTTGTTTGTAGTTATTGTAAATAAAATTAAGAAATTAAAATTAGCTGTTTTATTTAATTAAGATATCCATTTCTTAACGAACCTGGTTTAGTCCACTGATTTTTGAGAGAGATAAATTGTAACACTCGCAATACTTCACCACACGCCACTGCTAGGGTGTCACGTCGAACCAGTAATAGTCCGCACAAAACTTCCTATATGACCACCGAGTATTTTATCTGCAGGTTCGGAGACTTAGAACGTCTTCGAGCTCTGTCCAAGTAAGCACATGTTCGAACTTGGCCCCACCTGTGACGTCACAATTTGCATACCATCGCAGTCCGAATGTCCAGTATACTAGCATGCAAAGGCTATATATATATATATATATATATATATATATATATATATATATATATATATATATATAGCCTTTGCATGCTAGTATACTGGACATATATATATATATATATATATATATATATATATATATATATATATATATATATATATAGCCTTGGCGAGAATACGAGGTTGCCTACTTGTTGGGCGTGTGCGTGAACTTGCTATATTTCTTTCGTTCTGAGCTGTAAATGTTTTTACTAAATGTTTTCCAGTTGTGAGTTTATCCGTTCTAGGTCACATTTTCACTCGTGAATAGCTTGCGCACATATGTAATTATGCAAGTTATGTGATAGTGCTTCCAAATATTAAATATTGCAACACTGGTTGATAAGTACGATTTTTGTGCAATTTCAAGATTATTCTCTTTTACTACACTTAATACGATAACAGTAAAACTATACGCAAATAAATTATTTGTTTTAGTTATTCCCAAAACACCTGTTTACTGAGTTTATTTCACAGAAAATATTTTAGCGCATTGTCCTCTCAAGCCGCAGAAATTACTTCCCTATTCCCTTCAGTGTCACTGCAAATATTAGGGGGCCGCGGTGATGTAGTGGTTAGAATACTCGTCTCCCACCTAAATGAACCGGGTTCGAAAGTTTACATGTGGGAATTGTGCCTGACGATGCCGCTGGTCGGGGGGTTTTCTCGGGGATCTACCGCTTCCCCGCCCCCTTTCATTCCGGCGCTGCTCCACGTCCATCTCGCTTCACACTCATCGGCTCTCAAGACCTCGAAGTTAAGAGCCGCTCAAATATCTTCGCTCTTTCACTCACTGCACATATTCCAGTCAATATTTACATTAAAATACAATATACGCATTAAAAACCTACGGGTACGAATTTTTTTTTTTTAATTGTTTGCTTGAAAACTTCTGAATTAATCACGGACTAACTATAAGCTTGCGTTTATCGTGTGCACTTTTCACTGTAACTTGGTTTTCAGTGCAAACAAACGGAGGCGTGTTTACCTTGTTTATCTACCTCGGGTAGTTTTCTCACGTGTATTCATCTATGGATGGCATGGTAATTGCGCTGAGGGGCGTGGCGAGCCGGTTTCTCTCCTTCTCATTCTCTCTTTCTCTCTCTTCCCCTTCTCCCACTTCAGTCTTTCCTCTCGCTGCCCACTCTCTAGTAGCTATCCTTCATCCTGGCATCATTTGCTGCTCAATATAACTTCCCCTTGAAACCTACTTTCCTGTTGGTTGCCACTAGATCATGAATTATGTTAACGACGACGTGCGCGGAGAATGTAAATCACCAAGTTTAGTGTTAATGCGATGTAGTGAAGATCATTGGGCTGTAATGCTCATGTTGTTGGTAACCAAGTATGTAAAATTGTTCAGGTCTTATAGCTTATAAAATATTCGTGGCTAAAAGCAAATGTGTACTCATAAATACACATTTATGTTTATGTAGCTAAATGTTAACGCGGTACGTACTGCGTATCGATATGTATTCAGTTAAAATTGATTTCCCAGAAGCCCCTGTTCTTAAATACTGAATGCAGAAGTGACCACTGTGTCAAATTATTCACGAGCCAGGGCGATTTGTTGAAGTTTATTGAAGTCATGAAATAATATCCTTACAACCATGTAGTGTTAAGTATTGAACAAGACCGCATGAAATATAGGAATTTGCAATGGAAGTTAGGCCTGCTTTGACGTTGCCAACTACACAGTGTACTGTTATTAACTATATGCTGTGCACGGTAAAGTGAGCATTTTGAGGTCCTAGTTACGTTTCTCCTATTAGCTTTTTTTTTTATTCTTCCGCCACTTTCTAAAATAAATATTGCCCTATGAATAATAAACACAGTGTATATATTTCACCGGACTCGAAAGTTGATGTCTAAGGTTACAATAAAATATATTTATTGACTATTATTCCAAATGAGGGGGCTTTCAAAAATGCTTATTTTACTGTGAATAGCCTAGAGTGATCTCTATTTATATATGCTGTTAACTGTTATTTATGCACTTTTGAAATTAACCTTTTAAAAATGTTACTGCCCGCGTATAGGCTATTCACGGTAGAATGAGTACTTTAATTTAAATAATTCAACATTACTTGATTATTTTATGCTCACATCGAAACATTTCTCACCACCACCCCAAAGTATTAACTCATTTTCTCGAATACTTTGGGGGTAGGGCTTTAACCCGTCTTGTTTTTAATTAAACGAAACCTCGTAGGGGCTATGAATTAGCCCCCTGTTCCTGATGTAATACAGGACATAACCAACCCCCACTGATTCACACATACCCCACAGACTTATTGACAGTCAACCCCAGTTCCTGAAGGGAACTCATTAGGAGTATGTCACCCTTGCGGTGTCATGTGTGTGCATTTGGATCTGATTTAAGATCCACTAGTTGGCTTCAGCCATGCAATTGGTCCTAATGTAAATTGTGAAGCAGTTCTCCTTCGTCCTGCTCTATCGATCCACTTGCTCCCAAGTTTGCTGCAAAAAGTTAGGCTAACTTCGTTAGACTAGTATTACTTGTTCACTGCCGGGGAAACTACTTGACCTTTAGTCCATAAGAATACATGTTATCAGTTGACCTCCTCAAAGAAGTTGTCACAAATGGCTTCCTAACACCTTTTATCCGACGGTAAGGATCCATAGTTACCAACTCTACTGGGCGCATATCACTCATTGGACGTTAAAATATGTGCAGATAGGAGCCGTGACTTTTTTCGAAGGTTGGTTTCAAAAGTACTCACTTTATAGTGAACATCCTATAACTGTTCATGTTTTAACAGACGCGCCCAACGAATTCGGTAACGATTGAGAGGAAATAGTTCCATGACTTCACATAGAACTTAAAAGTGTCAGGTATAAACAATTGGAACACTGAATCAATTCATATTGTTTTATGTGTTTTTGTAGAGGACATGCAATTTAAGAATTAGTAAATTTGTATGATATTTATTCCCGTAATTATTTCGCAACTTCAACTGACCGACGCATTAATAAAGCGACCATGCACACGGAAATGTTAATTTTACATATGGCGCAGGAACGCACAATGTGCATACAACTAGATCTTTAGGTGGACTTTCAAGAGTGTTCATTGTACGGTGGACAACGCATATCAGAATTTTATTTACATTGGACGCAGAATAATGACACTGAACCTTTATCACGCGTGAACTTTTTACTATATATTGTTACGCGCTCGCTGGTTCGCCGCCCCACGCTAGTGAGCGAAGAGGACAGAGAATCGTTAGATGATAGAGACAGCGGCGACGAGCTTCACAACCTGAATACAGTAAATAACATAACAGAAGTTACTTTTAGAGATTATGTTTAGAGAATAATAATGTACACTTTTAAAAACATACTTTGAAATCATGTCCTTTTTCGAAAATGTAACAACCTAATGTTTCTGCGCTTAAGCGTATTTGATTACGGCGATCATTTCTGCTCTGGTTTCGTCCACATTGTTCTACTTTTACATAGTCTCGTCTCGGGGTATTCATTACAACGTATTCAGGGACAGAGTATCACTTCGCCGCGTAATGATTGTTGTGCCGTTAATTGATTTGCAGGATATTACACCGGTAACTGTTTGTTGATTAGTGTACTGTTGTGCGGAAAGAAGTCGAAGTTTGGATCCCGGTGAGGGTCCGTTATAGAATGAGCGAACAGTCCGTTCTTCAATGGGGCTGGGGTGCGGGAGGCTCTGGGTTCGAATCCCGGGTAAAGCATGGGTGTTTACTTTAAGTTAGGTAATAAGTTAGCCTGTAAGCCGTCCCCTGCTAATCCGGGGGTCGCTAAAAAGCCCTTTACAATGCAATACAATGCAATAAGGGGCCGCGGTGGCTGAGCGGTTATACTGCCCGCCTACCACGGCCGGGTCGCTCCCGAATAATCGCAAGGGAGAATCGTGCCGGACGATACCGCTGTTCGGCAGGTTTGCTCGGGGATCTCCCGTTACCGCCGCCGTTGAATTCCGGTGCTGCTCCGTTCTTACCTCATTTCACCCTCTCGACTCTCAAGACATCGTTGTTAACCTCCGCCTAAATCTCTCAACTTTCAATTCCGTTCTACCATAGCCGGCAGCATAAAACACACCACACCACCACCCCCCTCCCCCCATACACACACTTTTTTTATTCATGAAGGAGTAGGCAATCATTCGGAAGGCAGGCTGGCCGCAAGCGAGAATAGTACATGCTCCGTGCGATGGAGATGACCGGAAACCGCTCGGTGGCGCTGCGCTGGCAGCGAGCGTGGGAAACTCGGGCCACTGATGAAGAGAGAAGTGGGGAGGTTTTTATGGGGGCAGGAGGGTTGGGGTGGCGGGTTTTGGTTGCGCCGGAAGGAGGAGAGGAGAAGGCCGGATGACCTTGGACCAACTGACCGACAGCACACAGGTTTGGACGGGGGCCCAGGTAGGCCCGGCCCGCCGGCCACCTGGTTCCCTCTCCACACAAACTCTCCCTTTCACTGTACTGCCTCCCTCCCACTCTATCTTCTTTTTCTTCTTCCTTCCCTCCTAAGCTACGTGCTTCGAGCGGCCAGCCCGTGGTCAATGGAGCGTTGCCGATTTACACGCAGCGCCGAGCAGCGCCGCCACCGAGGCTCGGGTTTTTTTTCCAGCACGCGGAGTTTCTTGAACCCCGGGGACACGCTCACCTCCACGGTCATATATCCCACGCTACGCCACTGCCCACGCCAGCGTCACCTCTCTGATCCCGTGTGCTCGTCCCCCCATACGCCAGGGGAGTTTTCACTCTTAAGGCGCCCGTCTACCTGGCGCTTGAAGTTCGTTGCAGTGTGTTCGAAATACACGTTTTCTACGAAACTAATTAACGTGCGTCCGGTGTACTGGCCTACTAAAAGAACACACATTTCAGACGAGAGCTGTTGAGTGTTTTCAAGACCTCAAGGTAATTAGAAACACCATTTCAGAGCAAGCCAAAATAGCTAAAAACGGCTTTTTCAAAGCGCTGTATCTCAAAATGTACGTATCAGATGCATACAAAATTAGTCAAGGGGCATTTACTGAACCTTTCTACACATTTTCCACCAATTAAATAATATGGTTACTGCTGAAAGTCCCATAGATACACGGAGCATGACGAGAACACTGCACGCCAGTTCAGAGCCTTGCACTTAGCGGTGATGGGGAACTTGACGTGCGTGACAGTGTCGCCTTTAACGCTCCCTCGCCTCTCGGCTTCAAACGCGGAGAAAAGCTCTAGGTAGACGGGCGTCTTAAGCGGACTATGTAGCTGCGCGTCCAAGGTCAAGAAGCGAGGGAGCGATATGGGCGATACCAACACGAACTTCTAGCGCCTCATCGCTCCTACGCGCAAGGCGTGCAGTGTTTCCGTCGTGACGCTGTACTGTGCAAATTATATCTGTAACAGAGTGGTTTTATTACACGCGATGAAATACCACAGATTAAACTACTTCCGCATATTGTACTTATCTCTTGCCGCTTAAGGAAACTGCATAGGCAAGCTTTCAAAATGCGATATTTGACCATTTTCACGATTTTTTTTCTCCGAGAATACCCTTAATATGACTAAAGTAAAAAAAATAGGGCCATAGATAATTGTTCTTTTATCTTTTCTGACAAAAAACTCATATTCCCAGAACTTTTATTTACCGAGATACGTGTTTACGCGCAAACAACGATTTCACAGAAAACGTTTCAGTACATAGGTCTCTTAAGGTGACTTTTTTTTTGGGTAATTTGAGAGAGGTTTCGAAAAGTGACCCCTTAATGCAGTTGTTTGTTGCCAAATCATTATAGTTTTCTAAATATAACACTCAAAATACGATACAGGAGTGTTATAGGCAGGTTCATAGTCTTGAATTAGTCTAAGCACGGCATACTGCATTTGTGTTACAAGCTACGAAAGGAACAAAAACAACTTTTCCTCTACAGTTTTTGGTTTAAAATATACATTAAATGAATGGTAATAATTTCGCTTGAATGAACGAAAATAAATTTACGCCAAGCCTCACCACAATTTTCAACAAAATTCAGAGTGCCAATATTCGTTCTCCTGTTTATAAATCTCACTCATACTGAATCAGTATATACTGCACACATACAGATGGCAGTAAATGCAATTTGACTGGGAAAAAATATCTACTAGCAAAGCCTAGTGTGCTGCAGAATTCGGGAAAATAAGACTTTTGAGTGTTATATTTTGAAAACTACAACGATGCGAGAACTAACATCTGCACTAAGGGGGCACTTTTCGAAAGCTCTTTCAGATAACCAAATAAAAAATAATAGAAATATGACCTTAATAGTGGGTTTACGATTAAAGACTGAAGAATTAAGAATTATACTTAATGAGTCGATAAGCACACGGAAAATTGAACAATAAGAAGATTTGCAGTTTATCATTGAATTAGCAACTGTTAAGTCAAGCCGTGGTCTAGCCAATCAGAGTCGTAGAAGACTATATCATCCTACATAACCTGGAAATATGGACAAGAGGAAAGATTATTTACATATATTTAATTATTTGTAGTTACTGCTTGTGTAAACGTTTTGAAAAATTCGCGATATCTTATAGTATGGAAAACCGATACTAACACCGGGCATTTACATCGATACATCTGAAAAGGTTATTTAAAGCGAATTCAATAACCTCTTCCAAGAAATAAAACATGACCGACCATGAACTTTTCTTTAAATTAAGACGATACTGTCTCACGATTAAAATAATTATTTGCATACGATTTCACAATACGACGTAACCTAAATCCAAGATGTAAATACAGTTTCCCGCCAACAACAAATGCCACTGGTATCCAATTGGCTACTTCGTCTTGGCGTGTACTTAAGATATAAGATATAACGATATCTTAAGTCACTCCAAGAACGCACACGACAGTCAGACTAATACCCTTGAACACATTGATTCATATCTTAAGCACACGGCACACTTATTATGTTAAGCCAATCGTAAACCCACATTTAGGTCCGTTCTACAATGCACGGATACGTAAGAAAACGGACTCGGAAACGCAAACGGAGGAAATCGACGACTCGGGTTGAATTTTAACCATTCTACAACACAAAGAAACGCGCAGTCTTGCAACTTACGAAACCAAAAATACTCAACTGTTGCAAATTACTGTAGGCTGTTCACGATAAAGTGATCACTTTTTGAAAGCCCTGCTGAAGATCTACTTGTATGCACGTTGTGTATGCTTCCGCCTTATGTAAGATTAACAATGTCGTGAGCGTCGTCACATTACTCATGCGTTGGTCAATTGAAACTGTGAAATTATTAGAAAAGTAAATATTTTACAAATTTGCTCATTTCTACACTTCGATGCATAAAAAAAAAAAAAAAAAAAAAAAATACAGAAAGCTAAATAAATGATTCAAGTTAACAGAAATGGTTACTAGCACTTTTTATTCGACGTTAATATACTGAACTACTTTCCCATCCATCGTTACCAACTTTACTGAGCGCATGTCACTCAGTGCGCCCGTTAAAACCAGAGATGAGAGAAGGTACAGATGGAACATTAGCAGGCCGGAAAGAGGCTAAGCGGACATTGTTTATTCAGGTCACAATATGGCGGCGTTAATTTTTTAATGCAATCAGCTGTTTCTCTGTTGACATACGTGAAGTATGTATTGAATAGCTTTTAGCAGGTTCGATGACTTTAATATGATCGCTACTATTATACTAGCACCTAATTCGGTGACTTGCCCCAAAACACATTGGCAATACATTCCTTATTGAAAATTACGTGTATATACAATAAGACTTGGCTAAGCCCATACACCTACTACTGGAGATATTCACACCTGAAAACGAATTAAGAAAAATGTATTCTTGTAGAACCAATTAAAAAATTCATGAAATCTTATGTTAACGAGATAAGCAAAATACATAATTAAGAGAGGTGGCCACCTCATTGCATACAACTTGTTCCCTTCAGGTTTAGATCATTTTGGTGGTTTTGTTGCACGATACAGACAGATTAACAACAGTTTTGTTGCAACTGTACTAACCAAGATGAACATCGGTAGAGGGCTTAGGTAGCAATGTTCAATAAGACAACACTTTTTTGTATTGATCTTTAGAGACTGCTTGTATTAGCCGTTATGTAAAACCTGGAGGCAATAATGTTATACATGAGAGAATAACCACCGCTTGCTATTTTTGGGGAAAGGAGGGGGAATGGGGAAATGTTAAGGTATTTATAGTATCTTACATAGTTGATAAATTCACGTTATCTCAAATTTTTTGCACAACGACAATTCGCGATTTCCAAAAATATTTTACATTGCCTAATCGAATCTACCACAACTTAGAGACATAATTAGGAATTAATTATCTTTTAGTAAACAGAATTTGTGGCAGAAGCCTGTATTGGGAATATTTCTACAAAATATTTTAGTTTCCACACATACTCAACTCCAGTCAGATTTGCATAGACATTTGTAGCAGCAAACTTCAATGTTAACAGTAAGCAATCAGTGTAAGAAGCCATGCCATTAAAATCTACCAGTGTTAAATGTTTGCATTCTTAGCAATGTTGTCTGTGTTTATCTGATGGTCTGGTTGCAGCATCTACGAAAAGCAATTTTGGTCTCCTGTACTGTACAACGTGAATGTCACTGTCTTCACGGCTGCTTATTGTAACTGCACGTATGGTATTTTTGTGAATGACATTGCAAGTTACATACAGTCGAGGTGTGGGGGCTGACTTGCAAATACAAAAATCAACATTTAAGAGTAAATGAATAAAGCACTCCTATATACTTTATTTTTCAATTATTAGTCTAAAACATCTGAATCCTTACTCGTCAATTGTAACACCAAACTACGAGGACACGCATATTCAGACATTTCGCAGTATACTTTAGCATCTTCTAAATTTGTATTGTCAGCATTTTCAAGCGACTGGAAAATATTTGTTAACATTACCATAAACTAGGGTTAGCTACTTTGCACCTGCAAAGTAGCTAACTTTGCATCATTAAAATTATTTGTTTTTGTGCCTTCTCATGAAAAAAATATCAGATTTGACCTGGACAGATAAAATTCAGAGTTTAAAATACTCAGCTGCAGTTAAATGTTCCCTTTCCAAGTGGCAAAAACAGTTCGATGTTCACTTATTGCAAAAATTAAACATTCTGAGCTGTGTCAGGTTACCCCTGGAGGTGCAAAGAAATCCATGTTTACAGAACTTGGAATGAAATTGTCTTGCCTTTTATTTCTTTTCAAAATATGTTTGATTTCAAAATTGCAGTATGTGTATATCAAATCTTATTCAATCTAGGCCTACCTTCACTTTTTAACCTTTGGTTGAAATACTGCAACCAAGGAAGTGCTTCTAGTAATCCTGCTGGAAATACTATGTGCATTATGGAGGTCAATCTATCATGCTTGAGAGTCTACTGAAAACCTGCAGAGCCTGCTTATTAGGTAGGCCTAGTACTAGTAGTAGGTTACTTATTAAGACATGGCCTAGCACAAGATACATGTAACACCATATACTCGAGAAACTGCAGACCCATGCGTCAACCAGAAAGCTCTACCTGAATCCCTGGTGGCTATCGTGAAAGAAAACTAGATGTAAAATCGTTGAATTTGACTTCCACCTTATTGCCTGTTGTAGGAGGTCAAAACTACTCAATTGAAGGTGATGACCAAATGTTTCATTTTGAGAAGCCGAAAAGAAATTAGTACTGATTCTAAGTTTTATGTATGTGTGTGAAAGTGGTTTAATACTCATAATGTTACTGTTACAGGCATACATTTCGACCTGTAAGTGGCATTGCCACCAGCTGGGATAGGCTGATGGACAAAAAGCACACTTAAATAAAGAAAAATGCTAGAGGGATATAAGTTCTATGCTTATACAGTAAATTGTATGATTGGACTCCATATCACATGTCTTGTGTAAATCATTAGTTAAATATAGCCAAGTGGTTAGCCTTGACCTCATTCATCAACATGCATTCTAAAATTTCATCAGTTGAATTAGTAGAAGTTGACAGGTATAATTCCAAGTACTTGTGAAAACAAGCAATACTTACTTACCATTTCACTTGGCCTAAAGGCATTTAAATTAAGAGGGTAGAGGGGTTTATTTAAACTGTGGGCAGTATCTAGCCTAAAATCAAACATTTATCGCTTAAATCAAGATGTGCCAATTCAGTACTGTTTGCACTGTGCATAGAAATGCTGTAGGCATCTTAGATAACAGGGTGACAGAATCCTGTATTTTGAGACAGTCTCATAAGATATTTCTTTCAACAAAATAAGGAATTCGCCAATGTTGTTATGTCACACCTTTTCCTTCCTTGAAGTCGTCATTATTCCAGTCAAAATATAATCAACAAAATAAAATACTCGTTCGTGCTCATCTTTGTGCACCCACTGAGCTATTTACAGTGTGGCTATAAAATATCCAGATTCTCACATACCTTTGAATTCTTTCATTAGAAATTTAAGAAATATGTATGTAACGACGTGTAGATGTCACGTCACGCCTTGCAGACTATCTACTTTGCATGAGAACCTTGCTAACGCAATTTCTCGGAGCTCAAGTTTACCTATTTTTTTTAAGGGAGAAATGCCACAGTTGTAAGAACTATAAAACACTGTCTCGGCCTGTTACACTGTCAATAAACAGTAGACCCTAGGTCTATGAAATATTTCAAAGTGCGTGAAATCTTTATCTTGAATTTACATTGGTCAAAATAACAAGGAAACAAGATAACTTAATATAAAATAGGCATTGTACTAAATATCTACTTCCATAATGTTCATTGTTTTTTTCCTTCAATAAAGTACAAAAATACAACCATTTGATTTGCATACATCACCCTGACAAATACAACAGTAATTAAAAGAAATTGTAAAAGTACACAATACACACAGCTGTGATAGCATCAATGATAAATGGTAGGGCCAACACTGTAAACAAAAATTCAATTGTGGTGGATTTCATCTAAATAACTTTTGATTGATAAGCATAAAAATGCCAAAATAGCAACAAGTACGGTACTAACTTGCCACTAGCATACTTAAATTAACATTTACATTAAGTTATTTCACTAACAAAAGTGAAAAAACCAAATCCAAAATTATTGCAGGAAAAATCCATCAATTACAAAAAAACAGCCATTCCACAAACCGACTATAACAAAATATTCAATTTAGATAAGTGAGAATACAAAGGCTATGTAATAAACCAAATATAAATTGTACTAAACAAAATGTGTACATCAACTTTAGGTTACACTGAAAAAAATACAAGTAGGCCTACTCAAAAGGGCATTAAAATAAAATTGTTACAACTGTGTACACAAAAATGTCACTTGTCATACAGAAGAAACACATCACAGATATTAAATCATCGCTTACTTGCAACATATGAGTAATATATCTTGAATGAGGAATAAATAAATAAATAAATATATATATATATATATATATATATATATATATATATATATCTTTCAATACATTTCTGAAAAAAAAAAAAAAAAAAAACAATTTTGAGTAACTAATCACTCAATAGTATTTATACGTTCCCCATATTTACACCATTTTTTTATTTGTCCCTAGAAAATAGTAAAATAAGGGTTCTATCGTATTACACTATAGCCTAATGCTGTTCACACACACACACAAAACAAAGTGGTTATTTAAGAAAATATACTTATTTTAATATATCAGTGTACTGCAGTTAGTGCCCTTTAAAAATAATAAGTTTGTTCCAAACTTGCCTTAAGCTTTCTGACTTGGCAACTGATTTCTTGCAAATATAATGTACACTAATATGAAAATAATTTCCAGCTACTGCACGAATCAAATGAATACAGTTGTTGTTCAAAGGTTCCTGATCGTTTGAATGTTCATCCAGGTGAACAAAAAGATGCCTATAAAGTCATGTAGTGTTCCAATACAAAATACACAAGTCTGGACGATGTAAATTTTTTCAGTAGAAATTTCCCACCACTTTCTGCAAGTGCAGTTCGAATCACCTTCTCACATATTTTCCATACCTCAACGACATTTTGGGAAGGGTACAATAATCCACCCCTGTACTTTTGATGAATTAGTGAATCCAACAAATTTTCTGAATTTCCAGACAGAGAGCTCAAACAATTTTCACATTTGATATCTTTACTCAGATGACAAACAATTCCAGAAATTAAATAATTATATGATGCGCAAATTCTGTAACTTCTTGTGGAAGAAACAATACAAATGGTCTTTTTCCTGATTGATTATCGTAAGCGCACTTGAGAGCTACCTAGTGTGTAATAAATTAAACTTACGGTTTGACATATAATTGTCACGTTTATGAAACAGTTATTTTAAGGCTGACAATTTACACTTTTTTGTCTGGTAAATAAGGGGAACTTGTATTATTTATAAAACATAACATTGTCATGACATATTGACAAATTTGCCATATTTGACATAATTGTCGTAATGTCACACCTGTCATGTTTTATGAAATAGGGCCCTGATGTGGGTGTCTGCTCGCCCTTAGCACTTCCACACATAAAGGTATCACACTGTCAAAATACCACCAGCCAGATAGTACCCATGTAAATTTCATATCCATTTCCACATGGATACATTGTTGTATGTAACCTACAACCTAAAAAACTCCACACTAGGGAGGAATGTGAATATCAGGGAAATTGCAGGTTAAAAACGTAAAAAGTAATCACACAAGAAGCCTGTGGTTCCTCATTCCTTACTAGAATATAACCTCACAATTCAGTCTGCACACTTCTAGAATAAAGAAAACCTAAAGTACACATGAATATAAATAGCAAACGCTATAAATTAGAGCCACTATCTACCTGCTGAAAGTGTGGTAGATGTGCAGGAAATATTGTTGGGACAGCACTTTCTCTCAGTCGCACACAGCACAGAGATGTCCTATAGAAACAATATTCAATGAAGTGACACGATCAATGAACACTTGCTTTGCTACCTCTCTTGCATTCCTGTTGGTACACCTATACAGTACACAGGACGACATTTCTCTTCACTTTTACAGGCGAATATTGAAACTGAAGTCCATTTCACTACAGCGCATTAATTAGGCATCACAAGATATTAGGAACTAAAACTGACAACCTGTTGTGTATCACATATATACTTCTATCAAGCGACAAGAATGTTTTTAATAAAAACGAAACACTTTTGCGTCAACCGCTATACAACTCTTATGGGAATAAACAACTTTCTTCAGGTCACAATATGGCGGACGTCTACTTCCCCCTTCCGTCTCATGCCCTCAGTCCCCTCGCCTAAATGTATACATCATGTTCCATCTGTACCTTCTCTAATATCTGGTTAAAATATGTTGATTTCAAAAGTGCTCACTTTATCGTGAACTGCCTTTAGAAACCATTATTTATAACACGTCGTGCGAAAAATTTCGTTAGAAACATTCTTAAATTAAACTTATGGCGAAAATAGTGAAAACTCAAAATGGCGGGGACTGAGTCCCCTTTTTGAAGGAGCCGTGGTTGTATAGTGATTAGACTACTCGCCTCTCACCTAGGCGAACCGGGCTCGATTTCCGGCGGTGTCGCTACCGGATTCGCGCACATGGGAATCGTGCCGGACGATGCCGCTGGTCGGCAGGATTTTCTCGGAGATCTCCCGTTTCTTTTTGACCTTGCATTCCGACGCTTCTCAGTCCGTACTCGCCTCGCTTCACCCTCACCGCATCTCAATACCTCAATGTTAAGAGCCGCCCAAATCTCTTCACTCACTCATTCTCCCCCTCCTCCACCCCCTCCATCACTAGTAAACTTTCCTCGTGAGGGTTATTTAAAAAAGTCATGCCGTACATCCCAACATAATTTAAAAAAATTATCAAGGAGCCACTAGTGTGTTTTGTATCAATTTTCTTTTAACAAATAATTAATTTAAAAAAAAAATTTATACACAAAGACTACCCAGATTTCAGTCACGTGTGGTAAAATAATTTAGTAAGAACTACATAAGATTAATGTAAGCGTGTTTACTGTCAAGGTTTTCTTCTTATTTTTAATGAAAATGGCAAAAGATAGTTGTCGCTGGCAGACATTTTCTTTTCATGAGTTAGAAACACTGCAAACCCGATATACGGTGTTATTTCGACGCAACAGGAAGAAAACTAACAAACGAGGGAGACAGCTACACAATGCCATGCAGCCTCATAGCAACCGTAATCCGCGAAAAACAGAACGCCTGTTACGGTCGCCGCTCACCTCAAGGGCGAAAAATCCACGCATATCAAGTGCCCCATCGCTCACATGCGCAAGCCTTTGAATAGGCGTGTAGCATTCCTCGTCGTGCATTGTGTATCTAGTGGTGGCGCTATCTTTATATTCGTGGGAAGTCTGAACCAAGAGAGTAAGTGAAGAGATAATGGGCTGCTTTTAACATCGAAGTCTTGAGAGCCGATGCGGGTGAAGCAAGGCGAGTGTGGATCGGCGCCGGAATGCAAAGGCGGGGGAATGGGAGATTCCCGAGAAAAACCCGCCGATCAGCAGCATCGTCCGGCACGATTCCCACTTGCGGGAATCCGGAGACGACCCAGCCGGGAATCGAACACCATGTTCTGCCTAATATAGGCAGTAAAGTGTAAAATGTAAAGTGAGCACTTTCGAAGCCCTAATTACTTTTTTCTTTCAATCAATTTATATCCTTCCACCACTTGTTAATGTAAACCCTGACATGTGGGTAATAAACATAGTGTAAACTAAACCATATGTCCGGGGCCACAATGAAATGTATTTATTGGTTCTTATGTCTGATGAAATAGCTTCAAAAAGTGCTCACTTTACCGTGAACGGCCTATATAGTGGTGCATATTAATACGATTCTTCAAATGAACACGTTATACTTAGGCCCATATGTGAAGTGATCAGAGTTCGGCGTGCCAAACTATGATAATTATGGCCCTTTATGGTTTTATCACTGTCGGTATCTTCATCTCCGATACTATGTGTGTGTGTGTGCACGCACACACACACACACACACACACACACACTCTCTCTCTCTCTCTCTCTCTCTCTCTCTCTCTCTCTTTCTTACTATGTTGTATTCAATTAACTTCAGCCACTCGCGAGATGACAACGCAGAAGTTGTAAATACCAGTTATCGCTAAGGCATCACGCTTATATGTGGCGAGAAGGTCGAGGCGGTGACGGGGTCACGTCGGATCACCGTCATGAACTATGAACGCAATTTGCTCGAAGTCCTACGCTGTGATCCCGTCATCTGTAACCTCTGCGTCCATTGCGAGGTCACGTAAAACGCAAACAAATACTTTCCTTCATTTTTACGGTCAGGAAAACACGTGCGTTGTTCGTATCACACGATAGAGGTCAGCTGGAACACTTGTGAATAGGCAACAAACGATTACGTCGCGGCAATCACGCTGCTTAGTTTGCCTTCCAGTATTACTGGTTGATCAGCACTCAGATAATTGATGTATATTCACCGTTCGTAAGCATTTATGATGTAAAAGACTTCATAGACTGGGATTAAAATTTTTTTATGCATGTACATATTGGAAAAATATTCATTAAAGCATCAAGCTGCAAATAAATCAATGTTACGCATTGCTATTAACTACACAAAACCGGGAACTTCACAATGCATTCGACTTTACTGAACGAAAAAAAAGGAAAGCTATTACGGATATGCAGGGCAAAAATAGTTACCATTAGCAGATTCTTAATATGCGTGCACACTAATGTGTTAAATTTACAAACAAATTTTCGCATTGAAGATAACAATTATCAATGACCGGCAGGCCTAGATATTCCTACTTGTCAGTGAGATTTGGAACACTCGACAGTGATAGTCGTTAATAATAAACTAAAATTACATACTGTATGCCCTACATTTGCATTTTCTTCCTATTGATATTTAACTCTTTGCGCCTCAGATAAATTGATAAAGTGATACCAGCCTTTTTTGTTACAAAGTATTTTACATTAATAACACGAATATGTTATAAAATTACATTGACAGAGAAGAATTTAGGAACGAAATTAAGAAACCAAATAACAGGATGTTTCATTACAAAATTTACAATTACTATTCTTTAACTAAGGTTATTTTAACCGGCTTACACAACGGCTTAACCTGATCAGAGTAACTGGTCGCCGATAAATTTCAAAATGGCAAAGTAACGAAATCTTGGAACATTCCTAGTTAAATAGACAAAATTAGAGAAACGTTGACTAAAAAATTATCTAACCTTGCTTTTACATACGAATAAGCAATAAAGAGAGCTAGGTGCTGAAAAAAAGTAATCAAGGGGCTTTGCCATGAAAACTAAATCTATTTCCTGAAAGATGATACAAGGTTAAAAAAAAATGGCCAAAAGTAAGCGAGTGTCTACAAATGGCACACATCACATAGAGATAGAAACATATAAATCTGGACGATTTTCATTGTTTTGTGTCGCAGTTTGGATTTCCTGTGACAACGTAAGTGCTCAATGGTATATACATACATAAAAATAAATTGGCTCTTGACTGTGTCACATCTGCTCGTAAGTGGTCTGAGGACTGATAATCTCAGCGGTAACCTCGTTGAACTTTGGAGAAATAATACGCACTACATAGAATTGAGACACCTGTATCAATTTACTGCAAAACTCGCACCCCCCCCCCCCCTTACATAACGTACTTGGTGCGCTAGTTGACCGCAAGAAGAGTGGAAATTGCCGCTACACACATTTTGTGAACTTTAAAACTTCTGTGAAAAACATTTACGCATAATATCCACGAAGAAAACCCTTTAGACTAACCTCGGATGATGTACATCACTGACTCTGCGTTGAAAAATGTGTTCCTTGTTTCGACAAGGAACGCAAGATGCCCTTGTCACTACTAAACACATCATTCTCGTGCAACCGTCCGTTCTGTACTGGAACACGAGAACTCTGGTGTTTTGCGCTAGTGAGACAGTGCAGCGCTGCCATCGTTGGTCGTAGTGAACAAGCAGAGAGTATGCGCCACGTGACATCTCCTCTAAGTGACAGTTGTGCCTAAAACATTAAAATATATGGTGGAATATTCCACGGCCTCTGATTGGTTAGTTAATGTACCCTACCCCGATAAGGGCTGTTGAAATATCTCGTGTATGAAATAGTTAGCAGGCGACCTCGGCAGACCAGATAATGACAGCCTGGGTTATCAGTTGAGCTAAGTTATAATAATGTTATAATTAGAGTCATGGCCCATCCGGCAGCAAAAATAAAATATACGTGATGTCATAAGTGTAGGCATCTTAGATCATAGAAATCCATGCGTTGCCTAAAAATCTACATTTTAAAAATTGTGAATTTTTAGTATTTGCCGGGAATAATTATTGCGAAATGAAATCATGCAAAGGAGAAACAGTTTTATCCAATTTGTTTCTAGTCAGGGTTTATGTTTGATCATTTTATGGTTCATTTGTGTCCATTATGGACTTTATGCCAATATATGTGTCAAGCTACTAAGTTGAGAATGATCTTTTTTTATGTTTCTATCTATACGCCAGCTAATTTGCCAAAGTTTCATTGCCTATCGTTTGGACGGCGTATTTATGAGTTTAAAGTTTGGCATGTATCGTGGCATATATATACATATAATTTGACTTTAGTAACTTTAAAAATAGTCCACGTAAAAACTTGATGGTATTAAAATTAGCCACATCAGGGTATGGGTGAGCCGACATTAAAGTCGTGAAGTGAAGAGATTGGGGCGGCTCAGCGTGGTCTAGAGAGCCAATGAGGGTGATTGTAGTGAATATGGAGCGGCGTCGGAATGAAGGGCGGGGGAACGGGAGATCCCCGAGAAAACCCGCCGACCAACGGCATCGTCCAGCACTTTTTCCACTTGCGAAAATCCGGTGACCCGGCCGGTTCGCCTTGGTGGGAGGCGAGCGTGCCAATCGCTCAGCCACCGCGGCCCTCGGCTTTTCGTCTCTACGTACCTTGTGTCCTGGCCGGAAACGGGAGTGGTACAGGGGAGGATGCTGCAACGCGAGGACCGGAGCGGGCCAGTGCGAGCTCGGTGCTGTTGAGTCAACACCTACCTAGCGTCGATCGCTCCGCTGCTAGGGTGGGCCTCGATGACCTTGGATCCGAAAACTCGCTGAGGCGTGTTATTTCCGCTGCCGCGCCGGGCTGGGAGTTACCTGCCTCCGCCTGCGGTCTCTGGGTAAGGCCAGACCTTCCCGGCAGGTTTTCTCGTACCAGGCGAGGGCGATTAAGTGAAGAGATTTGGGCGGCTCCTAAGCACCTGTCACACTGTCAGATTGTTCCGTCAAACTGATTCCAATAAGTTTGGTCAAATGTCATCGAAACGTCATTAACACCGCCATTTTTGCCTGAGAAAGTTGCATAGCTTCAGTTTCCATCAAACATTTGAGAATTGGACTGGTTCTATAGATTATTTGATATTTGAAGCTATCAGCTAATCAGAATGGTGCACGAAAAAAATTGATGTCGAGAAACTTTAAAATAATGGGCAATTGCTGGAAACGAAGTACTTCTTGACGAAGATTAATTTATGTAGAAGCTGCGAGGGCATGCATGTTAGTTTAAGTGGATTTTGCATATAAAAATACGAAGACAGATGCATTAAATTTCAACGTGCAGGAAACATATCTGCTAAATAAGATTTTAAATTGAGTAAATAAGTGAAAACAAATTACAACATTCCTCGTATTCTTCCTGTAATGGACTGCATGAAAAAACAAAAGAAATATCTCACTATGAAAATAATTTTTAAATAATATTTTTAATTAGATTCTCCCATAAAAAAAATTTCACAGTGTGAAACATTTTCAAATACATTCAAGATTATTTGATAAAATTTGTTGGAAGGAAGAATTTCATGGCCGTATTTTATCGTCAAATTTTATTGTCAAATATAGTTGATGGCGAAAATTTGATAGTGTGATATTAAGTGAAGAAATTTGACCGGTTCTTAGGCCTTAACCACAATAACTGGTCCGCGGACGCCTAACTGCTGATTTGCGCATATGTCCCTCTGACGTCACAGCTCGCCGTCCCAGTGACCCAAGCTTCCATGTCCCAAGATCATTCGCAAACTTGAACTAGCGTCCGCGGACGCACGTTCCACGGACGTGTTCCAAATTGTTTGTTTTTGATTACACTTTATCGCGCGCAAACGGTGAAAGTAAGTAATGATGTATTGATAACGAAAAGTGAAGCTTGGAAATATAAAAAACTCACTATTTGTTCAAAGCAATAACCTTCGATATAGTAACCGCGTAAATGAAACTTTATTAAGTAAAAATACAAAAATTTACTCACTAGAAAAAAAAAAAAAAAAAAAGTTAAATTAAAGCAAAATCAAAACGTACTAACTCGCATAACTCAAATTAGAAAACAAAATAAAATAAGCTAGAAATATCAATGTGTAAGAGTAATCGCATAAATTTTATTCACACTCCGATTAGGGCGCACTCTACTTTCTGTGTCTGTAAGCTTAGCTTCGGCCGGCGTCGAATTTGGTGCACTCTGGTGCCAGTGTTAGAAAGCTTAGCTTCGGACATCGTTATTGTAGACACGCACGTTGGGACATGCGTCTGTATACGAAGTAGGTCCGCGAACAATTCAACTGCGGACCAGCTATTGTGGACTAGGCCTTAGCATAGAGGTCTCGAGAGCAGATATGGGCGAAGCGAGGCAAGTATGGAGCGGCGCCGGAATACGTGGGCGGGAGCGCGGAAGATCCCCGAGAAAATCCGCCGACCAGCTGCACGATTCCCACGTGAATCAAACCCGGTTTCGGTGTGAGGCGAGTAGTCCAACCACAACAGCACCGCGGCCCCCACGAGGGCGATGCAGGTAGATGGTAGCAGGTAGTAGACGTAAAATAGTTTTTCCTGTCGGCGAAATTGCTGTAGGTCTAGTGCCTGAAGGTGAAATGACTTTTAGGCGATCTGCCAGCTCAAAAAACACCGCAATCCTTTTTATGTCCCCGGTGTAGTGAGATAACATCGTTTTGACAGCTTCACAAATAACCCGAACATACATCCGAAGTCCTCTAGATGTCGCGGCGTGTAGAAGTGGTTATTGTCGCCCGTAGTCGTGGTGGGGTTCAGCATTATCTACTGATTTCTCCATCTCCCGTAAGTCATACTGATATACAATAGTACTACTCGACCACGCCAAGTGTGCAGGTGAGACTCGGCTTTCAAATATTTGACCAAAATATTTTAGGCTAAGTGACTTTCGGCCAAATATTTTTTGCCCAACTGACTTTATGCTAAATAATTTTAACCTGAATGACTAGGCTAACTAATTTTAGGCCAAGTGACAGCAGGCTAGGTAATTTAAGCTAAATAACTTTAGGGCAAGTGACTTTAGGCTAAATAATTTTAGGCCAAGTCATTGCAGGCTAAGTAATTTTATGCCATGTCACTTTAGGTGATACAATTTTAGGCGAAGTAACCTTAGGCCAAATGACTATGCCCAATAATTTTAGGCCAAGTGACTTCAGGCCAAATAATTTCAGGCTAAATAATTTTAAGCCAAATGACTAGGCTAACTAAATTTAGGCCAATTGACTGCATGCTAGGCAGTCAAATGGCATTATTAAGCCAAATGACTTTAGGCTAAATAATTTTAGGGTACTTGATGTTAGGCTAAATAGTTTTAATCCAAGTGACTTTATGCCAAATTATTTTAGGCCAAGTGAAGGTTCTGAAACAGTTTAGACCAAATAAGTTTCGGCCAAATGCACTCCGAGACTCAAGTGTTAGCGTAGCTGTTGAGAGGAGAAGAACGACGATAAGTACGGGAAAATCTATCACTTTAGCTGTCTACGGGATAATTTAAGGAACTTGTACGATAGCTAATTGTTTTGCCGAGGAAAACTTCTATTTTGTTTTAAAACTCTTAGAAGTTTCTGTAGCGCTGGAACTCTCCTTTAACTGTATAAAAATGCTGTACATTGCGCCGAACGAGGCCATCAAAATCAGATACACCGGTTCCTTTTCTTGCCAGGCGTGCGCAATTTCTCGCCACTTACGTCAGATAGCTTTCCTTCTTTCCTTGTTACGCGCCTGGTTCGTGCAGATTTCCTCGTCGCCGATGCCGCGTGTTTAGTAGCGCGACACACTGCCTTTTTCTAAAGACGCTGGCCACGGAACAAATTTATTATTTTATATTTGTTCTACACACTATTTTACTAGTAGACATTATCTGTGACCACTTTTTCCTCAGATATAATTTTTTTTTTTTTTTTTTTTTTTTAGCTAGTGCCGTTTTTTGCAAAATAACATATCAGAGTTAAATTTTGCTGATTTTGTAATCTATACATAGTATAAAACGAAGTCGCCAGGCCGCGTGTGTCTGTGTATTCGGCTAAAGCTTCTAAACTACTTGATGGGTTTTGATGCGGTTTTCACCATCATTTAGAGAATTTCTTGAGGAAGGTTTAGGTATATAACGCATCAATGTTTAATGTAAAGATAGTAGATAAATGTCAATGTTTTAAAATAAATTCGGAAAAAGCCGCTTTTCGGGTGCTTACATGGCTTACGCTGAGCAAACCATAAGAGATACACCAAATTCATGTACTGCAGAATTGTAGATTTCCGAAATGTCTACAGAAAAGTCCGCGACAGCATATGTTTATCCTTTAAGGATGACTCACAGTAACCATTTTTGTCTTTTAAAGATCGCTTAGGAAGATTTTATGAATAACACAGTATTAACCCTATGTTAGTTACCTTGAACATTTAGTGTATATACTTGTTGCAAACCTAAACAACGCCATATCGGCGTCGCTAGTATATAAATAAAATAAACCAAATTATTTGCAGAGAATTTGAAAAGAAAAATTTGAATGTTTCCGTCTTATTTCACTTTAAGTTATGCTTAGCAAAAGTTATTTTGCAAAAATTCAGGAACAGCTATAATTGAAAACTAGGCAAGAATTTTCTCATTTTCAACATTATTTTTTAATTGCAAAGATGTTTCCTTGTATCGGTTGTTCACTGTAAAATGAGCACTTTTGAAAACCCTGCATAACATCTACTTGTATGAACGTAGTGTATTATTACACCTTATGTAAAATTAACATTTCCATGGACCTCATCACTTTATTCATGAGTCTGTAAAGTAAAACTGCAAAATTATTACAAAAGGAAATATTTCACAATTCTGCTCATTTTTACACTTCAATACCTTAAAAAAACCTTTAGCGAAAAAAGTAATTTAAGGTATCACAAATGGTTACCTAACAATTTTTATTCGACATTAAGATTATGTAACTACTTTCTCTCTATCGTTTCCAACTGGGCACATATCACTCAGTGCGTTTATTAAAATATATGCAGGTAGGAGCAGTGATTTTCACTAAGGTTGATTTCAAAAGTTCTCCCTTTATCGTGAACAGCCTTTACCATTTTATATACCTATCTCTTGAAGTAGTTTCTGGTGTCTTCTTTCAGTGCGAGTCATCTCATTTCTGTATGTAGGTTAATCTTTAATATTTTTGCATTTTTAAAACAGTAGAATTGTGTTTTTTGACAAGTGTTTATACGAAAACTGTACGCTGAAAAGTATTTATACTATCTAAAAGTTGAACATTGTGTAACAAATATAAAATAAATTTCTCCGTGGCCATCGCTCTGAATTACGTTCCTAACAACTTCTCTGCGCTTATCGTGTATCGTTTGGTTGTTTGCCTTACATCCTAATGGCTTTTTATTAAATACTAAACTCACGGACGTTGTATCGGAGGAACTTCATTTTTATTCGCTCATCAAGGTAAGAAAATGTTTCCTCGCCAATAACCAAAGTAAAACTGCAATTGTGAGCGTAGAAGATTGGCGTGTAGCCTGTGCATAAATATTTACGAGGGGAAAAAGAAACGAATCGCCCTAATCATCAAGTTCGTTGTAATATTAATTTTTTAATTGTGGTGCAGTACACGTGAAAACGAGAATAAGAAAAATATAATATGCAGAAATTCCTAATGCATTCGCTTTTACCATGAACTAGTATATAATTGTATCTCCCCCAACTCAACATTTTCGGTTTTCTTTTCGTAGATTGACGGCCAGGGCACTTTTGTAGGTAACTTGTTGGCGAATAGCTTTCCTGATAGCAAATAATCCGAACGAGTCTTTGCAATGAAAATTTTCTGCCTATCGACGTCAAGGCGGTGGCACACATTATCGGCGACTAACTGAAAGCCGGAGGCCGGCCTGTCTTTTTTTCGATATCATTGCGCAAGAAAAATATTCCGTTGCTATTTGACTGTTTACACAGGGTCAAATTCGCTGTGATAAAATTCGTTACCTTCTTAGACGCGTTTTAATGTTATAAAACATGTTAGCATATAATATAAATTTGTGCTAGAAAGGTGGTTGATTTGTACTATCTGGAAGGACAATGATCCCGTGATTATAAACAGAAGATTGCTAGTGGCGCATTTAATGGTTTTACTTTGTAGTAGTACTTCTCGGCGTCGAAGTGAAATCACAGAATCGTCACTGAAGAGTGTGTGGCAACAAATATGCCGCCCGGTATATTTCTTAGAAGAGTGTCCGCAAATTGCAGGGGATTTACGATGCGCAGAAAAGGCCGTGGGCCGTGGTACTGGGTACGTAGGCAGTCACGAAACAATGCTGACAACCTTTAGAAGGGAGACAAGTGTAATTTGACGTTATTTAAAAAAAAAAAAAAAGGATAAATTGGGACCTGCCGCTTATAACGTCAGAATTTGGATACTACTAGGTGTGAAAAGTTGCCCTAAAACGGCATATGTCTAGATTAGACGTAGTACGGTGGTGGTGTAGCATAGTCAAGAGCACATACTCGCCTCCCACCAAGAGAACTGGATTCGATTCCCGGGGGTGTGATGTAAATGCGGGTTTTGTCGGAGTAAACGTGTTTTCCCTCACTCTTGCTTTCCGGCGCTGCTCCATTCTCGCCTCAATGTACCCTCAACTGCTCCTCAAGATCTCGACGTTAAGAGCCGCCCAAATTTCTCCACTCTACTTCACTCTAGAGCATAATGTATTTCCACACAACGAAAGAATACTGTAGTTTATCGTAGTTGCACACTGGCTATATAAAACAAAGGTAAAGCGGCTCACGATATAGTGAGCACTTTTGAAATCAATATTAAAAAATGTCACTGCTCCAACCTGTATATATTTTAACGAGCGCACTAAGTGACATGCACCCAGTAAAGTTGGTAACGATGGATGGGAAATAGTTCCACATATTAATGGTAAAAAAGTCTTAGATAACTATATGTGCTAACTTAAATAATTTTTTCTTTGGCTTTCGGTTATTTTTAATTCATCGAAGTGCAAAAATGAATAGATTAGTAAAATACTTACTTTTATAATGATTTCATTCATTCACTTGACCGACGCATGTATAAAGGGACGAAGCCCTTGGTAATGTTAATTTCACATAAGGCGGAATAATACAAAACGTGCATAGAAGTAGATCTTACGCAGGGATTTCAAAACTGCTCATTTTACCGTGTATAGCCTATAATCATGTTAAGATAGAGCAATTGGTGGGACATTGGATACGGTAAAGTGATAATATAGGTAATATTTACCAGACAAATAATTTTACTTTATTTGTCTTGAATCGGAATGTGGTTTCAAAGCTAAGGAAAAACTAGGAAATGGTTAACACAAGTGCTAACATCAGTTCAACACGTAAACACTGCCTTAATGTTGACAGTATATTAAGGAGGCAATGTTATTGCAAAATGACTTCATATCACATTTACGTTTATAGCATAACAGTATATTAGATTAACGGCAACAAAAGTTACTGACGGCTCCCAGACAACATAAAATTACTGTACATGTAATATGAATACTGTTGGCACGGCGTTAGACACTTATCTGTGCATGCACTCGGCGCATGTGAGTTTGATTGGGACGTGTTGTGTATGGGATGGGTACGACGTGAACTTTCTCTGACCCGGGTTTAAACAAAAGGGTAGCGGGAGTTACGCAGCGAAACAAGTGACTCGACGCGAAGTAGAAATGCCGCTATGTCGGTTACAGTGAACATGGGTGGCCTACATGTTTGGTTCTTCTTGAGCACGCTGGACGCTACGCAGCTGTCGTGAGCTGACTGTCTGAAGATGATGTACCACCTCGCCTACGCCGTCAGCGTTATTCAGAGGTAACGTACCTACGTGTTCGCAGTTGTATAGGCTATTCACGTTAAAATGAGCACTTCTGAAAGTCCTGCTTAAGATCTACTTGTACGCACATTGTGTATTCTTTTGCAATATGTAAAATTATCATTGTCATTGGCCTCATTACGTTATTAATGCGTCGGTCAAGTGAAACTATGAAATTATTAGAAAAGTAAATATTTTAGAAATCTGCTCATTTCTACACTTCGATGCATAAAAAAAAAACAGAAAGCGAAACAAATAATTAAAATTATCAGGAAATTTTTACCTAATACTTCTTATTCGACGGTAAGATATGAAACTACTTTCCATACATCGTTACCAACTTTACTGGGCGCACGTCACACAGGGCGCCGTTGAAATATATGCAGGTAGGGCAGTGACTTTTTTCTGAGGTTGACTTCGAAAGTGATCACGTTATCGTGAACAAGCCTTTAATATGCCTGTAAGAGATGCACGAAGTCAGCGGCAATTACAACCTCGTTTCTGACATTACTGCTAAAAATGCGAGTTCCTAAGTCATTCCCGACGACCACCTTGCCTAGTTCGTGGCGTAACTTGGTTCGAACTCCGACGTATTGTGCGAGAGGTCCTGGATTCGAGTGAGTGAATGGAGTGATTTGGGTGGCTCTTAACATCGAGGTCTTGACATCCTATGAGGGTGAAGCGAGGCGAGTATGAAGCAGCGCCGGAATTCAAGGGCGGGGGTAAACGGGCCTAGATAAGGCGTAAGTGTAAATCCTTTATAATGAGCTGAAATATACAAAAAATCAAGTAAAGTGTAATTAAAATAATTTAAATTAGAGACCCTGGGCTCGAACGCCGGGTAAGACATGGATATGTTTGTAATTTTTAGCTGAAAATTTACACTTTAAGGACTTCTCAGGAAGCCCTAGCATGAAAATATCTCTGTCATAAAATTTTTTCGCATAGATATAGTTACAGACTGTTCGCGATAAAGTGGCACTTTTGAAATCAGCCTTAGAAAAATGTCCCTGTCCGTATATATTTTAGCGGGCTCACTGAGTGACATGCGGCCAGTAAGGTTGGTAACGACGGAGGGGAAGTAGTTCCATATCTTAACGTCGAATAAAAAGTGTTAGATAACATTTTGTGATAACTTAAATTACTTATTTTGCTTTCTGTTTTTTAATGCAACTAAGTGCAAAATAAGTAGATTAAAAAAATACTTACTTTTTAAAAATAAATTTACAGTTTCACTTGACCGAAGCATGAATAAAGTGATAAGGCCTATGGCAACGTTAATTTTACATAATGCGGAATAGTACGCGACGTGCATATAAGTAGATCTTAAGCAGGGCTTTCAAAAGTGCTCATTTGACCGTGAACAGCCTATACTGAACGTTATCTTGCAATTTTTATCACGCTCTAATCAGAACGCTAAGGTTAATGAATAATATATTTAATTAATAATTTTCGTACATTAATTTAAATGAACATGTTGGATACCAAATGCTGACACGTATGGAAGGGTTTGTTTAATTGATCTCACTCAACTGGCCGTTCAACTTGCGCTCGGTGTAGTCTAAACAAAGAGGACGGTGATAAGTGAAAGAAAGTGATTTTCGCAACTTGTTTTCCTCCAGTGGTGAACAAGAGCAACTCTCTGTATAGCGTCTCTTGGATGTCAGAAAACGTGTACAGGCTGTTTGCGGTCAATTGAGCACGTTTCAAACTCTTGATTGTACGATCTACTTTAAATCTCTTTTCTTCTCACTATGTGTCTGCCCGCCATAAGAAAATTAACACTTCTGTTGATTCAGTCACTTCATTTATACGTCGATCAGTTACAGGCAGAGACTTATTTTTTTTTTCCAGAAGTTGGTTGCAGAAGCGCTTTCTTAACCGCGAAGCAGCTATAACAAAGGGGACGTTAAAATTCCGGTTTCACAGTGTCTGGATTTGTTCTAATTTAGGACAGATTAAATATTAAGTCCTAATATAGCAACATATTCTATTTCTTTACGTGGGGAAATAAAAAATGGTAAATTTTCTTATTACAAATGGTTATCTTAAACGCAAGGTAAGTTTTTATTACTGCGCTAAGAAACACGGAGGTAATTCTTGGCTAATGTAAGTACATGTTTAAGTATGTATAAATTCCTAACAATTCTTTAACTGTGATACAACTATAGTTATTGTATTTTATCTTATAGTAGCTCTATGCAGCATTTCCGTGTGTTTCATTGGGGTCTGTTTTCACTGAACGCATTCTGCATGTAAAGAGAAAGGATTATATTTTAACCACGATAGCGTAGATGTAAAAATTCAAGGTAACAATACAGACTGAAGCGTCCGACAGAAGCCACACTAAAATGGGAAGAAGTGATGTTTCCGAGGTTAACGATTGATGCAGTAAAAAACCATACGAAAAGTGTCGAGGCTGTTGCATTAGCTCCAGATTTCAAACAGTAGGTAATGACTAAGATAGTAATTTTTGAAACTGCTACGTTTTGTCAACACTGCCACCTAAGCCACCCGAAAGCCTATGCATAAAGTGTATTCGTGCAACCGTCTTGTTTAATATTATACGAATAATACTTGTCCAAGGAAATTCGTGAATCATTTTCTAAACAAGATTTTAATATTAAAATGGTTTACCAGCATCAGTTCCTTCGATGTTAGCACCTAATCATCTCATCAGAAACAAAAGACGAGGATCTATCAGTAGCCAACCTGAAGCTGAAATGTGTGTTGAGAGGCGGTACGATTCTAGCCGCTGATCACACGTTTTGATTATATTCGTCATGTGCTCATATAACAAATTCTTCAAACGAACTAGTCCCGAATCAGATGGTCAGCAGCCTTCCATCCGTCGGGATTAGCAGTTCTTGTCCAGCCACCTTCTACGCGCAGCCTTCAGGGACCAGATCGGGTGCAGGACAGGTTTGTCTCATGGGGGGGGGGGGGGGATGGGGACATCCGACTCCCTCTGCTTCATCATCGTTATTATCTCCCCTCTCTCCTCATTTATTACACTTTCCGTAGAGGGTATGACGCCCGCTGCCTCGATCGCTTGTGCACCAGGGCCGAGGCCCGTTACACGTAATCCATGTAACCCTACTTAGCTCGTGACTAAACTTGCATAAATGGCCGTAAGTGGAATTGCGACCGTGTGAACAGCGATTACAGTGGAAACTACGGTGACTGCACACACATTCTGGCAAATAAAGCAGCTTCTACACTTACAAGTTGTTCACGGTAAACTGAGCACTTTCGAAAGCCCTGCTTAAGATATACTGGTATTCACATTCCTTATGAAGGTTGTTCACGATGTCCGTGTAAAAGAGGACGTCTGGTCGTGTAAATTTTCCGCCCGGGTTTTACAAAAAAATAGAAATCTGTTTTTTTTTTTCCAATCAATGTGAAAGACAGCGAAGCTTTGCTTCTTTGTGGGTTGTTATGTCGTTAAACATATATTAATGGTGCCAATGAACTTCCTGCACAAGTGCAAACTTTTTGGACAATATTACATATATATGTTGTCTTTATCAACACTCCTATAATTTTCCCTGGCTTTTTTTTTTACGTATCTAAGTTTGGGAGTGCCTAATATATTCCAGATCTCATAATTATTTGCGATGAAATAGAAAGCTCCAAGAACAAATACAATTGTTAAAGAAATAAAATCTAAATACATGTGAACCTGAGCTGTGTGAGAGTGATTAACTGTCAATTAAAAAAATGTGTCCGTTGCTTATGTGCAACTGTTTTTTGTGTGAATACTTATTATTTGTTCGCAAAATGTTCTGTAGTGCCTACAAACTAAATTAAATCGACTTTCATATTCGGAGTGAACAAGATTATCACTTTATCTGGTTGCAAAAAAATATTTTGTATTACTTAAAAAGCTATATGGAACCGAATTTTGGATACGATTTTGTGACATTGTAATATACAGCTGGCCTACGACATGATATACTGATTTTGTATATTTCCATTGAAAAATTGTGTGTCCATTTTCTTCGTGTTGTTTTCTAGCAAGTGTCCTCTTTTTTAGTACCACGTATTTGGCAACCCTTTGACAATAAAGTGAGCACTTTGGAAATGAACCTTAGAAAACAGTCACTACCCTTGCGTGCGTATATTTTAACGGGCGCACTGAGTGACATGCGCCCAGTAAAGTTGGTAACGATGGAGGAAAAAGTAGTTCCGTATCTTAACTCCTAATAAAAAATGTTAGGTAACCATTTGTGATAACTTAATTATTTCTATCGCTTTCTATTTTTTACTACATCGAAGTTCAAAAAACAGCATATTTTTAAAATATTTACTTTTTCTTATCATTTTATACTTTCGATTGACCGACGCATGAAGAAAGCGATGAGGCCCATGACAATGACAATTTTACACAAAGTGGAACAACACACAACGTGCATACAACTAGATCTTGAGCAGGACTTTCAAAAGTGCTCATTTTACCGTGAACAGCCTATACCTGCATGTATTTTAACAGTCACACTGAATGACATGCGCCATGTAAAGTTAGTAACGACGAAGGAGATGTGGTTCCATGTCTTCACGTTGGAATTAAAGTGTCAAGCAAACATTTGAGAATATTGAAATAATTTGTTTTACTTTCTGAATTTTTAATACATGCAAGAGTAAGTATGAACAAAGTGGTAAAATATTTACTATCTAATAAATTTCACAGTTTTACTAGATCGACGCATGAATAAAGTTACTAGGTCCATGGCTATGATAATTTTACATGTAGCGGAAGTACAGGCTGTTCACGGTAAACAGAGCACGATAGTGTATAATCGCGATTGTAGTTTTTCATCATTTTTAGTACAGTTTCTTGATTGAATGTCGATAGCAACTGAAGAACTTACATAAGAAAGGAGTTAATAAAATGAACGTAGATAACATGTGCGAGGCTTAACACGTTTCCCGCCCTTTCACGTGGCAGTAGCCGATAGCGAAGTGCAGGACACTGTTGTCTTGTCCGGGATTCGAATCTAACTTGTCCCGTGAGGGTCTGCTTGCCCTCATCACGTCGAATTTCCAAGCCAGTCCCGTGTTGCGGTTAGCACTACAGTAGTGAGTATGACAAGCTCTTACTAGAGACCCTACGTATTCGCGAAATAGTCTGTTGCGTGGCTATACTTTACACATACTGTAAGTCTCGTGCGACTGGACGAAAGGCAACGTGTTGCGCCCCCATAGGAAAATGAGTCAACGGGAAACCTCCAGTACTGGAATTGCCGAGTCCAGCGTTGTAACACCACACAGGGAAGTAGCTTCGAACACAAGTGACAAAAAATGAACAAATGTGCCGTTCTCAAGTACACACGCAAATTCATTCGGGAATCCATTACAACGAATGGCTATACTCCGATAAATTGCCCCACACCAGCTGATCGGTTTCTCTGTTTCACAGCATAGCCTAGTAAATAATTAGCCACAGACACATCCATGTATTGTTGCAACTCGCCTGGGGCGTATGCATGTTCGTTAGGGTATGAGGTCTTGATAAAAATAAAATAACTAAATAAATTTTCTTAATTTGACAAAAAAACTCGAGTGGGGAGTGAACTCAGGGCGAGGCGACTCTCGACGACTAACAGGCTTTCCAGCTTTCCACCCGTAGGTGCCCGTCATCCCCGTACATGACATGAAATGAGATCCTAGAATGGAGCGGCGCTGGAATGCAAGGGCGGGGGAAGCGGGAGTACCCCGAGAAAAGCCACCGGCCAGCGGCATCGTCCAGCACGATTTTCACATGCGAAAATCCGAGTGGACCCGCCGGGTATCGAGCCCGGATCGTTGTGGTGGGAGACCAGCGATTTAACCACTGCGCCACCGCAGCCCCTTATTGACAATGATATAACAGTACACACAGATATTTACAACATTAAACTGGCTATCTCTAATATGACACTTATTATCTGTCAGTGAACGCAATATTTAATGCCGACCTCAAAAGCCCTTAGAACTGTGTTTATACTAGCTACAGTCACTTCAACCTCGTATATTATTTACACTCATACGATCAGAATGTTCACTGCTACATGTTGATGTCATTCCAAATGTCTGACGCACACACGTCCGGTTCCTTTTTCCCGCAGTCTAACCCATATACTAAATATGAGGTAGGCAGCTTATTCGTCTTCTGCGCATGTACCCAACATTGACCTACCCCAATCATACACAACTGTCAAAGTCACGTGGTCAACAGTGATGAAAGCGTTTGTTTATATATTAATTTTTTAATGACATGCACAGTAGTAGGGAAATGATGGTTGACGCGCAAGGGCATCGGGCATCGGAGCCGCCAGGCCGCCATCTTGTCACGTCACCCGACCGGCATTTCTTTTCCACTTTTTTCCTCAAAATTACTCTCTTTCCCTCAAAATCGACCAAAATCCCTAAAAATTTCCCTTTCTCCTTAAACATTTCCATCAACGGAATAATAGCGTTGAAGGCGATTATTATTCCCTCGACGGTCCTGCACATGTCCCCAACGTATTTCCTTCGAAAAGTGACGTGAAGAAGGCAGAAGATATCAAGTGTACTGACGATATGTTTACCGAAGATCCCAACAAACTTGTAGAGAGACTTAAATATTTGCTTGATAGGTAACAACATGGGGATTACTTGACCATGAAAGACGTCGTTTCAATCATAATAGAACTTAAGGATCGGGGTTATATCAGATGATGTGATGAACTGCTTTCTTCCGAAAATGTAATCACAGAATAATAATCATAAATTATTATTAAATGTTTTTTCCGTTTTTTGTGTGTGTGTTTATCCTTTTATCCCTCACAACTTTAAAGTGGTGCTATGAGTACTCGCTTATAAACGCCAAGAAGTGTAAATATAATGATAATATAGACTTTAAAATAAAAATGTACTGATAGTAGATTGAATACACAAACATTAATTCAAATTTCGAATCTTTTTTTCTTATATGAATGGGTAGAGGCACCCGACAAGACCATTGATTTCTAGAGACTGAGGAGGATTGGTGAGGATTGGAGTTGAGGATTGGTGAGGAGGATTGGTGAGGACTAAGGACGATTGGTGAGGATTGAGGAGGATCGAGGAGGATTGGTAGTGGCGGATAGGTGGTGGCGGGATTGGTGCCAGCTTGGTGTCTGAGAAGAGCATGAATGATTATCGCCTTAGCTGCCCTCGTACATTCCAAGTCTCCAGGGACCTGGCAGTACAGACATTTAAATATAAGCCTATAAAAATGCTGATCCATACCATGATTATAACAAACTCACGCATTTGGTCGCTATTAGTATGACGGGTCTGGTTTGGTCACATAAACATACAATGTGAAGGTCACTTGCATATAATATGTTAGTAGTGTCCTGTAACGTAATATGTTTGCTGACTTTTATGTACTTTTTCTCGAGGTTTTGTTTTCAATGTCATTCAAGGTCATAGGGTCAAGGTCATGGTAGTATGCATCTAATATGGATGTGTGTAGACTGTTATGTAATATGCTTGCTTGCTTTTATGCATTTTTCTCGCGTTTTTGTTTTAAAGGCCATTCAAGGTCATGGGGTCAAGGTTGAGGTAGTCTGTTATCTAATATGGTGGTGGTAGTCTGTAATTTATTATGCTTGTTGAATTTTATGCACCTTTTCTCAAGTTTTTGTTTTCAAGGCATGGGGTTAAGATCAATGTTAGGGGTCAGGGGTGATGGGACACAGGTTAAAGTTCAATTACTAATGGGCATTGGCATTCAAGATGGCAGACAAGTGATGTATACTAAGATGGTGGTCACCTACCTAGATGGCGGTCTCCAGTAATGTATAAACAAATGATGAACGAAAAATCAAGATGGTGGAATGAGTATAGGTGAGGGGAGTGGGTGCGAGGGAGTCATTCGTCTGCTGGGGATGGAACATATATGATTAATGATGATGCTGGAAAATGTAAGTTAAAAAAATAATTTATATGTTTTTAAAAGAGTTTTCTAATAATTTTTAATAATTTTTAATAATTTAATTTTAATAATTTTTTTTGGGAACTTTGGCAATATTTTCGGATTATTTTGGATTTTTGCATTTCAAGGTCAAAGGTCAAGGTCACGAGTCAAAGGTCATGATAATTGGCTTCCGATACGGCAGATTGGTGATGTAACAATATGGCGGTCGCCTACCAAGATGGCGGTCGCCTACCAAGATGGCGTATTGAGTATGGGCTAGGGGTAACCTCTGGTAAATTTAACTTTTTTTAAAATACTTTTTAAATAAATTTTAATAATTAATGTTCAATGATTTTTATAATAAATATTTTGCAATTTTTTTTCGGAATTTTTTGAATGTTTTGGATTTTTTTAGGTTAAAGCTCAAAGGTCATAGGTCATGCTCTCCTGACCCTGGGTCACTGATCCCTGGCACCTGGGTCGCTGATCCCTGATCCTGGGGTCACTAATCCCTCTTGCCTTCTCCTGGAAAAAAGTTAAATGTTTAGCGAAAAAGGGAAATTTTTAGGGAAAAGGGAAATTTTTATGATATTTTGGTTGGTTTTTGAGAGAAAAAGGGAAATTTTGAGGGAAAAATAAAAAAGGTGGCGGTCTGGTGACGTAACAAGATGGCGGCCAGGTGGCTCCTGCTCTGATGCCCGATGCCCTTACGCGTCAACCATCATTTCCCTACCACTATGCACTATTATACTAATAAAGTACTTTTACCAATTTTAATTCAGTCAAACTGGTTTAAAATTGGTCAGCACTTGTTTACAAATCAATTTTCTAACCTAAAATCCAAACTGTGCCGTTTTCGCTAGACGTGTTGGCTGAAAAGCAGTTCAATGTTGGGACACGGAGATTGGTTGTGCGCAGCCAGCGAGATCGGCCTACCTCATCTTTAGTCTATGGTCCAGTCGGTCAGTGTCCCTCTATACTCCTCCGATGCTCGTAGGCTACACTCGCTGGTTAGTGCGTCGCAGCTCGTCGATCCGATGGTGTTAATGGCCGTGCCAGTCTCCAGACTCTTTGACTCGGAGGCACAATGCGTCTTATATAGCTGAGCCAACCCGGTTCAGAAGGTTCTTCGCACCACGAGTCGCGTTAAGGGCGGGGGGGGGGGGGGACGATGACCAGAAAATTCTCGCAACTGCTCAAGTTGTTCAATCTTCCTGGGTCGGGAGGCGCGTGATTCCCTGATAGCCTTATCGCGACACGCGTCAGTATTCCGCGGTGAACCATTCGCAGCCCGTAATTATTTTCTCAATTTACCGTTGATAACGCACACCCGACGGGGAAAGGAGGAAGATTACGAAGGCAAAGGATACCGCTCGCAACAGTAGGCCTATATGTGATCGAAACCCGGGCCACACAACGACGATTCTGTTGTTATTTCCGCACGAGTACGTTTTTCATTTATTTTGTTTCAAACTTTCGAATATTTTCTAATATTTTGTGGGATACAGGATAAAACACGTTTCACTTTTTACACGGTAGTAGTGCAACTTTATAATATTAAATACAGAATTAGGTAAATCATTATTGCTCGTGTGCACAAATTAATATTGTTGGGACTCACAAGTCTGTTGCCATGGCGTGAGTCCTGCCGACACACAAGCTAGACGGAAGCAGTAAAACACATCTGGTAGTCGCGCGAACGATCCAAGCAGAGAAGGCAGATACTTTCCTATGGAGACGCTTGCGTATCTGGGCAGTATTCAATATATTTCGTAAGTTTTACCTTTATTTGTGCTCTGTGCTACAGTGGCTTGGGCGTAGGAAGAATATATATTTTTAGTAAGAGCATTCAACTTTCATGTAACTATTAGTTTAATTGTAAATTTCCCTAACCTTTCACATCATTCATTGAGCGTTGTCTTTAAAAGTTCGAAGACCAATGGCTTAGTGTATGCCGAAAAAATATTATTGGTTCATTTTGCAGCAAGCCGCAGATACACGTTTGCTAGGTATTTGCTTTTAGCATGAATATCCATATCATTATTAGTCTCGTTTCATTTAGCTGTACAGGAAAGGAGTACACTTCGTTTACGCTAAAAGCGAACGTCCTAATGCCTTTTGTCCTACTGCGTTTAGCCTAACTTCGTTTACGTTCAACCTAATTTTATTTGGCCTAACTTCATTTATCCCAATTTAGTTTAACTGCGTTTAACCTAACTTCGGTTACCCTAAAATGTCAATTTTTCAACATTCTTGACAGAAACTGCGTTTGGCCTAATTTCGTTTCGCCTATCTTCGATTAGCATAACTGCGTTTATCCTAAAATCTGAAACTTGGATATCGCCTAATTGCGTTTGTCCTAACTTCGTTTGGTCTAATTGCGAATAGCCTAACTGCGTTTATCCTATTTTCGTTTGGCTTAACTTCGTTTTACCCTAATTTCGTGTAGCCTAACTTTAGGATAAACGAAATTAGGGCAAACGCAACGCCACCCAGGAAAAGGCGGTGAGCAGTGGTGGCCAGATTCGCAGACCTACGGGAACTGACCTGGCGGAGTTGCGCGATGTCTTACTAAAATGCCGGAGGACGATTACCACGTCGTGAGTAATCAAGGCTCAAGTTTTAATCGGAGCCATTCGAAGTGCGAATAACAACTCGGAGAGAACCACCTTGGACGTATATACCGCTCCGTAACCTCCGGGCGGCAGTTGCGGCTTTGGCCTTCCTTGCAGCGTGTCAGTTGAGTGGACGAGTACATGTTAACTTCAAGGCAGAGTGGAGTTGCGAGTCACTGCATGGCATGGCCTTCCAACTCACAAATACACAAATATTACAGATACACACAAAAACAAATAAACTAAAGGAACAACACCTACACTGTACAACACCCTGCACAAACAACATTGCACTGACTCCATCACAACACAGACACAAACATCAAACACGCGACGGACACCTCACGAAAACGACAACTGTCGACCCCTCTGTCCCCGGAGAGGATGACAGGGCGAGGGTTGAAGGGTGGAGGCAGAGGAATTTCAACTTTTGACATTACTTTAACGTAGCCTTTTTCTTTAAGATTATAATGAAATATAGCTTAGTAATTTTAAAATTTAACTTGTTTTTAATGTCTATAACACGACAAATTTTATGTTTTGACAATTTTCCAAATTTATTTTAAATTCTAGTAACTAAGGCAAGTTATGGCCATCGGCTGGGTACTGGTGCCATTTTAATATGTTTTGTTCTGCATGGCATGGCGCCAGCGAGTCCGTTCACGGTTACTTCCAACTTTTCTGAAGCACTGCTTAAGTTCTACTTGCAGTATATTCCTCCACCTTATGAAAATAAAGCTTAACCAAGCCTAGGAAATTATCATTCACGAACCTAAAGCAAGTCGTGCATCAAATTACTAATTCATCAAGTACACTTATCAATTAAATCATTATCCAATACTCGTTACTTTGCAGGGTCTTCGTGAGATTGTACCATCACAGTACTTATTATTATTATTTATTGTTATTATTTTATGTCAACACGTGTACAATATGCTTGTGATATATAATATATTTAGGAAACAACCAAACACGTTTCACATAGGGTTAATTTTTCAAAGGTTTAATTAGCGAATATACTATATGCTGTAAGACTGAGGACAGTTCTCGCGGATCGCTGGAGATTCTGATGAGCTGAAGGATCAGTGAGGTCGGACCAGATCGATAGAGAACTGGTTTTGTTGTTGTAAATGCAAAATGTAGAACACTTTCCCTGGTAATTTTTAGCCTACTTACCGAACTACAGTAGGCCATGTAAACTTAATTAATTTAAGTTTGCTGACCTCCTGTGGCGCAGTCGGTTGGTGCAACACCAATCTGAGACGAGGGAGGCTCTGGGTTCGAATCACGGGTAAGGCATGGGTGTTAAATTATGTTAGGTTTCTAAGTTAGTCTGTAAACCCTCCCCTGGCAAGCTTTCAAGCATAAAACTGGGGACGTTAAAAAACCATGTACAATAAAATACAATTAATTTATGTGGGTCAGAATATTTCCAAAAGGGCGACAATATAAATTGTGTAGAAAAGTTAGTAATTTCTATGAAATGATTTGACTTTGTATATTGACAATATCAATTAGAATAATCAGATATGCCTTACAGAGTGTGGTTTTAGGAATTTTTGTACAATAGCGCCAAAAGAGAAAATAAAATCTTTAGGCCATATCCCGGAAATCAATTAACCTATTTTCACCTAATTCTGCACACAGTTAGTGCTATACTAGGCCATGAGAACTTACATGATTTAAGCAACTCACACACTTGTTTTCAAAATGATGTTCCTGTAATTATTTCAGGTTCGTAAACCTAGTCTCCCAAAACTTTAGGCTGATCACAACTGAAACTAATGCTCCGAATTCCACCTCCGTAATGAAGCTGATTTGACGCTATCTTACCTTATGAGTTGTTCTGGGTTCGAGTCCCGAGTAAGGCAGATTTTTATTTGTAATTGCCTCACTAGTATTGCACATGTTTCTAGTCGGTATGTACCGTGCACGGAGGGCGGAACTAGTCATTGCTATCTCCGCTTCCAACGAGGTCACGTCAGCGATGACGAGATGTGCTCGCGGCCTACAGGTAATTCACTGCTACACAAGTTAAGGTGGGGGATAATTCGTTTCGTAATGAGCTTCTCGTTCTAACATGTGTTGTATGTGCGGGGACTCGGCTGCATATTTATTGCGATGTACTGAGTGACATCTCATTACGTACATACATCGAAGTCTCGGTGCACGATGCACGAGTGCAAGGTTGGTCTCCCCCGCTAGTGGTGTGGTACTAACTGACTGTCTGGAAGTATGTACGTGCACTGAAGGTTCGGGTATGTCTGTCTGCAAATATATTATTGTCTGCTTCGGTAACACGAGTGCAAGTCGGAGATAAAAAAAAAAACGGATTTAATACATCCTGTGTGTGTGCGGCTGGGAGCATTATTTCCGTAATGTTAGGGCAGCAGATTTTTTTTTTCAACAAGTGTATTTCAGAAGCTGGTGATTAATCGTGAACTATCGTCATTACTCAATGTACGTACACTGAACTGATCGGTGCTAGCTGTGGTTCTTATATTTGCACGTAGGACATACTAGACCCTTCTATCCTTTTTGGTGACTGTTGGTAGTTGTATCTTAAACGGTTCGATAATTACGACCAACTATGCTTATACATAGCCATGGGTCAAATGTAACCCCTCGATCCTTTTTCATTGTCTGGAATGGTGGTGGTGCCTATGTTATGGTTTTAGCCACTATATATCTTAAATGGTTCGGAAATTACAGATAACTATGCTTATACGTAGATATGTGTCGTACTTTATCCCTCGCTTCCTTTTCGTTGTCCGAGGGGTATATGGTTGCCTAGGCTAAGATTTCAATCACTATATATCTTAAACGGTTCGGAACTTACAGCCAACTATACTTCTATGCTGACTTATGGTTTACTGCACCCTTCTCGTCTTCTGGGGTGGTGTCTATTTTATGATTTTGACAACTGGTTCGGAAATTACGGCTAACTTTGCATATTGATAGACATAGGTTAACAGCCAACTATGCTTATATGTCACCATAGGGCGTACTTGACCACTCAATACTTCTCGTCGTCGGGGGCGATGTTTACGTACTGAGTTTGGCGACTATAACTTTAACAGTTAGGAAATAACAGCCAACTATGCTTATAAGTCGACATTGGTCATATTTGAACACTTGTCTCTTCTCATCTGAGGCGATGTCCATGTTATGGATTTGTTGACTATAACATAAACGGTTCGGAAGTTACAGCCAACTATGCTTATAAGTCGACATAGAGCTTACTTGACAACTCGTCTCTTCTCCTCGTCTGGTGCGGCGATACTCATATTATGAATTTGACAACAATAATTTAAATGGTTCGGAAATAACAGCAAACTATGCTTATGCATAGACATAGGCCATACTTGACCCCGTGTCCCTTTTCGTAGTTGGGGTTAATGTCTATATTATGAATTTGACAACTATAGTTTAAATGGTTCGTTAATTACTACCAACTATGCTAAGCATATAAGTGTTGCACACAGACTGCAGGAGGAGGCAGTGTTGTACGAGATCCTACATGAACGTTTTGGTCGACTTGATGCTCGCCGCTGGCCGCCAAAATGGTTGACATCCTCAGTTATCCTGCAGTTGTCATATTGTTGGTCAGTGGTGCTCGTGATCCAAGATGGCGGCGAGGACCGACATGGGTACCCACACAAAAAATTAGTAATTTGCCACCTTGAGGGGTCAGATGCTGGATTATGCTAATTAGGGCAAAAAATTGCTGCTAGCACTGGCCGCCAAGGTGGCCACCGTCGGCGGGAGGGAAATTTTACGGGAAAAGGGGAAAAAATGACGTTTTTGTACGCGAAATCGGCCATTTTGGACGGGAAAAAAGAAAAAAAAAAGTTTTTTTGACTATCTTGGGAAGCCGCCCGTCCACCGTATGACGCACGCCTGTTGGGCCAGAACATACATTTCCTAACTACTATATTGACGATATTCCTTGAAGATTTTCTTAAAAAATTCTGTTTTCTGAAGCTTCCAGAATGGAAATGCGCTTCAGTTTTGTTAAAAATACAGATATTTTAATCAGTTATATTTCTACATTCAAAAAGTATATTTTAGTAAAATATTTTATAATGTTGCAAAATATATACATTCTTATATCATATACAGCATAAATCTCATTTTTCTGACAATTTTTATGGTGTCTGTACTACTTTTTTTATGAGTTCTTCACGTTGTATAGTCGGGTGCAGTGCTCCATAGACAATTGCTTTACTTCAACCAGGCGGTTGTCTGGTTTGAATGCAGTGAGAATTTAGAGTAAGGAAATACATTCTATATAAATTACGTTTTTTGAAGTCAATTTTTAAGACACAGACTTGAAACAAAAATCTAAGTGTGAGAAATGATAATCTCAAGCTCTGTATGGACGCAAATATAACTATTTGTGTTTCAGTAATTTTTTATTTAAAAGTTTTCTGATCTTTCCAGGAAACCAGCACAACATTAATGTTAAAAAAGGCCTCGACACCAAAAAATTCTCTTGGTGATATATATCTATCATTAACAGTAACGCCGTAAACTGAGCACTTCTCAAAGCCCTGCGTAAGATCTACTTCTAAGCACAATTGTGTATACTTCCGTCACATATAAAATCAACATTTCCATGGCCCTGGTCACTTTATTCATGCGTCAGTCTAGCGAAACTGTAAACTTATCAGAAAAGTAAATATTTTACAAACTTTCTAATTATTATAATTGCATGCAATAAACACAATTATGAATAAATAATTGTAGTATTAAGTGTTTACAGAAAACATTTCATTCAACTTCAAAAAACATGGAATTACTTTCCATCCCTCGTTACCAACTTTACTGGCGTATACCACTTAGTGCGCCTGTTAAAATATACGCTGTTAGGGGCAGTGACATTTCCCAAAGGTTGATTTCAAAAGTGCTCACTTTACCGTGAACAACCTTTACCAAATTGTCACTGCTTTCAGACCAGGCAACAGCCTTAACCCCACCGTAGACGCGTGTTTCACAAGATATGACGCAGTCAGGTTTCTGTCCATATATATATATATATATATATATATATGATGGAAGACGAGAGGCTTGCTCCATCAGCCAGTTTTGAAGAGCAGGTGCTTGTCTTGACCTCTAGGAGGCTGGTATTTCTGTAGGGCAGGTAGGCGTGACAGCAGGTGGCACGTAAGAGAACGCATGGGCATTTTCTCGGAGGTCAACCTCTTCCAGCCATTTCGCTTGTGAGTGCATACCTACACATACGAGCACACACTCATACACATACACCAACACACACAGCTGCTAGCGTGACCAAGAGCAAGGTGATGAACACATTACCACTAAATATAATTTCCCCTTTTTTTCTAATTTGCCTGTAACACACTTACACTTTACAGTGTGTTTTCTGTGTTACAGTGAGATGACGCAATTGTCGGTGGGTGGCTCAGTTATTTCCCCCACAACCAGGGCCACACCTCCACATCCCAGCAGCACACTCATTTTGTATCATCCTTCATCAAAGCCACACGGTCAGCAGTGATTAACAGGTTTGTTTACATTTGTATTTTGCATACATTGTGACACATCGATGTTTCTGATGCTGTTCGCTGGGTCGTCTCGTGCAGCCCTGTGTACAGGGCAACATCTGGCGTCCTTGCCAGGGAACGATATTCGATGGACATTGACTGCCTGTGATTGGTTTTTTTATTGTTTTTAATTATCCTAGTGGGTGTAACAAAAGTTGGAATATATGTGGTCTCATTAATGAGTTGGTCTGATGAATTTTATTTTATAATACCGAAGCAGTTATGAAGAACAAGTTTTTATATTTTAATATACTATCAATAATTGTGGTTAAAAGCTGCTACGTATATTAAACACCAGAAGCAGTCTCAGAAAACCTGTAAGTGATCTAAATTTGTTTTGGTTCCTAGTTTCGGTAAAGCGTATTTTGCAATTAGAGCTTCTACAAAATTCTGTAAATACTTAATAATTTCCAATATTGGTTCTAAAATCTATCATTCCTACTCTGGCATTATCATTCACGAACCTAAAGCTAGCCGTGCATCAAATTACTAATTCATCAAGTACACTGATCAATTAAATCATTATTCAATACTCGTTACTTTGCAGGGTCTTCGTGAGGTTGTACCGTCACGATATGAATAAAACACTTTGACAAACTTAAACATAATATATCTGCATCTAAAGTTAAACCCGGTTAAAGGGAATGTGCAAACATCTCAAACCCCCTATTTACGTGGAAAATGTTGTAACTGTAAATGCTATCCACGTAGTTTTTGATCACGCTGTTGGCAGAAAACCAGCCCTATGATGAAACTTGGAGAGTAGCTTTTGGGCACCTCGCAATCAGCGACATGTGGTGAAGGTTGCAAGGTAAGCTGGTGCTTGCTCAGTGCTGTACACACATGGCGCACGCAGGCAGGAACCAGTAACCCGAGTGGAGCCGGGAGAAAGTTATTATTCTGTTGTCGCTCACGAAAGAGTGACGAGGCAACCTCTACACAAAAAAAAAATGTGACGTCAAATGCGCAACTACTTTAAAGTGGCCAATGTGTAACCTAGGAAAGTATCAGGTATAGCACAGAGCAAAACACAACTTACCTTGCAACAGTTCACCACTAGCCACCGCTCGCAAGCCCATTGCACTCTTAACCCTTTGAGGAGCATGCACGTATATTATACAAGGGCAACGTTTATTTGGAAATTTCTTTGCTCTTGAAGACAAATCTCAAACTTCTATGGTTTTGTTATTTCGCTGGCCTCTGTGGGGAAACTAAGTAAAAAATTACAACTAGTCAACATTGAAATTTATAAGAATAAAATTGTTAATTTTAATAAATTCTAAAATGAACACGTTGGATTGTGAAATATGTCACATCTGTTACGACTCATTGGTTGGCACGTACTCAGCATTCTATTCTATTGGCCGATAAACAGACAATAATAAACGTTGCGGAATATTGTAAGCGTGTCCGGCGTAGACAGGACCAATAGGAAGAGAGTAAGTAGAAATACGGAGACCAACACAACTCGTATTGGTGTAGTGGAGAATATAGGCAGCTCACTTCAACCTTGTCTTCAGTGACAGTAAATCTGCGCCTGTCTAAAGGGTTAATGTAAGGGTTCAAGAGTTAGTGAGTGACGAGATTTGGGCGACGCTTAAGGGAATCAGCCCACACTATCTTGGATTTATTAATTAATTTTTTCGCTATAAGTACGATTTCAATCGGTATAACGTAAGTTCTCTCTTGACACAGCGTAAGAAATAATTTCTCTAGCATTGTCAAGTTGTTACACCTTCAAAACCTTGGGTAAGTTTAACCTTTAACTGCTGGGAATGAATACGTGACTTTTCGTTGCGGGCTGTTACAGTCTAATAAGCAATACTAGCGACAGTACTTAAACAGTATCAACGTTATAAAATGTATAAAGCAATGCCCTGTGTCCTGCAGATACTTAACATTTTATATAAACTCTGTAAAAAAAAAGCATGTTGTTGTGAAAGTTCCATAACTAAAAGATTTTTGTATGACTGATCCTCGTTAATATGCATAGGTCCCGCCCGTTTAGATTAGTTTATAACTCTCCGGAACTATATTGCCATGCTCAAAACGTACAAATCGAGCCTGTTGAGGCACAGAACCTATAAGAATTATTTTCACAGCCCAAGAGAAGGAAGGGGATGAAAATACTATCTTTACAAAATACCACGCCTGTCATTTTGATGTCTTTTAGTAATGGTCCTATTGTCCAGCGAACAATATTCACGAGCAACCAAATTACAGGTGGCGCAAAACTTTTTTGAGGTGTTTATTTAAATGCCACAGATTTAGTTTAATAGTGCGTCCAGATAGGTTGTGCGATATTTCGATACGTCGCCTACGGTACGATGTACTTAAAGTATCGCAACTATAAAAAAGTATCAAGAAACTGTGACAAAATATCGTAGTGATGCTAATTTTTTGTGACGACATTTCGATATAGGCAAATGTTGACTACTAGTAATTATATGAAATATCAGATAGGCTATACTAATATTTATTCCATATCTGCAAATGTAACTACAGTGAAGTATAATCTAGTGATTTTGTTTTATTATGATATACACAATATATGTCATTTACGGAAATGATGCATCGCACAGATACTAATACATTTGAAATGTACTAAAACACTTGTAGGTTTGGTGTTAACCTCATCGTAGCATCTTGGAACTAACGAATTTTCAACTAGGCAGAAGCAAACTCGCCTTGAAAAATCCGGTTCTTGCACTTGACGCATCCTAAATCCTAGTCACGGCGCCAACAGCAGTTTTCTTGGAACGTCTGTTTCGGCTTCGCGGGAGATTATCCAATTGGGCGGTGGGTATCTGCCAGATGGGCTGGATCGCCACAATTACAGCACGGTCGTGTCCTGGGAAGCGAATTACCAAAATTGCTAGATGTTCCTCCAGAGAGCCGTCGTCAAGTGAGATTTATGCGCAACGCGGTTCCAGCTCGTAGACCCGCTGTTTCGAGAAATAAAAATAATAGATGTCTCGAATTTCCTCGAGTTCATCGAAAACCTTTCGCACGCCGATCACTGCTGTAGCTTACATTTGAATACTTCTTTTAGCTTTTAATATTATCTTTTTGACAGTTTTTAAACTGATAATTTTGCTACAGAGCAACAAATTTGGTTTGAAACTACTGACTAGTGAAAGAAGGATAATTACTTGCATATGAACAATTGTTGTAGAAATGCACAATTTCGCAATTCCAGTAACTTGATTTCATTCACAACCACTAAAAAAATTATTTTCACACGCAGCCGAGTCATTTAGAAGTGTGGAGTTGTGATTAGTTGGGAGACGGATGTTAGGATATTTGGGGGATTCGTGGTTTGGTTGGGGTAATGGTGGTGTGGTAGGGAGGCTTGGTAGTTTGATTGGCAAGTTAGTAGTTTGGTTGGTATGTTGGTGATTTGGTTGGTATGTTGGTGATTTAGTTTGTATGTTAGTGATTTGGTTGGTATGTAGGTGATTTGGTTGGTTTGTTGGTGATTTGGTTGGTATGTTGGGGATTTGGTTGGTATGTTGGTGATTTGGTTGGTGGGTGTATGATTTGGTTGGTGGGTTGGTGATTTTGTTGCTGTGTTGGTGATTTGGTAGGTGGATTGGTGTTTGGTGATTTGATTAGTGGTGGGTGGTTGGTTGTTTGGTGGGTTGGTGGGCTGGTTAATTGAATGTCTGATAGGTTGGTTGATGGGAGAGTTCGACTGGACGATAGATTACGTGGTGAAAACACTGTTGTAAGCTCACTAGTTCAGTCATAACTTCACCATTTGGACAATAAGCGATTACATCTAGTCCAGCCAACTTAAACACTAAGTTTCGTAGTTTCTTGTGACTGAGTGGAATAGTCTGTTCAAGAGCAATATTTCGCTACTTTATATTTCAGTAAATGTTATGGTTTAGAGGAATGATATCAATGACAGCTTGATTGTACCCCCTAATCATTTGAAAATAAACTTTTACCTTGTTCTTTTAACGTAAATGTGAGTATTTTAATGTGAAATCTTGATTCGTGTAAGTTAAGCCTTTTAACATAAATTTTGATTTCTGACTTAGTGTTTCTTGAAGTCAGAAGAATGTCGTTTTACAGTTTAGTTGAAATCTGACGCTCAACTTTTGGCTAATTTGACTTTAAATTTTATCTGAAAAGTTAAAGGCGAAAGACGGGCGAAACACGTAAAACATTTTAAGAAAACATTATTTGTGTTGTGAGATTTGTACGAAAATATATACAAATATACAATTTTTGTGGTTTTATTCACTCAGTATTAAAACATTCTCCGACGTTAGTGTTGTTTTTTCCTAATATTATTCCATATCACAAAGAAAAATGATGTAACATGGTAAAAACAACATTTCCTATTCTTGAACCTCCCATAATGTGGCGGCGAGGAAGGACGGACGATGATGGTTCGCATAGTCACCAATTGGGACAAGGAGTGGGTCAGTCCACCAGCATCAAAGCCTGGTATGTCGATAACCTTGCTGTGGGAATCCCTAAGTTGCACGTTAATGTTTCCCGAGATGACTATCAGCCTAATTGCGGTGTCCACTTCGGCCTTGGGGCCCACAAGCTCGTGACTTTGGCAGGTCCGTCTTGCTATTCTGCCAACACGCGGCTTTCAGCATTCCACCGTAGCATGGTGCCGCCACTTAAGCCAGTTAAACAGTCGTATCTCGGAGGCCCTAGATTCTGACTAGTTAGTGAGCGGGCAGCTAAAAGCTGTGCAAAATGACTGCGTAACACAAAAAACTTACTACTACTCTTATACAGTAGTTTTCTTCTTTTGCCATTACTATTCCATTTGTAATTAGATCCTTTAGACAATCATGACCTTCTGCATGGTGTATAGTTTTCAATCACTTATTTTTCAGGTAACTGAAAATAATAATAAAAAAAATAATAAAATATTCGTGAACTTGTCAAAAATTTAATTAAAAAGGAAACTTTTTACAATTATTAAATAATATCTACTCGTGTAGAAGATATAACATACATAACAAAAGTTTAAGACCACCCTTATATGTGATATAAATCCGTTATAAGAGCCAAATAATTAAATTATTTTATAATGTAACTATTTTCAATGTTTAATTTGACAATATTACGAAATACTACTGACATATTCTGCGATATTTATATTGTAGAAGGACACACACATAAGCTTTTCCGTGCGACATGCGATTGGAGTTGAAATCCGGAAATCATGATGTAAACAAAAGTAAAATATTTTTGGATCACACGCTAAAAATCATTTCGTATGCATAAAATACTAACATTAAATAGTTTTGAAAGTTTCTAGATAATATTTACATAGGTTTTAATGGCACAACTAGGCAGAATAGACTTTTACATAATAAATTAAATGATAGTTAAATTTTTTGACTCATTAGGTAAAGAAAATTAAAATTTCTGCTTGTCACACCCTGATACTGTTCTGTTCTTGTCAGTTTAATAGTCTATAGGACCTCAATTATTTTTAAACAACTTCGGAGACGTTTTTGCATACTCTGGACCAATTTCTTGTAATCCTGGGGCGTAATTTCGTTCCAAACTTCCGAAATCTTCTCGCGAAGTTCGTGGACATTACTTGGCTTGTGGGCAGCAAGACGAAGGCCAATGATATTCCAAAGATTTTCGATTGGATTTAAATCCGGACTCCTAGCAGGCCAGTTGAACGTTGTGATTCCTTTTCCTTCGAACCATTCCTTAGTTGCTGCAGATGTGTGGCATGGAGCGTTATCTTGCTGAAAAACAAAATACCATGAAGCTTCTTGGCAGATGGCAACATGCTCTCCTGCATGGTCTCAATCTAGTTTTGCGAGTCCATAGTGCCGTCAATGAATCTTAATATCCCGGTACCTTCAGCCGACATATAGCTCCAGATCATGACTGAGCCACCTTCTCCTTGAACAGCCGGAACGAGACTATCAGGGCGAAACTTCTCCGTCGCTGTCCTGCGAACCTTTACTTTTCGCGAACTGTAGAGCAGAAATCTCGAGTCATTGCTAAATAGAACGTTTTCCCAATGTTCCATGTACCAGTTCCTCTTCCCTCTGCACCAATTTCTGCGGTTCCTCTTGTGAATGTTATTCAACAGTGGTTTCTTTAGAGAAACATAGGAACACAGTCCATTTTCCCTAAGTCGACGAGAAATTGTCATTGTTGAAAGTTTTACAAATGTAGAATCTTCAAATTCTCTCTTTATTGTAGGGAGAGATGCCTTGCGATTACTTTTTGCCATTTTACAAATGAGTCTGTCCTCACGCACATATGTAACTCTAGGCCGGCCATCGCGCGGTTTATCCGCCACTAAACCCGCCTCTGTAAATGTGTTTATTATGTTCGTTACGCAGGTCTTACACACGCCTAACTCTGACGCTATCGTTCTATGAGACTTACCGCATTTTTTATTACAAATTATTTGCCATTTCAAACACTCTACCACAGTCCCCCCCCCCCATCTACGCGATTACCAAATACTCAAAACCTGCACTCGCTACTTCTATTAAAAAAATTCCGCTTAAAAACAGAAACTCTCCAAAGGTTAGTGTATGTAGTGCTATCTTTCGACGAGAAAAATATAAGCTATCGTCTGGTGGGTGTCCTATCTCGCTGGCTCAATCGGTATTATTTTTTCCCACCCCTTTTTTCAATACGTATCAATGTGGTACTATTTCTTCTGCATTTTGAAAACTGTATAAAAATTATATTTTCGTTAACAATTTTTTTGGCTCTTGTAACTTTCTTAAAATGATCTTGCACCTTTTTCAATATTGAAAAAAAAATCCATACTGAAATAAACAAAATGGTTTAATATCCAGGAAATATTTCATAATTTAAAATGTAGGATTTTTACTATCAATGTCGTGAATCAAAAAATGTATAACTAAAAAACTAAATATTATATCCCAATGAACTTTGAATAGATCGACGTGTTTTAATCCCCACTACTGACAAAATATTCATGAAAAGATTTCTAACAAAATTATAAGACCAGGAACCTAGTATATAAACAAAGCTAGTGGTCTTAAACTTTTATTACATACGTACTTACATACATATTCAGGGTGCACGGATAAAAAAGTGCCATATTGTGGAAGAGGTAGTACACGCGAAAACAAGAAAAATATTTCTGATAAACATGGGTCCTAAAATGCACCCCGTAGGAGAGAGGTACACCATTTCACAAAAAATTTCCCCGAGGATATTGTCATCGCACGCAATGTGTACGAGTTGAACAATGTTTGGTACAATTGTAAAATAATTTAATTTCTTGGGGTCCGACACCCGTAAGTGTATATACCGTTACGCTATATGCGTGACACTGCTGTTATTTAGGTCATCTACGTGATGTCGGAACTTCGCTTACGTGTACTGGATATACATCATAAATAAAGTGCATTCGTGTTTTAAGACTTTAATCAGTCCTCTCAGATTAATAGCTTTAACAGTGTAACAGGCCAACCCGACTTACACACCGACGGAGACTTGGTTATTTGCAACAGGGTTCAACATTACTGAGCAGTCTCCAGTTAAACTAAATTAACGTAATACCACAATGAGTGTTACGTCTTGACAGGTACGGGAAATTGTTCGGGGCTTCTAGTGTTTTTTTTCCCCAGGTAGTGAATGAAGAGAAGGACACGAACAGTCGTGTGATACAAACTTCGAGGGGTAGGTTATATAGAAATATATTTTACAAATTCGTTTGATTTCGCGCCGGCATCGCATTTCTGTTATGCACGGAAAGGTGGAAGGTCAGGCCTCCGAAAGTTCATGTCAGAGGTCAACTACTTGAACGAGTTCTTTAGGGTTCCTTCGAACCTCAAGCGCTCTGGTTCGAATCCAAGATGCAGGGGTATTTTCGTGGGTAAAGGCGAAAGAGGGTTGATAACGAGTATGAATAGCGGAACTCTTATTTTAAAACATAATTTTTTAGCTTAAAAGCTAAAAAAATAATATTGACACATATATAAATTGCTTACTGAAAGCCATAATTTTATAAACTTACAAGCTAAATAAATAATAATATTGACACAAATATGATTATTGCCGTTTTCATGATAGTATGAAAGCAAAAGAAAAAAAAAACCTAACGGATATTGTGGGTTACAACCACTTAGCTTATGTATCGCATCTCTATAAGCTGTTCACGGTAAAATGAGCATTTTTAAAAGCCCTGCTTAAGATATACTTGCATGCACATTGCCAAGGGCCTCATCACTTTATTCATGGCTTGGCCAAATGAAACCGTGAAATTGGAAGAAAAGTAAATAATTTAGGTTCAAATTAGGTCGTTTTTTCGCTTTGCTACATAAAAAAAACGGAAACCGAAAAAACTTTTTATTCGACGTTAAGTTATACCAGCTTAACCGGGCACATGTCCCTTAATTTCCCCTTTTGAAATATATGCAGGGAGGAGCAGTGGTTTTTTTCTTAGGTTGATTTCAAAAGTGCTTACATTAACGTGAACAGCCTTTACCTGGGATACGCCCATGTGGGGCAAGGAATATATAAGTGTCGTTTACAGCTATACGTTTGTGTTAGTACGTTACATTTATAAGCCCCCCACCCCCCGGCATGAACGAGAATGTTATAAATAATAACAAAACACGTTTTTGTATTACTTGTGGTCGGGGAAGATAGAGAAGATATGAAACATATGTGGTTGTGAGGTGGGGTAAGTATTTTATCGGCCTCGTCAATAATTTAAATGTGTAAATTCGTCCTCTCCGTAACACATTCAGACATAGTGTGAGTGAGTGAAGATACATAGACGGCTCTTAACATCGAGGTCTTGTGAGCCGATGAGGGTGAAGTGAGGTGAGAATGGAGCAGCGCCGTAATGAAAAAAGGGGGGGGGGAATTCCGAGGAATTCCGCTGACCAGCGGCATCGTCCGGCACGATTCCGCTTGCGAAAATCCGGAGTGAACCGGCCAGGGATTGAACCCGGTTCGCCTTGGTAGGAGGCGATCAAACATAGTGTCCATGTAGTGCTTACGTACCCGTACGTATATAAACCACAGAAAGGTTAGTTTTGACCGGTATGGCACATTGCGATGCTAAATACCCGGTAATATTCCCTGTGGATAAATGATTCGTAAACCGTGCTACTGGGAGAGGTTAAGAATGCTTCATATTACTATAGGCGAACACGACGCCTATAACTCATGGGTTGTAATAAAGAAACACGTGTTGTATCACCTCAAGTACATCACGCATAAAAATTTTTGTTGTTTGCAACACCAGAAACCGCAAATTTAAGTGGGTCTGAAAGTGTTAAGAACATTTGACGATTCTTCGTTTATTTTAATTTTACGAATACCTGGAGTTTTGTCCTGATTAAAGTACGTCAAAGGCATTTCACAGTAAATTGAGAACTTCTGAAAGCCCTGCTTTAAATCTACTTGTAAACACACTATGCATTCTTCCAAGATTTGCAAAATTAACATTGCCTTGGGCCTGACAACTTTAGTCATGCGTCGGTTAAGCGAATCTGTGAATTTGTTAGAACAGTAAAAGAGAAAACGAAAGAAATAATTTCATTGTTCACGATGTTTACCAACACTTTAAATTTCAACGACAAAGTATGGAACCATACCGTGTGTGTGTGTCTAAATATAATTCAATTCTTTCAATTCGAAAAGCTATTCTGAGTCAATGCCAATTTAATACTCAAAATCACTGTTATAACACACGAAATAATGACAATATTCATCTGAATGATGTCAATAAAAGTAGCACAATAAAAATGGTCCAATAATGGTACAATACTTTTTAATAATTTGCCACTTCAATTCAAAAAATTTTGCGAATTCTCAATATTCCGAAAAAAAAATTGTTTGATTTCTTACTTGACCACTGCTTTTAAAAGGAGGGGAAAGGGTGATTTTTTTTAATAAATGCACTTAATACTATATATTGTTACCTGAATGAGTATCTTGTGAAGTAATGTTTTAACAATTAAAATAAATTATTATTTCGTTTTTTGTTTATTTTATTGTACTTTTGTACAGTGTTAGTATTGTATTGTATTGTATTTATTGGTGGATTGCACATTTGACATGTTCTAAATCACCGAATGGATATCTACAGAACATATATAAATGAAATGGAAAGTGAAATGAAATTACTTTCCCTTCATAACTGGGTGTATGCCAGCCAGCGTGACCACTACAATATACCATGTGTGTCAAAAACATGGCGACAAACTTCAGCAGGCGATTCCTTACGAAAATATAAGGCGAAAATATATGTACAACATATCCCCTACAGTGATTATAAAGGGAACTATGCGCCCCTAAAATTTGTGTTTTAAAATTCGTTTAGTTGAAAATACCATTAACTACTTGTAATTAAGCAACAAATCGGTGAATGATGTTTTGTATAAAGGAGATCTAATACGTCTTTCTTTCGAAAGTGTCTGTTGACACCCTCTGTTTTCATCAAACTTTGTAACACTACGTTCTAAGATATTCTAAAAGACAACATGTGAAATCAGCTCGTCTAAATTAACAAAAAAAGGTCGCCTTGTCGGAACTCCTTCAGGTGATCAGTTTGTGAGATAGTTCATGTTGAACATTCAAAACGCAAAATGTGTTGCATACCAGGTTGGCAAACCACAATAGAGAGTAAGAAACTACACATGAGGATTTTTCAGGGGCGCACAGATCCCTTAGTAATCACATGGCGAGAAATGCGGTAAAGGTTGTTCACGATAAAGTGAGCACTTTTGAAATCAATCTTAGAAAATGTCACTACCCCTAACTGCATATATTTCAACGGGCGCCCTGAGTTACATGCGCTAAGTAAAGTTGGTAACGATGGATGGGAAGTAGTTCCGTATCTTAATGTCGAATAACTAGCGTTAGGTAACAATTTCTGACAACTTAAATTATTTATTTCGTTTAATGTTTATTTTTTAATGCATCGAAGTGAATAAATAAGCAAATTTGTTAGATATTTACTTTTCTAAAAATTTTACAGTTTCACTTGACCGACGTATGATTAGAATGATGAGACCCATGGCAATGTTAATCTTACATAATGCCGAAGAATACACAACGTCCATACAAGTAGATTTTAAGCAGGGGTTTCAAAAGTGTTCATTTACCGTCAATAGCATATACTATATTTTGTCAGGAATAAACTGCCCAAGTTCGTCCCCATGTTTTAGAAACACGTTTTATGCAGGTAGGGGCGGTGATATTTCTTTTCATAGTTTGTTTCTAAAACTGCTCAATTAACAACGACCACCGTGCAACTGGTGGTGCACTTTAAAGGCCCTAGTTACTTTTACATTTCAGCAATTTTTTTAAAATCATTTAACCACCTTTTTAAATAAATATTGTCATGTAAGTAATTAGCACAGCGTGTAGATTCCGCCGCGCTCGGAATTTAACGTCCAAGGCTAAAATAAAATATATTTATTGAATATTATTCCAAAATGAGAGGACTTTCGAAAAGTGCTCACTTTACTGTGACTCGCGTATAGCCACGTGTATCACGTGTGGTAAACAGTGGTTAAACCACGTGGATTCGCGAGAGATCGTCGCCACGAATGACACGTGTAAGAGGCAAGAGGAGCTTGTGACGGCAGAGTGTTTTATGCTAATGAGCCCGGCCTCTCACCTCAGAGCTCCCGGTGTGAAGTTATCGACTCCACGCACTTCCTGACTACAAGCCACGAGCCTTCTCCCCTCTCCGCTGCAGCAGAGGAACCGGAAATTTCACCTGCCCCCTCCCACTCCTCGACTCTCCATCAACCTCCAACTTTTATGGCTGCACCATAATGATAATGTGTGTTTGTCGGCTGGCCGCGGGACGCAGTTGGCCTTGACCCCCCGCGAAGGTTAAGAGAGCCGTTCTCCGCCCACGCCCGCATCAAGCGGTTCGCGACCCGCCCAGATTGTCTGCGCGCGTCAGCTGCCGCGTTTCCGAAAATTCATCGACGAATCCACCATTGGTTGATATAGGCTGTTCACGGCAAATTGAGCACTTTTTAAGGCCTTTCCAACAGGCATTAACCACATTTATCGCAACACTCGGACATTAACTTTTGATTGTGGTGAAAGCATACACAGTATTTATTAGTCACGTGACAATGCTGATATTAAAAAGTGGCGGAAAGACAACAACTGGCTTAAAAGAAAATTTTGGGAGGGCCTTAAAAATTGCTCACTTTATCGTGAATAGCCTATACACCGGTGTACACCGGTTGAGGCATTTTTCGATCATCGGGTTGATTCTTAACGGTACTTTCCGTATGCTTCCAGACACATATTAATTCCATTACACTCAAATTCTAACATTTTCATCGTCCATTTGTAATACTCTACGTCCAAATTATTTTTTGTGTGTTTTGGAACGCTTGAAAATGACGGGTTATAGGGGTATATGTGTTAACTTTTATTATCCAGAGAAAACGTTCGAAAATTCATCGGGCTGATGTTTTGGTGCATATCCATCAGATCCATCGAATTTTCAGGCCTGTTGAACTTGTGGATCAATAGGTTCAACCGGACTCAATTGAAATAGAAATTTGGGAAGATCAATGCTTCTAGTTTGGCGAACAAACATTTTTCGCCACTAGGTAAGCGCTAGTGGTGCGTGTGTACCGGATTTCGTCTATTTTCTATGTTAAAAAAAAAAAAATACTTACCATAATAATAAATTAAATACGAAATAACTTCGTGACTGTGGAAATACTTTCTTATTTATTATTCACATAGCTTAAAATATTAATTAAATATGACCTCTTACCTAGCGGCGGAAAATCTCCCCACACAAACTCTCCCATAAGAAAACTCGTCTTGTTCCTAACCTGAGTAGAATAAACCTTAACTAGGGCAATGTTTATTCTACTCATTACTTTTGGAAGAGTTTGGCAAAGGGAAAACTTCTACCTCAGTGCGCTGGTGTCCCAAAGACGTCACTTTTAAGCTAACGCTCGTGTGTGATGAAAACTTATATGCTTAAAGTAGGCCAGAAACTAATTTTCCAAATGGCGGTCGCACAAACAGTTCAACTTGGTATTCTATATCTTTGAAAATACGAAACAAATCTCATGGACAAGTGCAGCCTGCAGCCGAAGCTCCAGAGCCAGGCGGCCATCTCGGATGACGTCGTGCGGAATTTCATGCTCTGTCATCACGCTTGGGCGGCGGCCATATTGTCAGTCAGTACGACAGTGACCTTGACCTTTGTTTTTCGATCCCGAATTTGGTTTTCGATTCCAAATTTGGTTTTGTGAGTCCAAATTTGGACGTCGAGTCAGACGACCATTTTTGTCAGTACATCTCTTCCTGCTCTTGCATTCCATCTCGAATCTTACTGATCGTTCATTAGTCTCCAACGACGTTCATCTTGGATTTCACTTCCGAGGGTTTCCTCGGGTTCCTCCCACGTTTTCTTTCTTTCGCATTGCATCGTTTTTTCTCTCTCTTCCTTCGTTCTCTCTTATTCCCGGAGGGTTTCCTTGGGCTCCTCCCAAGTTTTCTTTCTTTTACATTCCATCTTTTTTACTCTCTCTCTCTTTTCCTCTCGTTCTCTCGCTTCCTCTCTTTCTCTCTCTCGTCCTTCGTTTTCTATTATACCGGAGGGGTTTTCCGTCCATCTCGTCTGCTGGAGTCGGCCTTCTTGTTTGATGTCGTCTGCTGGTGGCGGTCATCAAATATGTCTGTACAGAGCTTCATTACTCCGCCACATTGTAAGATAGGCTCACATTAAAAAATTAAGTTGTTATGTTATATCTTGGGGAAAAATGAACACATTCCCACCACATTTGGTAAAGAAGTTGTACTGTGGTAGGCCATAATAATTTGCATGTTTTAAATCTGCAAGATACGTATTTTCAGAATGGTGGCTATAATAACACTTTAGATTAGTGTGCTATATCTACGAAATTTTGTAACCAATTTTAACTTAACTTTGTATTCTGTATCTATGATAACCATCGAATGTGCTAATACATAATCTTTTGTCCTTCATTTATGAAGATCGTCACATGAAAAAAAATGGAGGTGTCATGCCATCTCTCGAAGACAAATCGACCGAATCCCAACAAATCTTTCACGCAAGTAGCGATATAGTATAGTACGTAAACTAACATATTTTAGGTGCGTTAGGCCTTTATTAATGGATTTAATATAAATAACGTGGATCAGTATGTTATATCCTTAAACAATTGAACAAAATTTAACTAACTTTAGTGCACTAGCAGTAATAATTAGAAATATCAATTATGCATACAGACATTGAACATGTCATTTTTTTTTTTGCCATAGCCTTCACATGTTAGATTTAACAGACCGGAGCATTTATCAGTTGCTATCTTTCTTACTTTTTTTCAATTTCTACGCCACTTTATACCATTTCAGAATTTGGAAATATTTTATAACATAGCATAGTTCAGTGCGTCTTTTTAGGTCGTCGCTTAAAGTGGGGGTTCTTTTTAGTAGCATGCTCCTTCATTGGAATGCCTAAACTTGATGAGCACCAACACTCTATAGAGTTTTTCTAACAAGAAAGCTGATGTATTTGAATGGAGAAATTGTAATTGTAATTGTAGAGAACTTTTTAACGCTCCCGGGCTTTATGATTGAAAGCTTAGCAAGGGACGGTTTACAAACTAACGTATGCATAACCTAACTTAAATGAACACCCCTGCCTACCCGGGATTGGAACCTAGAACCTCCCGGATCCCAAATTGGTGGTACACCAACCTACTGCGCCACGGGAGGTCGGCGAGTGGAATAAAGACATTATTTTAATATAAATAAGGACTACAAAGATCAAAAACACATTTGATATACAACAATTGTACCAGTTCAACATTTTTAACCGCAGCGTAATCGCTCGATATTGTACTTTATTGAAAGATATGAAGCCTGAGGTTTTAATGCTAGCATTTTGAAGCATAGGCATTAAGCCCACTGTAGTGAACGTGACAATTTAAAAGTCTTATACGCGTATTGATGAATTGCAAAATATATAATGCACATTTTAATAAAGCATTATCGCAACATCCTCTAGATTTCGTACCGAACAATTACGAAATTATCAGTTTTCAGATCAGAAAACCGCTTTTTAGATTGATTCTCTGGATATATTTTCTTATATCCCGTTACCTCTACGAATTCGATTAGGTGATTATTAACGAGTGTTTTTTTTTTGTTTTGCTAATTAGGCTTCCCGGAGTCCGTAATTACTGGTCACGCTTACCTCGCCAGAAGGTCAAACCAGTTCTGCTACTATATCCACCCACGACATTACTGATAATTTTGGCACCGGGTCTTTACTGACACGGTTTGTAACCAGTTAATACACTATCTACCAAAAAGTAATTCGGCAACCGTGAAGACAGGTAATTTAGTACGTCAGTTGACCTGTGTTTCACGGCCTTTGGCGTAGGACCGCTGGTATTTGTCCGCGGTAGCACGAACACAGAGGCCTATTGTAACGTTCTGGATAATGAAATGCTCCCAACATTGTGGAGTTTTTACGGAATGGACCCGTGTTATTTCCAGGATGACAATGCCAGGTGCCATGTTTCAAGGGCTACTATGCAGTAGTACGCCGACAACAATGTTCGCCTATTGGACTGGCCCACCCAGAGCCCCGATCTCAACCCTACAGAACATCTTTGGGACGAATTGGATCGCCGGGTGAGGGCTCGTCAAGCGTGGCCAAAATCCATTGCTCAACTCATGGAATGGTTGCAAGAGGAATGGCGACGAAGCCCCGTGTATGTCCTGCAAACACTCGTAGAGAGCATGCCAGACAGGGTGGCTGCTGTTATAGCCGCAAGAGGTGGCCTTGCGAGATTCTAACGAGGTGACAACCACCGAGCAAACATTGTGGACAGGTGCCCAATTACTTTTTGGTCGATAGTGTATCATGAGATACCGTTACCTTCCTTTCCTCTCTCTCTCTCTGCACAACCACGCGACGTCCAACACAAAAACAGTACAGCATTTGCTTGTTGTGAGTGGCGAAAACACATCCACAACTTACATTGCATGCTGCTGTGACAACTGTACCAGTTTAGTGCAGGGCCGTTTTATGGGCATGTAAGGCCCGGGGGCAACATAAATCTGAGGCCCTCTTTACAGCTATGATTTAGAAATTATAGTTTTAAACCATGAATCATTTATACGAAAGTTAATTATCTTTGCTATGGGTTAATTATTTAGTTTCGATATTTTCAAATAAAACATGGATGTAGGTAGCAGTTAACAAAAAACGACAAGTATAAGTACTTTATTAAAATGCAGCCAGTCGATACACACATATTAGGAATATATGCAGGCAAAGCAAAATAATGTGTTGGAAAATTCTGAATAAAATTGAGCTATATTATACAGCCTATTATTCTAAGTTAAGTTATGGTTTTTTTCGAATGCGTTTGTTACTAAACTAGCTTACTACTTCAAATGAAAAATAAGTCACTGTTGTGCTAGATATAATAAAAACATGTACTTCACATTAGTAATACCTGCAGCCACCCCTCATGGTTGGTAATTTTAGAAAAGTCAAGTCTGTGTAAATTATTTCTCTTAATCCAAAAAGGTGGCCCCCATGGAATGTGGGGCCCGGGGCAAATACCCCTTTTACCCCCCCCTCCCCCCTAGACACGGCCCTGAGTGAGTGAGGGAAGAGATTTGGGCGGCTCTTATAAAATCGATGTCTTGAGAGCCGATGAGGGTGAAGCGAGGCGTGTGTGGAGCAGCGCCAAAATGAAAGGGCGGGGGAAATAGGAGAATCCGCCGACCAGCGACATCGACCGGCATTATTCCCACATGTGAAAACACGGGAGCGACCCCGCCGGGAATCGAACCCGGTTCCCCCAGGTGGGAGGCGAGTAGTCTAATCACTACACTAACTGTGCCAGTGGATTGGTTTTGTTTGTACTAGTGAATATCTTAAATTGTTAAGAACTGCACTCTTAACGTTGAAAGGTTTCCCTGAGACGACAGAGTAGCCCTACTTTGTTTTGTGTACTGTCTGTATGCGGCCAACCATCTAAGCAGGTTACTATTTCCAAACATTTTGTTTACTTAACAATTATGTACTACTAGTAGAACAGAAATGTTGTTTGTCAGACAAGATATATGTCTGAGTTGACAAACCCTCTTTTCTGTGTATAAAAAATAATCCGCCTAAAACAAAATATACTGACGAGCGAAAAAAATATCGTCTCTTAACATCATATTTTAATGAATTTTAAGTACAAATATAGTAGTCGGTACTAGATTATTTGGTATTTTCTGAAAGCAGCTACACTCAGCTCAAAACAGTATTACATTTTTTATTGCTCCACAATATTAATAACAATATCACATTAAAAAGAGAAACAAATGTTATTGGACTTATTGACGCGAGTATTACGTACGGGCTGTTATTCTGTCTTGAGAACTGTCAAATATGTGGAAAGGGTGTTGTACAAAACATTAATTAACAAATTTGAAACATGGTATTAAATTAAGTTTTATTTCTGTAACGTTTAGTGGAATTTATTAACTGTTCCTTTAATACTAAATATATCAATGTAACGCGATAAGATTCGAAAACCTGGCTTGGTTTTACAGTTAAACCCTCCAGTATTCTAGAAAAAAAAATTCCAGTTTGGTTTGTGCTTTTACAATCAATCTTGTGTATGATGCTGATACTACGTTTATACTTACGGTCCGAGTCGCCTTTTATGCTCGTCAGTTTACTAGGGCGTATCAACTTCACGTGGATGTTTGGTAGTAAACAAACTAGTATTTTTGTTGGCTGAAACACTTCTCCCCCCCCCCCTCAAGTTTAGTATCACTAATTTGTATTAGGAAGGTCATGAGTTTCATACGCACCGATTGACCTTGTTTTCCCAAGTGGTTTTGAGTTAATCAGTGCAGTGCCTTTGACACAGTTTTCTTAGAAGCATCAAGGAAACGACTCACGAATTAACAGTTACTAGACAGTTTTAGTAGTCTTTCAAAGAGTCGAGTAAACATATACACTAGAGCGATCATGGGATAGGAAAAAGTCTAACCATCCTTTTATATATATACGGCTTGAGATAATTACTCGGGTCTCCGAAATTTTATCTGTCCCAGCTTTATGGGTATAGCCGACATTTAGAACACGTTCTACTGTTCTCTTTGGCTGTCCCAAAACACTTTGCGTAAATGTTTTACTCGCTCTCGTCAGTATCCAGAACTTTAGAGTAGTTAACTCTGAGCGTCGTGAAAGAGTAAAACTTTTACACGCACTATTTCAGCGAGTAACGAAGGGTAAACTGAAAATGGCGAAAGTTTAGTAGAACTAAACTAATTGAAAAGAATTGTGGACATCCTGTTTACAGACACACACGGGAAGATTATAAATGACGAGTGTTAAAACTTGTATTTTTATTTAATTGTTAGGCTAACACTTATGAAGTTTATATTTTTTATTCATCATGTTCATGGTTAATTTATCACAAGTAAAGCTGTTTATTTATATAAATGATATTTTAAAAAATAAAAAATTTGGGCAAAGGAATATAATTTAGAATTGACATTGGTTGCTTAATCAGTACATATTTGTAAACACAGAATGATACTTACATCATGATCGTTCCAAAACCAAATTTACTTTTGCTTTCCTTGTAACTACCTGTTACTTTACTCTACTCTAGGAGTAACGTTTAGGAACGCCGCCTTTTGGAGTTTGGTCTGGGAGCGACAGAGATGGAGCATGTGTGTATGTGTGTGTGCGCGCGCGTGTGTGTGTGCGAAGAGAGGGTAGATATGTCAGTGGCAACGCTGCCGACTTCACCACGCAGCCGCCACGAAAATTGACTAGCGCCACGTGGTGTTCGTACCAAGAACTACAGGTTCTTACCTGCTGAAGTAGCCAGAAACTTCAACCTGGGGAAGTCCACTCTAGGTATACCTTTACTCAATGTTCAAAGTTATAGTTTTTAATGTGGGCAGTGAAAGTGGGTTGTTATGCCGGAGTCACATAGCCCCGACAAGTACGGCACAACAGCCCCGACATGACACGTAAAACTAAACAGCCAATGAAATACAAGATAGATCTGACGTAAGCCCGACAAATTCTGTCGTCCAATAAGCGATTTTGGATTAGAAATTATTTCTATTTTCGTCGTGTCGTGCGGCACGACACACAGTGATAAACCTTGCAAAATTGATTTGTAACGCAAGTTTTACCTGCAATGGTAAATACGCAGCTTAAAAGAAAAAAAAATGTTGAAAATGACTGTATGTAACTCTTAAAAATGGCAATTTTACCTTCGTATGCATTCGCGATAAGACTTTGTCACCATCATGTATTCCAAATTTTCCATCTGCCCACCGCCTTTGAAACTAGCGTAGTTAATCAGCGCCTTCTAAATCGTTCAGGAAAATTCTACTCTTCGTGTCGCGTCAGTAAACTGCCGGGCTGTGAATTCGAGCAGTCACGTTGAAAAATATAAATGTGTCGTGGTTGCGGTTTTCGTCGTGTCGTGCTGTGTGTTGTCGGGGCTATGTGATTCCTGCTTTAATGTATGGGCCTTTTCGGAACGCCCAAGGCCACGCTGGGGCATAGCAATGCACCGTCACGGACGTTCACGTGGAGATTGATGATGCGGCCGCAGCACATGCGGAAGTTCTCTATCCCACACCAGTTTATATAAATACGAGGCCTGGCTTACAACGTTCAAGCCACGTTCAGCCAGCGCGGGACGAGCATGAATTCTCGCCCGGTGGTTTTCGCGCCCCGCCTACTCTTTAAGGTACCCGCCTACCTGGTAGCTAGCTATTTTGCACGTTCTGTAGGATTTACAATAGCCCGTCGCGTCCGTTAGTCATCCGTCCGCCCGGCTCCCAGCCGAGCGATTTACAACCAGTCGTTACGTCGTTCGTCAGTTCGCTGTATAAAAATATTTTTTATAAAACGTGAACATTTTTTTCGGCAAGACTATATTGTGTTTTTAAGTACCCAAAATGCGCATACACATACATTACGAAAATTAGTTGATAAATTTTTTTTAAATATCATATCAAGCATGATTTTATTACTTTTACTATTACAAAGAAGGAACTCGGGTTTGCAAACGTAATCTATATCTATACTACTAAATAAAATAGAAGTGTCTGTCTGTGATTTTCGATCTTTTCACATTTAATTATATTTTTACAATGGAATAATTTATAACTAAGCCATATATAATGTTAATTTCTTTCGTGTCTGCTTTCTGTCTGTCTGTCCGAATGGATTTAACTCAAAAACCACTTAACGTATTGACATCAAATTTACTCAGTATATAGATAATAACCCCAGGACTAACGTAGTCTTTGTTTCATCGAGATATATCAAACGGTTCCGCAGAAAATGATGATCAGGGATGTAAATAGGTACTGGATTAAGCTTTTCTTAGGATTACTGCATAAAAAAAGCACTGTTAAAAAAATGTCCTCATTTCTCCTTTTTTTTTGTCTATGGGTTGAAAAATCTTAATGGCCCAGTGGCTAGAGTTATTCCAAGTGGGGCCGCAGTGATCCAGTGGATAGATATATATCAAGTGGGGCTGCAGTAACTAAGCGGCTACAGCACCCAATAAGGGGGACGCAGACGTTCAGTGGCTAGAGAACCAAATAAGGATTCCGCAGAAGCTCAGGGGCCAGAGAACCCAATAGTGAGGCCGCAGCTGATCAGGGGCTAGAGCACCAAATAGTGGGGCCGCAGTAGCTCAGTGGCTAGAGCACCCAATAAGGGGGGCCGCAGTAACTCAGTGGGTAGAGAACCCAATAGTGGGGCCACAGAAACTCAGTGGGTAGAGAACCCATTAGTGGGGCCGCAGTAGCCCAGTGGCTAGAGCATCTAATAGTGAGGTCGCAGCTGGTCAGGGGCTAGTACACCCAATAGTGGGGCCGCAGTGTTTCAGTGGCTAGAGCACCCAAAAAGGGTCCGCAGTAGCTCAGTGGCTATATACAATTTAAAAAAGTGGCTAGATCAATTCAAAGTCCTAAATATCATGCTAACATAAAACATGTGCGACGCGATGGCAGGGTGTAGTTTAATAATTCCAGTAAACCTGAAATAAGACATATTAGTATTTTAAACATGAAACCTTAATTAAACTATGGTGGGATTTATTTTAATAACTTAAAAAAAATCACGCGAAAGAAGTCGCACGTGTCAACTAGTTATCAATAAAGCTTCAGGAAAAATGTAACGTAACTTCATGTTACAGCTACATAAACAAACACATTAAAACAAAACACTGCACTCACAACACAGCCTTCTAAATTACCCGGGATGAACGGGTAACAAAACGTGTAAGTTTAGAAGGCTGTAATTTCATCCGTCCGTCCGTCAATAGTTAAAGCTTGCTAAGGTTTTGACGGAGGGACGGATAGAAATAATGGCCACTTCTGATTGGCCGTTGGTCACGAGATTGACGGACGGATGACGGACGGACGCGACGAGTTGTTGAAAATCCTCCCTTCGAGATCTCGAAAACGCGTGCGAGCTCTTTAAGGCCAACTCTTGTACACCCATCAGTCGCCTCATCGCCTCTATGCGCAAGGCGCTCACAGTGACGTGCAATCTCTACGTCGGCAACTGGCCTGAACAGGATTTTAAGGCCCCCGCCTGCCGGTGCTTGACCTGCCGGTGCTTGACAGTGTTAGAAATTTACTATTTTTTTTCTGCGAAACTATTAAACGTGCGTGTTGAACTACGAAAAACGAGCGCTGGTAAGTTCTTTCAAGACGTCAAGCACATTAGAAATCCGTGCAAACTAAGCTTAACTAAGTCTGGAGAATCACACCAGGGGGGCAACGCATCACATTCGTGGGCATCCAGTGTAACAGTATTTCATATAAGGACTATTTCTCACTAGGCGCTACCAACATAACTATTTTCTCCCTGATTTTTATTCAGAATATTTATATATGAAGCATTATAATTTATAGATAAAATACGAATAACATTTCAATTTAACAGAAAAAAAAGTAACTTCTATGAACGCAAGTATAAAACGCTTGTGGTACAGGGCGTAGTTAGGAAAGAACTAAACACGTCATACATGGGAAGAATTTTCAAAGGTTTGATTCAAAAAGGCCGAAGAAACCGTAAATGTACTATAGATGCAAAACTACTCAAGGGTTCTGCATTTAATTTTCCTACAAACTTTCCACCAATAAAATAGTAGGGTCATCAACGAAAGTTCTATAGGCATACGCAGTGCGACGAGAACACTGCACGTCAGTTCAGAGCCTTGCGCTTAGAGGTGATGGCGTACCTGATGCACGTGGTAGTGTCGCCCTTTTCGCTCCTACGCCATTCGGCCTCATACGCGGGAAAAAAAACTGCAGGTAGCCGGATGCCTTAGGCGGTGACCCTGTGCTTTAATGGTACGTTAATAAAGATAAAAGTATAATTCGTTTCTAAATACAACTTTGAATTTCCTCTATACAACTTTAGTAGCTATAACTGATTCTTATAACAACTGTTTTAGCCTAACAATTTTCACGCCCTTCCGCCCACCAAAAAAATTATTGAAGTTTAAACGAGTACTTAAAACTTATCTTGGGGCACGAAACGTTCTTTAAATGCTTTTCGCGTTTGGACAAAATTACAAGATATCCGAGAGTTTTAGAATCACGTGTTTTTTGGCAACGCACCTGATGCGCCAGCCAGGCGGAGCGGTTTAATCACCGGACTATTTCCTCCAGGCCTTTGCCATGTTCCGACTCAGCTCGTGAAGAGTTGGCCATGGCATCCGCTGCGGCCGTGACCGACCAATCCCCTCGCTAACCTTCGAGGTGCATGCCCCCTCCACCGCCCGAGAAGACTTCGCAGCGTGGTCGCGATCTGCCTGAACTCTGATGCTGGTTACAGTCTATTCACCGTTCCTTCACACTTTATGACGTGAATAGGTCTTTAAATTTGCAACCATAGTGGGAGGCAATCCAGAAAATCCGATGATAGCAAAATGGGGGGATACAGTTTGGCATTGCAGCTCCGAGTATATCGTCTACATTCAAAATTAAATTACACCACTCGATTGCTAAACGACCAAAGAATATGTTACGTTCAGTGAGGACTGCGAAGCATCGCGCACGGCTGTGGGAAAAAAAAAAGGGGGGGGGGGCGCAATTTTAAATTCGTTTCGCCGCGTGTCATAACTTCCGCGTAGTATAACTTATGACTAGGAGATGCTACGACGCTCGTTTGAGTTTCAATCTACAGCTCTCGTCAAGATCAATCGATTGCGTGTATAAAAACATTTGTTTGGCGTGGTAATGGTGAAATTGTATGTGTTTAATATAAAAAATGAAGAAAAATTAACATAATTTGGGCCCATACTCGTCAAAAGCTAAGTTGATATACAGAAATTGTATACGGTTGGAAAGAGCATCTGAAAAGCAATCCAGTGATACCCATAAAACCCCATATGATCGAGTGAAGCGGTGCCCGGAACGTAATATGAATATCAAGGCGTCCGAGCGCGTCAACGTAGACGTATTCACGCAAAACAAACGGCCGTGTACCCAACACAGCCGAACCCAATTTTGAATCACACCTTTGAAAAACCATACACTAAAGATGAGGCATACCGATCTCGCTGGCTGCGCACAACCAATCTCCTTGTCCCAAAATTAAACTGCTTCCTGCCAAAACGAAAAGCAAAAACGACGTGGATTGTATTTGAGGTTAGAACAATGTTTAGTAAACAAGTGATTTCAGATGTTTTTATGGTTCATCTGAACATTTTGTAATGCAGTTTTATTAAAATCAGATTGGTAATTTTTTTATTGATAATTTAGTGCTTGTAATTTAAAAATTAAGTTATAAGCAAACATATTCATCACTGTTGACCATGTGACTTTGAGAGTTGTGTATGATTGCCGTAGGTCAATGTTGGGCACATGCGCAGAAGATTAGTAAGCGATCTACCTTGTCAATAGTCTATGTGAAAATAGCACCCCATACGTTGACAAAATTAAATTTTACATATATATATATATATATATATATATATATATATATATATATATATATATATATATGTAAAATTCCATTTTAAGCAAATAAGGTACATTTACACACACACACACACACACACACACACACACATATATATCCTATAAATCATAATATTCCATTAATAATTAATGAATATATAACAGAAAATAAACCTGTTGGTAATACATAATAAGAAATAATTCTGATGCAAAATATTATTAAACTGAGTGTGCACGAAATTACCACAATCACGCGTATTTCAACGACTATGTGACGATGTTACATCCAGTTCTAACCTCGCGTTGTTAGAAAAAATATTGATTATACAGTATTTAAGTTACGACTTAGGACGTGTCCGAAATGACGAATTCGTTATTTTGTAATTTGTCTTTTCGTAAGTTTCAATTCGGTCATTGTCGACAGTCATTTGTTTAACACTCGCGCAAAGCATTTTTACATTAACGGTGAAAAATTTATTTTATTTAAAATTAATGATTAAAACGGACACACTATTTCTATAATCGTCACTGGAACGCTGCGAGTATAGCAATGAACATAAAATTTTTTATTTATGCAGTAGCGACGTTGAAAAATCTCTGTTGCGAAATATATAAACAAAGCGCAACACTTACTTGCATTTTAAAACATGTCTAGGGTATTTTAAGAAAATTTATTTGTTTTAAAAAACATTTTAATTACGCATTCGCATATATATAATATCAAAACCAACATGGCGCAGATGTTGTCATTTTGTAATTTTGGTAACGTCTGCTGGATACAAAATACGAAATACCAAATTACCAAATACGTACGTCACCATTTTTGAATACAAAATCGGGCCACGTGAACATTTTGTTAACAAAATCTGCCATTCCGGACACGGACTTAGTCAAAACTGGCGTATTTGCACATGAAAGCATTTCATTTAGTAAACAGTTACTAACCTTGGTCAAAGGTACATGTTATTGACTGACGTGTAGGAAGAAAATATATTGTGATGTTGGACATGGAGATAATTACTGCGTAGCTGGCATGCGCACTCACTCGCCATATTTAAACTAACATGAATGTTACTATGACCCTGTAAACATTTAGGCCTAGCACATTTTTAATTATCTATAGTAGCATGTTCTTAAATACCACCCCCCCCCCCAAAAAAAAGATCATTACTGCATTTGTTGAGAATTTCGGAACGCTATTTGCAAAACAATATTGGTACGTAACTGAACAGAGAATTGTTAATCGCGTCTACCATGCGTGAGCCATGTACAGTAAGAGATTTCATCAAGCACTTTCTTTGTTGGTATTCAGAGGCCCTGTAGGCCTATGTAGACTAGGATTTGTGGTAGAGTGAGTGGAGAGATTTGGGCGGCTCTTAACAGCGAGGTCTTGAGAGCCGATGAGGGTAATTGAAGAGAATATGGAACGGCGCCGGAATGAAGGGGCAGGGGAAACGAGAGATCCCCGAAAAAACCCGCCGACCAACGGCATCGTCCGGCACGATTCCCACTTGCGAAAATCCGATGATTCGGCCGGGGATTGAACCCGGTTCACCTTGGAGGGAGGCGAGCGTGCTAATCGCTCAGCCACCGTGGCCTCGATTTGTGATAGATATTCTACACGACCTTATAGTAATAATAACAGTAACAAAATGTGTTTCATGTTGTGTGCTGAGGCTGCCCGGGATATGGATCTAATGCATGAGGAACTGGGAGGTTTCATAGTGTAGCGGTCAGGTGACCTGCATAAACTCTCTAAGTTTCCTGCCAGCATCAGAGTAACGTCTAGCAGCAAGGGGGTGGACAAGGCAATGTAATGGGATGCAAGCTTCCAAATTCGGGAACAGTCGCATTTCGGAAACCAAGGCCCTGATGGGGGCCGTTTTCCTGGCGCTGGACATATGTGTCAGGATACTCGAAATACGCGTTTTTTTTTTTTTTTGCGAAACCACTAAATATGTTTCCATTATACAGATATACAAAAAGCATACTTCAAGGATGAGGGAGGAATCTTACACTTTAACATCATTATGCTCATTAGAAATTGCATTGCGGAACCCTCCAGCATAATTAAACATCACTTATTCATACTGTTGTATCTCATTATTAGAGACATGCAAAATTCGCGTTATTATTTAGTAACATGCTAGACTTCACTGCCCTATACCCACTTGACCTGCATTTCTTATTTAATTGGTTACTGGTAAATATACGGCCTTTCTGAGCGGTTTACTGGAGATTGGCTGCTCAGCCACTGAGACTTCACTATCATCCTTGGGATGTATCACGCAAGTTGTCGGTGAATGGCACGAATCAAACGAGCATATACCATCCTGGAGTTTAGTCTGCAGCCACAAACTAACGCGAATTTTGCAGGTCTCTACAGTCATTATAAACTAGTCGGAGACACGAAAACAATAAATTAGAGGGGCCTGCAGTGAAATTTCCTTCAGACTTTCAAGCAGTTAAATGATAGGGTCGCTGCTTAAGTCCTATAGTTATAGCAGGACAACGACGGAAACATTGAACAACAGTTCAGGTCTTGCGCGTAGGAATAATGGGTAGAGCCACGAGTATTTCGCGGATTAAGTTGGCAGTAAGCTAGGCTGGACAGCCTTCTATACACTCGAGACTTTATCGTTTGCTTATTGGTTGCTGCGATCAAGTTAGGCCTCTGTATATGACTGTTAAACACTCATTCACAGCAATACTGCTTCCCGCTTATTAATGGCTCACAGTTAAACGGGCGTGTCTAAAGAACTGTCGCCCAATCACAACAGTAGGAGAAAATAACAAGTGTTTTGAGTCTACCTCGCCTCCGAACGAATTCGCGAAATACTCGTGGCTATAATGATGGGACATCACTAGGTACGGGCGTCAGTTTTGTCATTATCGCGAACTTTCTTCGGAGCCTCAGAAACACTACACCGCTCCAGGTTGGCGGAGCCCTGATTGCAACATCCGCAGTGTTAATAATCCGGAGTTTAACGTCAATGTGTGACGCACGAGATAATCGTGCCAGATAACTGCTTCCTACCGCCGCCGGGCTGAGTTCTGGCACGGACTCCCATGTGCAAAGGGCTGAGATATGTTCAGTCAGCCTAGTACAACATCCAGCTTACATGCTAGATCACCAGATGAGAAAGCCCCAGACTGTTTCAATCGTATACTTCAAAGTACTCTCCCGTATCGCGATGAGACACTCTGCTCTCAAACGCACCCTTGGTCTGGCCGGAGTGTCTGCCTGCGTCCAGGACATGAAATGTCGTCTCTCACTCGGACGATCATCATTGGAGGTGATTTTCCTTCATGATAACTTCCAACATGCATGGTGGACTACGTCTGGCCAGGACGAAGTCAGGGGAAACCTTGATGGAGGTCCGTAGAGATTCTGACGAGTAAATACATCATCGGAGCTGGGTGTATGGGGTCGAAAGATTAATCTGATCATTTAAATGAGTCCCATCCGTAAGGGTACTGCCTACTGGTTGGCAACAGCGAAATTTGAATAGGAAATCCCATGTTAAGAAAATTTTGCCTCAGTGCATTAATTTTACAGACAAGCGATTCAAACAAGATTTATTCTTCACGAATTTTTTAGAAGGAGATCCCAACGAGCGTATATTTTCAGTATAAATAGGCAGTATGTACTTTTTCGTAAAACAGAAATTTTAAAAATCCCTTGCAAACAGGCTATTTATGTTACGCAAATATCTCTACTATTTAGGGAGCTTCTAAAAAATCCGCGACGACTAAATTTTGTTAGAAACGCCTATCGTTAAAATTAATGCACTGAGGTGAAATTCCCTTAACATAAGAGCAGTATGCTTTTGGTTGGTGGATTCATGATTCGGAGACTGGAGCCAGGGGAGCTGACCGGCTGCCGTTTCAGATTTTTCCAGTTTTATGCAAAAATCACTTTAGAAATCGATTATTTTACCCAAAAATCACTTGTTTTTCACTAACAAACGCATGTTTTGACACAAAATGGCCTTAAAATTTCCCATTTTTCCATTCTGCAAAAAAGCCTCCCCAGAAAAGTCAATTTTCAGCCGGGGCAGGTGAGGTGGATCAGTTACTCAAGTAACTTTGGAACCAGGAGAGCAGACCGGTGCAGACTCAGGACATTTTTCACTAAAAATTTCCCTTTTCCCCCTTAACATTTCCTATTTTTACAGAGCCAGGGTCCAGCTTGCGGTTTCATCCATCATCTCATTTCCAAATTACTCATATTCGTTCGACTATCATCTTGGATTCCCACTTCCTGCTCTGTCATTCCGGTCACCCAAATGCCATGTTGGATTCAGGTGACCTTGACCTTACACCCAAAAAATCCCAAAATTATCTCAAAAATTAAAAAATTTCCAAAATATATAAAAACATAGATTAATAAAAACAATAACTGCTCTACTGGTCGACATCAGCCTAATATATACTAGTCACTACACCACCATACCAACCAACCAACCATCCATTATAATCCTAGTCATACCAGACCACCCAAAGCCCCATCTCATATAACAGAAATAAAATTCAATTTAATCGCACCACCCAATACACCAAGCACAATCCATCATAACTCAAGTGTACCAAGCAAATATACAGCTGAGCCAAACCCGTAACCGGACACCCATTCTACTTGTTCTATCAGCCAACACCACTTACACTTACCAATCATACCATCCGCTATAACTCTAGCATACCTCATCCATTCGTCCACACAGACCATACAAAGCAAAACATATAGCCCATATCAGTGACACAATCAATTTCTTCTCATACCATCCAACATGCCGACTGACAAAAAATACATTGGCCACCCATACCAAACACTATAACTCAAGCATGCCTTAGCGTTACAGGACTCACCGACACACACATACTGTCCACATTATTCGATATAAACCTTCTATCACAAGTCAGAGTTACTGGAAAGCACACCATCCAACATTACCAACTATACAATCCATATTAAAACCCATGTATACCAAATAAATTTATAGTCCAGACCAACCCACAACACAAACATTCTTACCATCTGCCAAACTAATATAACTTAACCTACTAAAGCCCAGACAAACCTAACCTACCATAATCTACCAAAGGCCCGAAAAAAATCTGAAATAACCTAACTTACCTTAACCTACCAAAGGCCAGAAAAAATTAGAAATAACATAACATAACCTAACATATAGTCCAGTTAAAAATTGTACTTATACTGAGCACACTTTTTTAAATTTTGTTATGAATTTTTTTGGGTTTAAGGTCGTCATCGGGGTCCGAAATGGCAGTTGGGTGACCGGAATGACAGAGCAAGAAGTCGGGAATCCAAGATACTAGTCGAACAAATGTGAGTAATTTGGAAATGAGGTGATGGTCGGAGCCCCGAGCCGAACCCTGGCTCTGTAAAAGTAGGAAACTTTAATGGAAAAAAGGGAAAAGTTTAGTGAAAAAGGTCCTGAGTCCACTCTGGTCTGCTCTCCTGGCTCCAAGGTCACCTGATTCATTGGTCCACCTCACCTACCCCGGTTGAAAAAGGACTTTTCTGGCAATCTCCTTTTTTTTTTTGTGCAAAATAGGAGAAATGGGAAATTTTTAGGGAAAAAAGGAAATTTCGAGGCATATTTGGGCTAAAATATACGAATTATTAGAGAAAAACAAGAGATTTTTGGGTAAAATCATTTATTTCAAAAGTGATTTTTGAGTAAAATTAGAAAATTCCAAAATGGCTGTCGGCCGGCTTCCCTGGCTACAGGCTCCGAATAATGAATCCACCTACCACGGCATACTACTCATAGGATTTCCTATTTCAATTTCGCAGCTGTCAGCCGGTAGGCAGTACCATTAAGAATGATTGAGAGACCTTGGGGCCGAAACGACCTCAATTATTCTCAATCTTTAAATGGGTGTGACCTCCGGCTTGATTGGGAATTGAAACCGGAGACGGATCTCGATCACAAAACATTTTAAACATTTTGTTGAGAGACTTACGGGCTATTGCTTTCCGCAACGGCGGGCAAATTTTTACGGCCCGAAGGCCGGCAAAACCCTCCATCCTCCCGCACTGCATGTGTACTCTGATGAGTAAGACAGTGCACGGCACTTTCTCCTCTTCTCTCTTCGGGCCATTCACTTTACATAGAGCCTTTACGCGGTATTCTACCGGGTTTCTCGGTAAAACCTGTCCTCGCCAATCAGAGATATTCCGACTTCATTTCATAGAAGCCTTTACCCGAATACCCCTTTACGGGTCATCAGAAATTTGCTCTTCTCGCCACAACGGCGGGCAGCAAGTGGTAGAGGGTTCGGTGTATCGGAATACGGGAAAGATGAACCTTGGCAACTCCGCAAATATGGTGCGCTCGTCGGCCGGAGCGGGCGGCCACGTGGGCGGTGTTAATAATTCAAGAGGCCTCCTGTTTTAAGGATCGATAGCGCGGGCCAACAGGTTCAGTGTTCCTGCCCCTGGAGAAACGCTTCACTGGACTGAGATGCCTTCCGTGTGAGGGCGGAGGGGGGATGTATCAAAATGCACCTCACTTCGGCAGTCAGACAACAAAGATCCCCTACCCCTCCCCTGGATGAAGTTAGACGTCCTCGACATTAAACACCCATCTGATCCATGCCCCGTCCACGATACTATATGAGCTGTTACATAAATTACTGGTAAAATACATCAAACAGCGATAGAGGTCTATTTCAATGATCCACGAAAGAATGTTTTCCAAGTTCAGACTTTTGGTGGCAACAAAATTATCTTTAAATCACAATCCATTAATTCACGTGGCATTGCAAAAAATCTCTGGCCAACACATTAAAAATACTGCATATAAAAGTTACTCTTACACCAGTTCGGAAAGTTCGTTCTCGCTCTACGTAATATTATAAACAAATATACAAGCTCCAAAAATTTATAATTACAAGCCACCGCAGAGAAGCCACTGAGTTCGCCCGCTGACGAGTCTTAACCACGGCGTTACGTGTCGCATTCCGATACGAAATATCAATATTCTAATCACAGTACCTTGGCAGCAGCCTTACCATGGACCTGATGATGTGAAGGAAACAGCCCGACCATTCGGGCTATGTTACAGTACAGTTGTCGGGCCGCCTCGGTCCGCGACGCCGTTGTGTCGTATTTTTTCAGCGCTCGGAATTCTGCTCAGCTGTTTTCGCCCCGTCTTCATTTCCATCGGCACTGGACTTTAATTACGCCGCTCTGTCGTGACACACACGCGGCAGCTATGATGGGCCATACATACCCAACAAAGTTCTTGGCTAGCGGGACAGTCAAGGTGTTATCCCAGGCCAAGATGTATTTCATCATTTAGCCTGGCAATTTTACCAGGTCGACCGTCCAGTAGCACAGGGCGCAACTTTTAACACGTCCACCGTCATCACAAAGTCAGAGTTCACCTCGGCACGTTTTACGAACCAAAGTCCAGTAATTGTTTCAGTGACTTTCATGGTTAGAAATAGAGCTACGGACATCTGGCGATCTACAATTGTCTCTGAATAGTGTTCAAAACCGCGGCCCAAACTTTCATTAGCAGCAAATAATTAATTCCTCCCCAACTCCGTGCCCACGATTACGTTATACGATGTGTCTTTGTTTCTAGTCAGTTTTGCCCCCGTTTTACGGGGAGGGATGCGTCTCACGCAATATTAAAGGCCAGCTTGTGTCTAGTCCAGCGGAACCCCATTTCACAAATTAACTTTCCGTGACACGCCTCGCTCGCTCGCGGGAATGTTTCGTCGCAACCCGACAAGACACCGTCGGCTCACTATCGTATAGTACGGGGACAATCCAAGTTTACGTGAGACGACAGCGGTGGAAATCCTGTCGCAGTCCGATATTACGTACACACCGTCCATTCTCTCTAACCCGACGATGGCTGGTAACACACATAATCGGGACTCCCGTGCGTTTGCACCCGCAACGACCGACATACACTTTCCGGCCGCGCGATCATACTTAAGTCCCGCAACATTACACTGCTATCGCACACAGCTGACTCTCTCCACCCGGCCGCCGAAGTCAGACTCTACCAGCATACCGCTTACAACTGCTGCCCGCCGAAGTCACATACTTCATACTCCTAAAGCGGTCTTCACAGATGACACAATCCTCCAGCTTGTCCACTTGTCTCTTTCACACTTATTCGCAAATTTCCTATACGGGAATATACGTTGAGTGAGAAAGCGCGAACTGTAGAGTTGTTTCCCATATATTCATGCTAGGATTCTTACATTTACTCAGAAAACAATCACATGCGTATAGGCTGTTCACTTTAAAGTGAGCACTTTTGAGACCTTGGTTACCTTTTTTATTTTAAGCTATTTTTTTTTTATATTTTAGCCACTTTGTAAAATATATATTACCATGTAAATAATAAACACTGTGTGTTTATTTCACCTCACTCGGAAGTTAACGTCTAAGGCTGGAATAAAATACATTTATTGACTATTATTCCAAATGAGACTGCTTTCGAAAGTGCTCACTTTGCCGTGAATATCCTATATAAAACTTCCCAGCTTTGTATAGTAGCGACGCTGAACATTCCATATTTGTAGTCTGATGTGTGCTATTATTTCCATACGATTTACGGGTTAAAATTTTCCAATTCATTTCAAGAAGATTACCAGAAATTTGTTTACAGTGCAGCAGCAGTCGTGTTCTCATCATTATTATGTAATATGACGAGTATTACATTGTACAGATTTCTGGTAAACTTTCTGTACTACAATGAAAGTTTTTAACCTGTACATTGCATGGTCATTGAACCATACCTCTGGCTGCCAAATATAGAGACGTTTAGCATCGTTACTATATACGTAGTTGTAAAGTTTTCTCCTACGTATTTGATTCATTCCTAAGCAAATGTAGGAACGCTACCACGGATGTATCATTATACATTGCACGGGAACCAGTATTCATGGGTCCGTCTGAATACCTTAAATAAGCAATACTTCATATATTCATATGATTCTGCATTATTATGTATTTCTCAAATGTTATTAAAAATCATAATATTATAAGTTTGTCCAAATCGTATGTATGGTTGCCTAGAAAAGTAATTCAGTAAATAATTAAACTTCTTCTAGATTAATTCTAGAACATTATGCTCTCATACCTCTGAGGTGAAATTAGGCACGAAGTACAAAATAATTCCTAGTTGCAAGCAGTATAATAAATCAACTTACCAACCGAGTGGCAGAGACGTCGGATGAAAACAATATTTATGTATATTAAATGAACATTAAAATGAAAATTAATTTCCATTTACTGTAGTGAATAGAAACTGCAGTATTCCAAATCAAACTCCCTGGCAACCTATACAACGATGCTGGCTCACAGAATAAAAATGAATGAACTATCACACATAATGGAAATAATCAATGACTGGATAAAGTGGCGCTGTAAATAAGAATGTAGGAGGTTACCTTGCCTATATCGGCTTACGAAAACTACTAATTTAGTTGAAATACATCACAATGAGCACTACAGGACGCGATAATGGTGCATCACAACATTTCCACTAATATAGGAAATTTACAAATAATTTCTTAAAATGTACATAGAATACGCAAAACTATTGCAGATTTTCTTCTTCTTGAGGATGCAATTTTGCTTGTCCAACACATGGTAGCTCTATAATCATCTTTACGCACTCGTGACGCCTTTGTGCCGGAAAGCAACTATTAGGCTGTTCTCTGTAAACTGCAGAGCACTTCCGAAAACCCTGCTTACGACCTTCTTGGATTCACGTTGTGTAGCCTTCCGCCTTGTGCAAAATTAATATTGCTATGGACCTCATCAACTGAAACAGTGAAATTATTAGAAAAGTAAACATTTGACAAATTTGCTGACTCTTACAGTTATGTGCAGCCTTTATAAACAGCAGAAAGCAAAAGTTATAATTTTAACATTCACAAGTGTTTACGTAACACTTTTATTTCAATGAAATAGCAAGGAACTGTTGTCTCTCCGTCGTTATAGGCTGTTCACGATAAAATGAGTACTTTTGAAAGCCCTGCTTAAGATTTACTTGTATACACGTTGTGTATTCCTCCGCCTTCTGTAAAATTAACATTGCTATGGGCCTCATCGCCTTATAAATACGTCGGCCAAACAAAACTGTGAAATTGTTAAGAAAGTAAATACTTTACAAATCTGCTAATTTTTACACTTCATTGCATAAAAAAAAAAAAAAGGTGAAATTGCTACCTAAAATTTGTATTCGACGTTAAGATGTGGAACTCCTTTCCATCCATCGTTGCCAAATTTACTGGGCGAATGTCACTCAGTGCGCCCATTAAAGTATATGCATGCAGGGGCAGTGACATTTTTCTAAGGTTAATTTCTGAAGTGTTCACTTTACCGTGAACAGCCCATAGAAAATTTACTGGGTGCACGCCTATTGGAAATATTTTGCTGTAAGATACACACTGAACATAATTTAAATGGAAATTTTTTCGTGCTTTCCAGTCAATCAAGCACAAACAATTCAGTCTATTATACCTGGTGGAAAGAAAAAATAAATTGTGATGGATAATCGATGTAGTATAATAAAGGCACTTCGCCACCATGATAGCTTCCATTTTTTGTACCTCGATTGGAGGCGATATTTACCCTCACTAGGCCCGTTAGGTGGTGGTCGGTAGGACCTGGTGAGCCTTCACAGGAAAGGAAGACGACAACGAGATGGTAATAGAGCAGCGTAGGAAGGCTGGCCGCAGGGGAAACGGAAATCCTTCGAGAATACCTGCCCCCCACTTCCGTTCTCACCAGCTCCGTGGGCTCAATGAGGCGTGCAAGCCCCGAGTGAAAGGCAGTCCAGTCCGTCTAACCGGCCGATCCCAGTAGGAACCGTTGCCGAACTCTCGCGATTGACGGGTATATTTCATTCACGGCCACATCCAACTCTTTTTTCTGAAGCCCAGGATATTACTCCGCCTCGTGCGAACAAAACTTTAAATATTACACCAGAGGTACAGCGCACCGCATACGGGCGCCCTCAGTGTAATAATATTTTGCATAAGGACTATTTATTTATTTCTACTTTTTTTTATACTGGCGAAGTTAAGACTTCAATGCCTTCTCTTACACTTAACCAGGTGTAACAATTTACACACACGTAAACAAAAATAACAAGAAAAAATACCTAACTTTAACAAGAGGCGAAACAGAAATATGATAGCTCAAATAGTATTAAATCTGTAAAAATGATCAGTGTATTCATATAATGTACATATATTGAGCAAGACTAGAGACAAGGCAATGTTTGAAGAAATAAATAATTACAATAGCACAATAGTATTGATCTACAATAACACAAAAATATGTTTCATAATCCGCATTACCAATCATAAATATAATGACGATTTGCCAAAGGTTTTATTCTAAAAGTGTGAAGAAATTGTGAATAGACTATATATATAGCTCGCCGAAGTACCTCCCACCTCACTCCTCCCCCCTCCCCCTTCAAACAGGAAAAGCTTTTTGCTCAGGCAGCAGAGGTGACGTGGTTTGCTCTGAAGTAGTTTGCCTTACACTTTAGGATAATATCCTTCAATACAAACAACTGCAGGTTAATTACCTACTGTCGAGAAATTGTAAAGGGCTAATTCCTTTACTGCAAATGACTTCAAAGACAAAATACCTAAGGGACTATGCATTTAATGGCTAACACATTTTTGCATAGATTTTCTGGATTTTTCAAAGGAGATAAATTTTTTTAGACCAATGACCATTAAAGCTAATGCCGGGCAAGTAAAACACATATTTTAGTATATAGCAATACAGCAAACAATTTTGAAAACTTTAAACTAATTACTTTATGTAAGGATTTGCTTTATGTACCATAAAAAAAAACTTGTATGCTTTCAATTGTTCAAAGCAACAAAAATTTTAATACATACGGTAAAATATGAAATATGAACCTAATTGAAAATTTGCAATAAAAGATCGTAGGCTTAAATTAAATCCTTAATGAAAGTATATACAAACTTGTTATATGACTATCAAAGTGTATGTTGACTCACAGTTAAAACAAGATTTGTTGCACAAAATCAATTGATATCAAATATCAAAATAATTAGTTAACAAATACAATCTTTTATCTTGCCAAAACAGTCTATTTTTGATCATCGGGAGGAATTCGGCCAGACGCAGAAAGAGTACTCACAAAGGAGGTGTCCTTTGTTTGCCAGATGCATGGCAACCTTACACACGTTCGTGTAGTTACAAATAGGGTATAACGAGACTTACGAACAGAATGTTCGTAAAGGCTGTTCGCTTAAACTGAGAAATTTGAAAGCCCTGCTTAAGGTCTACGTGTACGCACATTGAGTATTCTTCCACCACACGAAAAATTAAGGCGGATTCCCACCCGCCATATTGGATTTATAGATTTATCATAAAAGTTTCTATTTCAGAAGGTGTATTGAAATTTCCCGCACGACGTGTCCTAAATAACAGCTTTCCAAACTTTATTGAACTGCCACAGCTTCGCTACATTTATAAATTTTTAGTTGGTAACTGTCGAGGCGAATCGCGAGATTATTTCTTGCGAACGATTACAAAGGCGACGATATCAACAGTAATCTAGAAGTACTGACCCCAGCCAATGCACCAGGCAATGCTCTGTGCTCTGACGTTCCAGAAAACATGATACAAAACTGCATTTCCAGAGTATGGCAAAAATTCCGTAAATCTAAGATGGCGGGTGGAAATCTGCCTTAACGTCGCCATGGGCCTCATCACTTTATTCAAGCGTCAGTCAAGTGAAACTGTGAAATTACCGGAAAAAGTAAATATTTAAAAAAATGCGTTAGTTCTTATACTCATATGCCCCCCCCCCCAAAAAAAAAAACAACAAATGCAAAATGAATCATTTCAGTACTCTTGACAAATGTTGGCCTAACACTTTTAATTCAACGTTAAAACATGCGGCTACTTTCCCTCCTTCGTTACCAACTTTTCCGGGCGCGAAAGTGTCAGTGTGTCCATTAAAAGATGTGCAGGTAGGGGCAGTGACATTTTTCAAAGGTTGATTTCACAAGTGCTTGGATAACCGTGGAAAGCCTATATAGTCTATTCGCAGTTTCTTCACACTTTTTGAAAGAAACCTTTAAAAAATCACCCCATGCATCACGTGTATAGTTATTTCCTAAATACACCATGTATCACAGCCGTTCTATAACACTGTTAACATGAAGGTATATTATTTTTCGTTAAATTTAAGTTTTACCTGTATTTTATTTGTAAACTGTAATATTTCATTTTTAATAAACATAAATAATAACAGCGAGCACAAATCTGTATCGGTAGCGCCTATTAAGAAATAGTTCTCATGCAAAATATTACTACAACTGAGAGCGCACGAATTCGGTGCGTTGTCCTTTGGTGAAGATTTCTAGACTTAGTTGGGCTTAGCTTGCACGAGGCGGAGGAATATCCTGGAAGTAGAACTTTCGCCAGGGCTTCAGGAAATGTGTTAAGTAACCGTGAATGGATTACAGCAAATATTTCCACCGGGCAAGCAGGAAAGAACTTGCTTCCAGTGTTGCTGCAAGAGCTTGTCGGGTCGCTACGACAGGAAAAAGGAAAGTGCTTGTTTGCGGGATAGTGTTTTTACTCGAGAATGGCGGCGTAGCTATGGGAAGGGAGTGGAGTCCTTGAAGATGCCAAACTGGGCACGAACTCGTGCGTGCAGAAACGCTCGCCACTTGTCTCAGCGCTAAGTTCACGGCCGCGCCGAGACCTGTAAACATTGTTTCAGAAAATACCTATAGGCTGTTCACGGTAAAATGAGCACTTTTGAAAGCCCTGCTTAAGATCTGCTTGTATGCACGTTGTGTATTCCTCCGTCTTATGTAAAATTAACATTACCATGGGCCTCATTACTATAGGGCGTATCCATGCGTCGGTCAAGTGAAACTGTAAAATTATTATGAAAGTAAATACTTTAGAAATTTGCTCATTTTTACACTTGAATGCATTAAAAAATACAGAAAGCGAAACAAATAATTTTAAGTTAACACAAATGGTTAACTAACACTTTTTAATCAACGTTAAAATGTGGTACTACTTTCTATCCATCTTTACCAACTTTACTGCGGAAATGTCACTCAGTGCGTCCATTAAAATATATGCATGCAGCGACAGTGATTTTTTTTCTAAGGTTCATTTCTAAAGTGCTCATTTTATCGTGAAAAGCGTTTATGATCAAATACATGGGTTCAATAATTGTGTTCGAAGGTTTTGTTTTTGGATATTATTATTTGTAAAATTCAATGTTCTGTTTTTAATGTGCAGTTTGTTAAACATTTTTAACGTCTGGCAGTTTGGCTACGTCCGCCATAATACTACTTGAAATTAACTTCTAATCTGATGCTATGATACGGAAAAGTGCGAAAAGAAAAAGTTTAGTAATGCCCATAAGAAATGACTTGTTATTTTTACGGAATAATACGAATAGTTGTGGTACTAATAGCCGTCATCTTGGTTTAAAATTTTTTTAGTTGTAAAATGAAGCACAGACGTTGTTTTACTTTTTGCAGTTTGATAGAGCATAAGGAATTAATTGCTTCGTGCATTTTGTGATGTTGGTATTGTGTAGTTATTGCTATCGCTTAGCAGTACTATTTTAAAATAGGAAAAAAATACCGTAAACTCGAAACTACAAGACCACTAAAGGCTGTTCACGATGAAGTGAGCACTTTATAAATGAACCTTAAAAATAAGTCAATGCCCATGCATGCATATATTTTAATGGGCGCACCGAGATACATTCGCCCAGTAAAGTTGGTAACGATGAATGGAAAGTAGTACCTTACCTTAACGTCGAATAAAAAATGTTAGGTAACCATTTATGATAACTTAAAATTATTTCTTTCCCTTTCTGTTTTTTTAATGCATAGAAGTGTAAAAACGAGCAGATTTATAAAGTATTTACTTGCTTAATCATTTCTTAGTTTCATTTGACCGACGCATGAATAAAGTGATGATGTCAATGGCAATGTTAATATTACATAAGGCGAAAGGATACACAACGTGTATTCAAGTAGATCTTAAGCAGGGTTTTCAAAAGGGCTCATTTTACCGCGAATAGCCTATAATCCCAACTATCCTGCGGATGAACCTTTCTACTGCGTACGAAAACACGCGGTTGTAGAGCAAACCACCAAACGAATATGAATTCTTATTTCTTACAAAGATAACACACAATTCAAGCGTCTATAGTGTCCATTATTCAAGATCTTCCTTACTGATAACACAATTTTGGTTTGTCTCATTAAACCCAATTTTCAGGCTGCTGCGTCTACTATGTAACTATTAGACATGAATAAAATCGGTAAACGGATGCAACAATGAAATTCTCTGCTTATTTATTTGCGTGATAGTCTTGGCTCATAAATTTTCATTGACGTATGTACATCAGTATTAATGATAACAATCTGTCCTTTTAATTAATCTGGCTTCGCAAATTCATAACACTTTCTGTTTCACGTGAGCATATTGATTCCAATGCTATCTATGTTTTCTGTACAAGGAGTTACAGCTGGTATATTAACACTATAATGAATTGTAGTATACATTTATCATTAGTCATAGCTTGGCATACATTTAATAAAGATACAAAATGATAAACGAAAAAAAAACTACATTCAAAAAATAATAAAAATAATTTAATAAATATGTATTAGTCATACAAATAACGTAAAGGCGTAGGTTATATTCTAGGAAAACCAGACAATGGAGAATAGTTCGGTTAAAAACACTAATGAAAAGAGTAATTAAATTTTTATGTTTAAAATACGCAATCAATAACTGGCAAAACTTTTATAAAGTATAATCGGTATTGGTTTCACAAGTTCTGGTTGAATATTATTTTTAAAATTGGTTTCATTATAAGCGTAGCTGTAATCGTAAAGAAAATAGTTCTGTCTTTATTAGCCAGAGTTGTTGACCACAGTTTAAAGGAATTAATAATTATTATTTCCTAGGCGCTGTACAATTTACTGGAAGAGTAATTGAACGTCACGTACTGTATCTCTGATGCGGAATGAACACAGTGCAAACTAGAAAAGAAGGTGGCAGACGGGCCGATAGCTTCTGTCGTGATGGCATGTCCTTGAACATGACTGCAGAAGAAAGAAAAGAGGGTGGTGGGGGGGGGGGAAGGAGTTATCAATTCGTAGTACTGTCGAGGATGATATTTTCTAAGTGTGAAGAATCCGAAGTGCTAAAAATCATGATTTTATTGGTGGAAAGTACACAGTAACTAAGTATCAGTATATTTAACCATGGGCGATTCACAAGTATTAGATTTTTTCGCGATTTAAACGGCATTTTGCCAGTATCTTTGAAGTGTGCTGTACTTTTATTATTTATTTTTTATGGAAACAAATTTATTTCTTAAAGTTAAGGCCCCTGTAATAAAAACAAAAAAAAATTGTTTGAAACACACTAAAATGCAATTCACACGCTGGCTAAACAAGCGCTCCAAATATTGTTTTGTCACTCAGAAAAGTCTGTTGTGACAAGTAAGTGCTTTTAGTAGCCTGTCGAAATCTTTGAGTTTGGCCTCTTTCACCAAGGTTTCTTAAATCCTTCTTTTGGAAAAGAGCTTGTAACAGTCATGGATGCTGTTGCCCTTTTCTAACGGTACACTGAGTTCACTGCTCTTACCAGGTACAAGAGATAGCCGGTCTCGAAAATCCCCTAAACACATTATGAAAGAATGCTATAAGCTGTTTAAAAATACCTTCTTGAAAATTCGTTAGTTATTATCTACGAAATGACAACCGCATCGGGGAAGAATTCAGGAATTGAACGGTTTATGGTATCTTTCAGCTCATTGTTTTGTATTTACTTGAAACGCTGGTTAATTTATGAAGCACAAAATTATAACATTTTCCTACAGTAAAACTTTTTTGAAACGCATTGTTAGGTTGGTAGTCTCACTGATTTAGTCTTTTATTTGGGAACAATGAAATCATTCTTCTATTATTTCATGAATTTTAAACCACCTTGTGGCAGTTTCAACATCTTTATGTATGCCAAGTTTGTTGTTTTCTGTGTTGATGCGTTCTTTTGTGTGTGTCTACTGTAAGAGAAATTTATATTAGTCACTTTAAACTAGGAAAAAATTGAAATAAACATAAAAAATATATATGTGAGCAGCAATGCTAACCGTGAGTTAAAGTTAATTTGACAGGTCTGTTGGCAATCATCTCTGATAGCTATCGAGAGTTGAGACTAATGAAGTTATCGAGGTTTTACTTTGAACCACGAGATTTGGTGTTCTAATTTCACGAATGTATCTGACGTTTATATATGTCAGTTTCGGTTAGTTTTAATTTGTATGTTACGGTCCCGTCCTCGCCGTACAACGATATTAAGCAGCATGAGCAGAATACTTGATATTTGCGAAGAAATTAGCGAGGTTATATTCCAGTATTTTAACGTTTAAGTATCTTTAAAAGTCGTAAGTACACATAGTACGCCTCTCGAGGCTTGTTTCAGCCACATCACTGGTATTTGCTGACAGTTGAGCACGCACCGTCCGGTGCTGCCAACTGCTAACACACTGTTTTCTATTGCTCTAGCGCCTGCATTACCAACTTGTGTTCTGTTTATGTTCCTTTTTAAATTTACGATTAATCTCGTAATACTTACTGAAGGCATATGTGAAATATAGTAAAGATGCAACATCTTTTCTGGCACGTTGTCAAGCGTTTACTAAAGTGTGCGCAAATCCAATTTCCCTTTTTCCCTTGTAATGACTGCTGTGAAAAGAGCACGGAAAGATTTCAAATATCCCAAATTCTACTTCACATATCTTTCCCTAAAATTACTTGGAAGATAATTTAAAGGAAAAAACGAAACGATTTTGCGTTCTTAACTGTTAGTTCCGGGAAATGTTTGAAATTAGACTAAAATTAAATTTCTGCTTCCTCGGTTCCTCCGTCATTTATTTTTTTAAAGTAGGCCAGTAAGATTATCTGAAAAGTTATATAGTAATTCTTACAGCTAATGCCAAAAAACTACTTGCAATAGGGGAAAAACTTAATATATTGTAAACCTACGACAAAATTTTGTAAAATGAAAACGGTGTTGTTATGTAGTTCCTATATTGCACAACAATTTTATAATGGAGATGGAGGAGTAGACAGTTTGTCATTCATTAGTTCACAGAAGACAACGTGAACACTGAGATGTGATCCCAGCAAACACAACCTGTTGGCAAAGTGTCGGCAAATTGTAGGCTCGATACCTGTACTGCCGGAAACTGTCGTTTCAATGCCATAAGATAGTATGTTTGCCGTTAGAAAAAAGACAACGGCCCACTGTATTTTTTTTAGGATAACAAGGGTATCACCTAAATTATGTCGGCGTGATATCTCACAGCCAACATGTCGCCATCGGCAAAAATAATATTCTGGCCCGATTCTGATACAGCATCTTTGTTTTTTTTTTTTTCCGGTAATCGGCCGTCATGTTATTTATTCCGGCACGCTAACGTTTTCGAGACATGGCTATTTATCACAATAAAGATACAAATATGATGGATTTTTGCCGACAAACTTTTTTAAAGTGTTTTTTGAATAGAAGAGATGTTAGCTAGCTGTTAATAGGATGATGTCTTTTTTGAGACCATGTGTTAACCGTTAGCATGTTTTTTTTTTTCTCTCATGATTATATATGTGTCACTTGGTAACCCATGGCATTTCTTACTTTGAAATTTTTTTAAATTTGTACAACCATCTGACAGCTGCATTAAAAAATAACAAAAACTATTTTGTTTGCAAGCCTTAGAAGAAACAATGAAACAGTTATTAATTGTCAGTGTTTTAAAATTATTTATATTGTCGTGGAATTTATACATACACTTATAATAATTTGTGTTATGATAGATTTGAAATTACTGGAGAGTATCAGCAAGTAACCCTGCGGTGTATAGGTTAGCATGCTGTATTCTCAACACAAGGGCCATAGGTTCGAATCCTGCACTCGGCAAGCAAACGTTGATAATATCATATTATGTGTTGAGAAGTAAATGAAATGAATATATGTAAAGGGGGAATAATCAGTACTAAAATTCTTAATCGAACAGTTAAGCTTTTTCATGGCTATACTGCTTATTTTTGGACATCATGCCCTGCAGGTCCGGCATCGTTATGACATCCAGCCGCCGCAAGCCCGGCGTTCTGCCGCCATCCAGCTACCGCAGGCCCGGCGTCCTGACGCCATACAACCTCCGCAGGCCCAGTGTCTTGCCGCCATACAACCGCCGCACGCCCGGCGTCTTGCCGCCATCCAACAGCCACACGCCCGGTGTCTTGCCGCTATCCAACTGCTGCACGCCCGGCGTCTTGCCGCCATCCAACCGCCGCACGCCCCGTCATCTTGCCGCTATCCAACTGCTGCACGCCCGGCGTCTTGCCGCCATCCAACCGCCACACGCCCGGTGTCTTACCGCCATCCAACAGCAGCACAGTCCCCGCACCCCCGGCGCCTTGCCGCCATTCAACTGCTGCACGCCTGGCGTCTTGCCGCCATCCAACAGCCACACGCCCGGTGTCTTACCGCATCCAACAGCAGCACAGTCCCGCACCCCCGGCGTCTTGCCGCCATTCAACTGCTGCACGCCCGGCGTCTTGCCGCCATCCAACCGCCGTACGCCTGACGTCTTGCCGCCATCCAACCGCCGCACGCCCGGTGTCTTACCGCCATCCAACAACCGCACGCCTAGCGTCATACTGCCATCCAACAGCCGCACAGCCGCCGCACGCCTGGCGTCTTGTCGCCATCCAACCGCCGCACACTAGGCGTCTTGCCGCCATCCAACCGCCACACGCCCGGAGTCTTACCGCCACCCAACAGAAGCACAGCCCCCGCACGGCCGGCGTCTTGCCATCATCCAACCTCCGCACGCCCAGCATCTTTCCGCCATGCAACTGCTGCACGCCCGGCGTATTGCCGTCATCCAACCGCCGCATGCCCGGCGTCTTGCCGCCATCCAACCGTCACATGCCCGGCATCTTGCCGCTATCCAACCGCCGCACACCCGCCATCTTGCCGTCATCCAACAGCAGCACGCCTGGCGTCTTGCTGCCATCCAACCGCCGCACACCTGGCGTCTTGCCGCTATCCAACAGCCGCACGCCTGGCATCTTGCCGCTATCCAACCACCGCATGCCCGTCATCTTGCCGCCATCCTACAGCCGCACGCCTGGCGTCTTGCCGCCATCCAACCGCCGCACGCCCATCATCTTGCCTCCATCCAACCGCCGCACGCCTGACGTTTTGCCACCATCCAACCGCCGCACGCCCGTCATCTTGCCTCCATCCAACCGCCGCATGCCTGGTGTCTTGCCACAATCCAACCGCCACACGCCCGTCATCTTGCCGCCATCCAACAGCCGCACACCTGGCGTCTTGCCACCAGCCAACCGCCACACGCCCGGTTTCTTGCCGCCATCCAATCGCCGCACGCCCGTCATCTTGCCGCCATCCAACAGCCGCACGCCTGGCGTCTTGCCGCCATCCAACCGCCGCACGCCCGTCATCTTGATTCCATCCAACCGCCGCATGCCTGGTGTCTTGCCGCCATCCAACCACCATACGCCCGGTGCCTTGCCGTCATCCAACCGCCGCACGCCCGGCGTCTTGCCGCCATCTAACCACCACACGCCCGGCGCCTTGCCACCATACAGCCACTGCAAGCCCGGTGTCTTGCCGCCATCCAACCACCATACGCCCGGTGCCTTGCCGTCATCCAACCGCCGCACGCCCGGCGTCTTGCCGCCATCTAACCACCACACGCCCGGCGCCTTGCCACCATACAGCCACTGCAAGCCCGGTGTCTTGCCGCCATCCAACCACCGTACAGACGCCGTACGCCCGACGTCTTGCCGCCTTACAGCTGCCGTACGCCCGGCGTCTTGCTGCCATCCAACCGCCACATGCCTGGCGTCTTGTCGCCATCCATTGGGCCGCTTGCGCCATAAGACAGCGGGCTGACATCATCTGGCCGGAGTTTGTCTGCTATTTTTTACCGGTCCGATTCCAGCCTGTACTTTTCGTGTACGTTATGTGAGCGAAAATTCGTACACCGTCAATGTTTACCGTGCTCTAAGGAATATCTTTAAGCGAAAATCCCGCTATTATACCAGTGGAAAGTAACAGGATAGAAAGGTAGATGATGTGATGTTGCACTAAAGTACCCATTTGTTGATGACACAGGATTATCATGTCGGACCTTTTACCACTTGCGAAAGGAAAAATTGCGGTCGGGAAAGGATGATGAATAGGAGACGGGAGAGAACCACCGGAATTACCTGTTTTCATTCGGGACTAGTGATATCTTGAAGTGGAACTCAGTGGCGTCTTTTTCCCTTCAGTAATTTAAGTTTATTTGCAAATATGATGGAAAAGTGGTTTGTGCAGGTTAAACGTTGCCCAATATGGGCTGGTGACACTCGCGTAAAGGAAATGGACGTGATCTTCTATTGAAATGCTAACCGAAGAAACGGAATCTTTATACGCCCTTATTTTAATCGGGTAATTTTTCACGTGTAAATCCATTTTCGAGCCACTGTGAATATTGTCATCTTAACTACAATAGGCAATGTCGTGTTTTGTTTTACTTATGTACCTGAGGCACAAACTCTCACAAGCTATAAATTAAATTAAATGTTCGTGCTTACCAGTTATGGTGAGGTAATTTCATACGAAGGCAGACGTTGTGTGTACACAGATAAGGACAATATGTAAACATTGTTGTAATTATTTTCTTAAATTGATTTAGCCTATTTACTTGCATTTTATTGTACATTAATCCATCAGTCTTCAGTCTTTTAACACGACAAAACCAAAGCTAAGTTGAGTTGAGACATCTGAGGTCTTCAGAAGCAATAAGGAAAAAATGAGGTGAGTTTGGAGAAGCACTGAAATGGGAAATGTTGAGAAAACTTGAGACCCCTGAGAAAACCCGCCAACCAGTGGCATTATCCGGTACAATTCTCTAATGCTAATATTCAGGAGACAGGGGTACCAAAGCTGTTGTAATACTGTGTCTTTTCATTTACTCAGTTAAGTTTAGAGGTCTACTATTATATATTTCTTTTTCTAAATAATTACCCGAAATTTATAATTTTCAATAACCATGATATAATTTTTTTTCTAAAAAAAAATATTTTATTAATTGAATGCACGTAATTCAATTTAATAACTTTACAAATCAAATGTGGGACTACTTATTTCAATTCATAACATGAATACATTATTTTTAATCAAATTATATTTACTAAACTATGTCAAAATATTTTATTTTATTTACAATTATTTATTAATAATATGTTTGAGAGCTGATACCTTTTTATACATGTAGTATTTCTCAAAGCCCATTCTGTGGGGAACTTGTGGGTCACTTATTGTTTTCACCTTTTCTGCATCGGCGTATGTGAATGTCCAATTATGATTATTACTAAGTAATTAGCCATGAAATGAGGTAGTTTTTTTTTCAGCGGTAGGTATTCGCATATTTGGTACATTATTATTTTTTAAACTTGTGTAAACTAGTGCCTTATTTTCTGGACCAGGCACAACTTCTTAAAACCTATTTATTTTCACATGGCTGTACCCCCAATGACATGAATGGTGTTTGGTAATGTGGCTGCACTAATCATCTGTCATGTGTTCCAATTTCACTTTACAAGGACAATTTCCTTTGTCACTATTTTTAAATACTTAGTGTAGTGTAGAGTAGGGCTTACAAATCATTTAAAAATTCGTAAATTTTTAACGTTTGAGAATCGGGCTATACATTCGTATGTTATTTTTTGTTGGTTTTCGACTCTACTACCAGCTGTCCCTGTTTGGACATCTATTCTCGGAACACCCTATATACAGGATGGTAATGAACTCTATCGACAATCTTCGGCAGGTGATTCCTCATAAAAAAAAAGGTCAAAAAATATATATGACTTATAGGCTAAGTCTGTTCCTAAGGGGTGTAACCACCCTTGAAAGTGTAGTTGCAGCAGATTAGTTTTGCTAGTGACACTGCCAGAATATACGATACATGTCTAAAATTGCAGTATCAATAAACAACAACGAAATAAAACCATGACAAATCTGGGTTCGGGTGTGAAACCATCACATGAAAACGGACTTATTGGAATCCCATTTAAGCATAACGTAATTGTCCCATATTTTTGGTTGTTTTCTACAGATTAGTATTCTACCGTACTCTACCGTGCACGGCGAACAAAAAATCTGTCTTGTGTTTTTACACTTCATGTCACCGTATTCGAGAAATGCATTGTTATGTGCCAAATTATTCGATTCGACAGATACGAATCTGGATCAATTTATCAAGAACTATGGAGTGTAAGGTAAAAACACTACACATTATTTTTGTTTGCCATGCACGATTGGTTACCAGTTCACAACAAAAAATATATAAAAATGCCAGACATTAAAACTTTTATGAACAAACGGCGTTTGTATCCCATTTGAGAATTTTAAAATGTAACATTTCATAGTTTTTGGGTTTTTTTTGCGTATTGGATAGCTTACAATTATAAAATGTGTGGCAGAAAAAAATGTTTTCACTGACCCCTGTACCAGCCGCTTTTTGCAGTTTACCTTATTTTTTTTCACGCGCCAATATCTTTCAGGGATTAGCGATAACTCTCTAAGCCAGCACTGATAAATTACCACCACTTGTTGAATGAAACAAAATAAAATTAAGGAATACTACAAATTACAAATTAACCAGTTCATTGGGTACTCCTAGCAATATACAGCTGACAGATATTTCATGTTTTCATTTTTATTTCAGACAATTGTTCTTTCTGTAAGAGTTGTTTGTCATATTTTTATCTTCCACAGGAAGAAATCGGATTCACCGTGTGTTAAAGTAAATGCTTCAGTTGATGCACAAACGGATAATGAAATATTATCCCAGATGGTTACACAAAAACACAATATTTCTGTGTTTGACAGTCATCAACAAAAAATGCAAGGAAGACGAATAGTGGACATACATTTTTTTATTTCTTCCTTAAAAGAGCTTGATAGTCACAGCCAAATGGCGTGCACTCTGAAGGATATGGACGTTATCCGCGAAAAGCGGCGTGGTTTGCGGAGTTGTTTTATATTTAAATGTCGAATGGGCAGTGTCGAAATGTCCGCGTGGAGTGAAAAAGATCGAGAGAAAATGGATGTGAATACAGCTGCAGGGATTGGAACTATTTCTTGGGGTGACGAACACGCACAGCTTGAAGAAGTGTTCTCAGCAATGGCAGTACCTGTCTTATCAAGTAAGGCTTTCCATAAATATCACAATATTGTGTGTGATGCTTGGGAAGCGACAGCTTTGGAAGAAATGCAGACTGCTGGTCTTGAAGAGGCTAGGCTTGCAAAGGAAAAGAGAGAAGTTGATTCTGACGGCATTCCGACGATAACGGTAGTTTCTGGTCCAAACAGAACAAACTACACTGTATTGCCTGGAGTGGTATGTACTTAATAGCACACATATACACATGAATTTTTCATGCATGTTCTTAAAAAAAAATTAGAAACGGCCAAGGCCTGATCTGGGATGCCCCAACCGCTGCGCTAGAGGAATAGTGGAATGGACCGAAGGTTTTTAAACAACTAAAACAAAAATATTGAAAAGCAAATTTAATACATGTGATTTTATCGTGTGTTTTCATGAGTGTATGACACCATATTATTGTTATAAATACAGTGCGTAATTACTGGTTGCATAAATTTCAAATTGAAATTTTACATTGAAATGCACACGGAGGCAAAACTAATTATGCGAGATAAGTTTATTTCTGGCGGTTTGGGATGAAAAAAAGGGGGGAGGGGCACAAATCGCCATAATATTTCTGCTCCGGGCGAAAGAAAACGTAGATCCGGCCGTGGCAATAGTAAGATTAATTTTGTTTGCAGCCACGACCAAAGTAAATAGAACTCTAAAAAAAGAGGAGCTTAAACTCACTGATGGTAGAGAAAATGGTGTGTTTGTTTTGATGTTAGGTTGTAGTTATTATTGCAATAAAAAGCGGTTAGTATTAATTTTGAGGATACCTATTATTATAAAACAAACCCAATTGAGTTGTTCTTTTTGTATTAAAAAAAGAAATTGGGAATCAAGTCTTTTTTAATAATATTAAAGACCTGAATAAAATAGTAATAAATTTCTATTTATGGAAAATATTTAACATAAAAAACTGCGGTGGTCTGTTAATAATTATTTACATTAGGAGATTCATGTTTTCATAACCATTTGAAGATTGATTTTCATTCGTCAATACTTTGTCTTTACATTTGTGTTAGGTATTAGCGACAACTTTAAAGAAAACCTTAAGTCAAATGTAGAAGATTTCAATTATGTAACCACATTTAGGAAGAAATGACATGTTTCACCATTAGTTGTTAATTAAAGTGTTATAATATTAGTGCGTAAGTTATGTAATATTGCCTCCAAGATTATCAAAAACATTTACTAATCAAGTTATTATTATGAATGTTAACAGGCAGCGTTAGTAGACTACAGAACTGGAAAAGTTTTGTACATTGGCGTCAAAAACAAATACTGCTACACTTGCCATAAAGCAACATTAAAGAAGAAAGATCCACGCGAACACTATTGCTGCAAGAATTGGAGCTTTGAACAAAGTTCGACTAGTATGGAAACAGCTGTGATGGTAGAAGGATTTTGTTAAAGTCAGGACATGTACAGTCTCATGTACACAACACTCATTGCTGATGGAGACATCAGTGTCTATAAGTAGGTTCTTGACGCACGATCATACATGAACATCATAGTCGAAAAAATCGAATTCACGATCCATCTACTTCGAAATTTTTGTACTAAGCAGAAAGATATTGCAACAACCTGCCACAAGACTCAGAACATAGTCCTCGTGAGAAAAACAAATCGGGGATAACATACTTCGGTTTAGAACTGCTGTCAATAAAGCCATTGACTACAGAAGAAACGAAGATACGTTATTTTACATGAAGGAAGAGGAACTACAGAAAGGTATACTCAACAGTGCCAGTCATATTTTTGGTGAATACAAGCAGTGCAAGGAGAGAAATTACTTTTGCAAATCAGAAAAAAGTGAATATTATGTACTAGCGCTTGAAAAGTGTGGCCTGTTTCAAAAAGTGTAGAATGTTGTTAAATATATGAGTAACCAGAGCAGAAGTCTTATGCACAACGTTAACAGCAACAGAGTGGAGCATACAATGCAGCTGTAGCAAAATTTGTCGGCGAAAAACGAGTTAACTTTCTGCAGGCCAGTCATACAAAGGAAGATGTTCTGGAGCAGTTGTTCGCAACAACACCGGAATGCCACTGTATAAAATACACCAATTTATGTACAAGAAATGTCCAGGCGTCTTATGTAAGAACATGGAGCATAGAAGTAAAGAAAGAACGCAAACAAGAAAAAAGAAAAACAACAGTCAGTGCAAAAAGAAGTTGTTCAGTAGAACTGAGGCAGACAAAGATTATGGTCCTAATGTTGAGCGATCAGATCTTGATCCGGAAACATTCCAAGCGAGAATGTGACAAATTTCTAAACAAACTGCATCTCATAGAAAGCGATAGACATGCAGACATGGAGAGAGCAACTGCCTTATAAAGAGAGAGTGGAGAATGGAGAGAACGAAGAATAAACATTCTCATTGCATCTAATTTTGGAAGGGTTTGCAGAATGCTGCTCCACACGCTGTGCATCGACTGTGAAGACTATGCTGTATAACCGCGTGGAATGTGAATCCCTTGCATATGACAGAGAAAATGAAATCAGAGCTACTTATGAAATTGAAAGTAAACTTAATCTGAAAATACACAAATGTGGACTTTTTATTGATTCAGAAATACCGCACATTGGTGCTACTCCCAAGGGATTAGTAAGGGCAGATGGCATAGTCGAAATAAAATGCCAATTTTAAGCTTCAAGAATGGCGCCTCACGAGGACACTGTAAAGAAAAAAGTGACATGTTAGTGTATTGACAAACATGGTAAAATTCTTAGCCTAAAGAAGAAACATCCATATCATTATCAGGTTCAAGGCCAGCTCCACATTTCAAAGAGAAAATTTTGTCTGTTTTGTGTTTGGACACTACTGGAGATTGAAGTTCAGAGAGTTGAACGAGATGACGAATTTTGGAGGGTTTAAATGCTCCCGCAGTTGGTGAAATTTTACAATCACTGCTTGTTACCTGAACTTGTTGACCCCAGGCACGCCAGGTCCATGCCAATCTGAGACCCAGAATATTACTGAGGCACAGAGAAAACAACAAAAAAAGAAAATGAAATGAATTTCTTCCAACATTGTCAAAACTTCTCTCGCAAAACCTGAACTGTTATCCCATTTTTTATGAGAGACAAATTATTGTCACAGTCACATTTATTTTGCATAAGAGCCGTTTGTAAGACGACTGCATCTTCTACATTGTTACACTGAAAACGAAAGAAGAGTGTAGATTTTAAAATTTAGGTGATTCAAAATGTTCTTTATGTATTACTTCATAGTACAAATTTTACCATATTTTCAAAGACGACATGAAAGCGAAAGCGATGATGATGGGACTGTGAATTACTACAGTTATAACATACCTTATATACTGTTTTATAAATTTTTACATAACTCTGGAACTGTACCATGTATATATAAACTAATTGTTATATATATACATATATAGTAATGTCCGTATTGTATTGTATTTCATTTACATATGTTAATAAGATATTTGTTTGCACATGAGATTGTGTCCAGTGACATTCGGTAAGATCTCGCACCTGTAAACATATGATTATCACACATGATGATTGATTTCAGTCGTTTGCTTCCGTTAAATAATTTGATTTATCTTCAAGGAAATATGTTTGATTTTATTGTATAATATGTAATATTTGTATTTGGACATTATTATTTCTGTATGGGGAATGGTATTACGTGTATATTACCATGGTCTGCATTGTAAGTAATAAACTGTTGACTATATGCTTGACTTCAACATTAAATATGTAATTACATTTGATTTGTATAAATTTAGACAAGAACTAAAACTTAAATATTGTTTTATAATGTTATTTGTTTTAAAATTCTTTAAAATTTGTTGTCTAACAATATGAAAAATATTTAGCTTGATATCTTATAAGAATTATAAGTAATAAATAAAAATAAATTGCGATCCAATACGTGTTTTATCTCGAAGTTAATGTATGACGCAATCAACATTCAACCTAACGTCTAAAGTACAGCAACTTGTGAAGTCGTGGTGTTTGTTCGGTTATTCTTTTTTTTTTTTTAATACCGCATTTTATTTCCAGTTTTAATAATAAGACTTTGGTTTAAATATGTACGTGTGTTTTCCTCTATGATTTATTTGCTTAAATTTGAAGTATCGGCGTACCCTGAATTCGATCACACCCAATAATAATTACAAGTCTGCTACGTCAAACATGTAGAGAGAGAAACAGAGGTAGTTGTAGCGAGAGCGTGTATGAGATAAAATTATGCGATAAAAATTCTATGAACTATTTGGAATATATTTATTTAATGATGATTTTTTTCCTCATTTGAGTCACTGGGTTGCTAATGCGGTAAAATTTTACCAAGGAACAAATACAGAAGAGCTTGAGAGTTGCAGTTTTCAGAAAGAAACGAACACGTGTTAGTAAACAGGCATGAGAGAGATTTCTGGACAGTAAGTTCCCCTTGAAAGCATTGTCACCCCTTCCCCACCCCCCATCCAGGCTTGTTGTGGTCGCGAGTGATGGGAACAATAGATAACGTCTGCAAGTAAGATTCCCCGGCTTGGTTTGAAAACGCACTATCTCCAGAAGATACTGAAATAGCTAATATTAATATTACAAATTATATAATTTCGGGGAAACTGTTAACAGTACCAATTTGTGATCCATCACAAAAAAAAATCCACTGAGTGTATTCTTGATAACAGTTTAAAAAATCGCTAATGCGCTTACTACAAGAGGCAGCTGAGAACGATTTCTTATACCATGTCACAGTAATAGCCAATCGTAAAAATTGTTTATTTATTATAAAGTTACGTAACATTAAAATTCATATTTAGACAACATAGTTCTTTTCTCTGCATCAAATGTGACAAAATAATGTAACTTTCATTAAATTCGTAAATTTAGAAATCCTGAAAAAGTCCATTTAAAAATAACATTGCTTCTTATGGCTAGCATTTTATGTACTGTTCACTCTTAAACCATCTATCGCCTAAGAAAATATCAACTTGCGTGTTACGTGCAGAAATAAGTTTAATATATTGTTACATGACCATGGTCAGGAAAATGTTAACCATTAGGTTATAAAACACCATATACTTGATTTACTAATACTAAAAACTATCTATCTATAGGCTGTCCATGGTAAACTGAGCATTTTCGAAAGTCCTGCCTTCCATATACTTGTACGCACACAATGTATTCGTTCACCATATGTAATATTAACATTGCCATGTGCCTTATCACCTAATTTCACAGATTCACTCGACCAACGCATGAATTATTAGAAAGTAAATATTTAACAAATTTTCTAATTGTTACATAACGCCGGAACGCAAAAGAATTATTTCAGCAGTCACAAATGTTTTACCTAACACTTTTAAATTATCGTTCAGGAATGGATCTACTTTCTCTCCGTCGGTGCCAACCTTACAAGGCGCATTTTAGTCTATGTGTGCGTTAAAATTAATGCAGGTAGGGGTAGTGACATTTTTCGAAGGTTTATTTCTAAACTGCTCTATATACCTTGAACAGCCCATAGCGTTGAACATCTCAGAACTATCTTCATTAACATTATCCGAGTTGTATCATGGTTGACGGGAGTTCACATTTCTTTATCTTTCGTTTTGCACATTCGCTGTATCCGTTAACTAAATATGTGCTTTGTTGAATTTATTTTTTTCATTCCAATGGAAGCAAATGTTAATAATGGCTGTTTACGGTAAAGTGAGCACTTTTGAAATCAGCCTTAGTAGAAAGTCACTGCCCTTGCTTGGATGTATTATAATGGGCGCACTGAGTGATATACGGCCAGCAAAATTGGTATCGATGAATAGGAAGTAGTTCCATAGCTTAACGTCGAATTAAAAAGTTTTTGATAACTTAATTATTTTGCTTTCTGTTTTTATTAATGCATCGAAGTGCAATAACGACCAGATTTGTAAAGTATTTATTTATCTAATATTTTCACCGTTTTACCTAACCGACGCACGAATAAAGTGATAAGGCCCATGGCAATGTTAATTTTACACAAGGCGGTAGAATACACAACGTGCATTCAAGTAGATCTAAAGCAGGGTTTTCAAAAAGTGCTCATTTTACCGCGAACAGCCTTTAGCATAGGAACTTTCAAACAAGTCCCTCTGATTAAAGTTGTATTGAATAGTATATCTACCGAGTCTCCTGCATTTGCATGTAAGATATATGCAAACACGCAGCGAATAATAAATGGAGTTAGCTTCGAGCTGCAAATTTCATTTACGTAAACGGTATTCGCCTAACTTAAGCTGACGATTTTGTCTGTAGTATTATTTTTTCGTATATTACTGTCGTTCGTCTTATTTCCTGCACTGCCTTTGTTAGGCGTTTTAAATTAAGAGAAAGAACATTGCTCTTTCAAACGATTTATACAAAATTATTTTCGCAAATTCGTTTGAAAAGAAATTGCGTATCGTTGATGGGTGACTATTGAAAATATAAGCTCAGCTAATAGAAAAGATTAGATGTATAAACCAGTAGGTTATAGAAGAATTGTAATATTTCGGTGACATTTAAGTTGCCGATGAATATTTTATAATATTCATTGATTGTTCACGGTCAGCATCAGAGAATTTTATCTACTTCGTATCTGTATTTCATGTTTCTCACTTTAGCGATGATTTTGTATCCAGTAAAAAATCTAAGTTTTAATAGTTACCATTTATCGAATAACAATATGTAATGCTTCTGCCTTTGAAAACATCAAATTTAAGAAAGAAAGAGCACTTGATTTTAAATCTGTAATTTGCTATTCTGTAATTACTCTTTCCCAACCCATTTACTTTTTCATAAAACCAAAGTAGTAATTACAAGATACTTTTACGAGACTGCTCCTTCGAGCCGATAATTAACAACGTCACTTATGTGCAGTAATAAACAGTAAAATAGCCTTGGAGCCAATTAATTCCATTAGCCCATTAAAAACGAAATTATAAAACGACTGTATTTTGTGTTATTGCAAAAATGTTTTTAAAAAATTTCAGTTCGTAAAATAATACGACCAGATATATGCAGTTTTAACTCATATAATCATTCAAAGCGTGTAAAATATGCAGCTTTATAATACTGTAAATAAACCTACTTTAACACATTTCTACCTACAACGTGTATTGTATTTTAGTAAAAACTTTTATCAGAAATAATTGTACATTCCATTCACTATTAGTCACGGCAGTAGCAGTGCGCATATTCCAACACGAAAATATCGCTACCGTCCAAGCGTTATAATGGAGCGCTAATAGTCGCGATATCTCTGTAACTCTTTGGCATTACCGTACACAGTTTCTAGCAAAATAGCAAAAGAAAATTATATTGGGTTAGCGGGAGAATGCAAGTTTATATACAGCGGAATCAGTGGCGTGTGATGAACTGTTGCAAGGTAAGCTGCCGTTAGCCCTGCGTTGCACCCTGTTGCTTGCTGGTTTTACATTTCCGCCATTAAAACGTAGTTCGGCAGGTGATGCCACTAGTGTGGTTAGTTCTTGTCGGAACTACCACGCAGTCCGGGATCGACAACCCGGCGCGTGCATTCGAGCCGCCGACGGACGCCCCCCCCCCCCCCCCCCGCCACCGCCGCTAAATCTCGTGAAGCACGCGGTAGTAGAGTGCTCATGCCGACCGCACCACGCCCGCAAGCTGTGCACGATTTATTCACTACAATCACCGAGGCACACCGCACCTGAAATTCATACACACAAACACAACACAGAGGTGCACTGTTTCAGGGGTCAACTGCTTGGATACTATCATCATTGTATATGCCACTTAGTTAGCGTTGAACACTGCACATACCGGGAAAGTAGGTAATCAACAATAAGAATTATGGAAAATAAATTAAAATAAATACATGAATATATAAAAATCAATAAAAACCAATAAAAATAATTATAAAATATAAATAAATAAACAAATTAATTAAAAAATAAACAAAAACATTACAAAATTACTGTGGAAACGTGTATCCATAATGACACACCGACTTGATAGCAAGTTTCAGGTCGGGGAGAAACAGAATAACAAGAAGGCACAGGGTGAACCCTGCTTTTACCAGAAATCCGACTGGACTATGGTACCAAGCGCAACCCCCCCCCCCTTTTTTTAAATATGTTCACTAATAATGTTCATTCTTTCTTACAGGATTGCACCTTAAGTGAGCAAGAATACAAAAAAAAAAATATTTCAATCCCCCCCTCCTTAAGGGAAATTTTTTTTTCAAGTTTTCACAATGAGATCAATATGGCACACACTTTAACATAAAAACAAATTAATGATAAGAATGCAATAAGAAAACACATTTGAATTTCAAATCAGCTGTCCTCCCAATTCCTCCCGATAAATAATTAAAGTGCCTTCAGCACCAAAACAGAATAAAATGTCTGCCATAAGTAAATGTAAATATTTAAATACTATCATATCATTGACAAATCGCCATCTGCGCGCGCGCACACACACACACATGTAAATGTAATTCATAATTTAATTTATTCATAAAAAGCAATATTTTTTCTATCTACTTTCTCTCCTACACTACACATTGAAAAGATTAATCGTATCCCGCGGGCTGCCTCCGGGAGCCTAGGGACTCGGCGACACAAAAAATGCGAGTTTAATTAGCACACTTGCGAGCAACAGAACAACATATTAGACAGACATCACGACACTAACATTCACTCCAGTGGAGAGGCTGGAGGAGAGCTTCACTACCCCGCCGAATACACGTACACGTAACTTTAGTTAAACATAGGCAACAAATAGAACAGCCTTAAAACGGGTTCCGCTGCCCAGGAAACCACAACTACATGGCGCCCCGCCGCCTTACCCAATGATTTGAGTACGTGTCGGGGTGCAATTTTCTTTACAAACACCCTGTGAGTTATGGGAGTCTAGGTTCCCGGTCTCACGACACACAGGCCACTCGGTGACGCATGAGAGTTCGGTGGCGGCGGGATGCTACTGGACGCGTATAACAGGTCCTTGCGTGCTCGTTGTAAGTGGTCGAAATAACTTATATGCAGTTTCCCTGAGCTGCACTGTGGTTATTGGTCCGTGATGCGTGCACCGAGAATGTACAGCAGTGAGCAAGCACCAGCTCACCTTGCAACACTTACCACACGCCATTGATTCCTACAGTCAACCAGGCCGGCATGTACTTGTAAGATGGTTTTCTTGTGCGAAATTTACGATGTGTAGTACGCACCGTAGTGTTTACAGTCAGTCTACACGTGTCATCGACTTAACGTAGAATATAAACATCGCCTCAAACCCCCCCCCCCTTTTTTTTTTACAAAAAAAAAAAAAAAAAAAAGGAAAGAGATTTTTTGTAAATTGGTTATTTAGAATCAAATTCTTAGTATTGTTACCATCCCGTATATTTTCTTGCACGATGTATACTGGCTTAAGAAAGTGTTGAACGAAAAATGTCAAGGAAATATTGTTTATGATTTAGCAAAATTTGCCCTGAATACGGAATGAAAGAAAACTACCATGTGCTCTCTCACGTTTTGCTTGTTTTAAGAGAGGGACGACAAAAATGTATTTTTCGAAAATCGATTTAATTGGCCTAAAAATATTGATTTATAGGTCGATATTAAAGCTACCGATTTTTGCGGAATCGATA